>OY728167.1:816771826-817371826 GCA_963277665.1 Viscum album
GCCCTAACAAACCCCAAGAAGCACTAAGAAACCCCAATAAACACAAAAAACACGATGACCCCCTAAAAACCAAAAGAAACCAAAAGAAACCCTAAGATAACCTTAAAAATCTTGAAAACCCTAACAAAACCCTAAGCAAACCTAAGAAACACTAATACGCCCTTAGAAACCCTAACACACCCTTAGGAATGCTAACACACCCTTAGAAACCCTAGCACACCCTTAGAAACCCCAACACACCCATAGAAACCCTAACACAACCATAGAAACCCTTAGAAACCATAGCACACCCTTAGAAACCCTACCCCGCCCATAAAAACCCTAACCCACCCTTAGAAACACTTACACACCCTTATAAACTCTAACAAACCCTTAGACACCCTAAATAACTATAATAAGAACGAATAAATCCTAACAAACCCCGCCAACCAATAATAAACCCTAATAAACCCTAAAGCCCACTACTAAACCCTAATAAACACTAATAAATCATAATAAACCCTAAAAAATATATTAGACCCCAATAAAAGCTACAAAATACCTAAAAACCCAAATACACAACAAAAATGCTATTAAACCATTCAAAATGCTAATATTCACAAAAAAACCATAACAGACCCAACAAAACCTGACAAAACCCTAAAAATACCATAAAACCCAAAAAAACCCAAAAAACCCAAAAAACCCTCAAAAACCTAAAAACCATAAAAAATCTTAAAAACCCTAAAATCCCTAAAAACCCTAAAAAGCCTAATAACCCCAAAACCATAAAAAACAGAAAAAACAAAAAAAATCGAAAACAAACCAAAAAACCCTAAAAAAAACCTCAAAAAAACCTCAAAAAACCCTAAAAAACTAAAAACCACTAAAAATTCTAAAATACCCTAAAAATGTAAATATGCCTAACAACACCCTAACCAACCCTATGAAACCCTTAAAACCCTAAAAACCCCTTATAAAACCCTAAAAACCTCAGAAGAAACCCTAATACACCCTAAAGAACCTTAAAACCCTAATGAACCCTAAAGAACCACTAAAGCCACTAACAATGCTACATAAACCCTATCAATTGCTACAAAAATCCGAAAAATGCTTCAAAACCCACAAAACCCAACAAAATCCCAAAAAACGCTGAAATAACCCTAACAAAGCATAAAAAATCCAAACACACTCATAAAACCCAAAAAAACACATAAAACCCCAAACAAATCAAACAAACTGTAACAAACCACAAAAACCCTAACAAAACCTAACAGACCCCCAAAACCACTAATAACCACTAAGAACCACTAATAAACCCTAATAACCCCTAAAACCCTCTATTAAACCCTAAAAACCCTAAAAAACACTAATAAATCGTAATAACCTATAATAAACCCTAAAAAACTCTATTAGACCATAATAAATGCTACAAAAGCCCTAAAACCACTGATATACAATAAATAACACTATTAAACCATAATAAACCCTAATAATCACTAGAAACCCTAACAAACCCGACAAAATGCTACAAAACCTCCAAATAATAGACTAAAAACCCAAAAACCCACTAATAAACCCTAAAAAACCCTAATGACCCCAAAAATAAATCATAACAAACCCTAGCAACCCCAAATAAAGTGTACCAATTCCTAACAACGCCAAATAAATCATAAAAAACTGAATCAAACCATAACAAACCCCTAATAAATCCCAATAAACCCTAACAAATCATAGCCTAAATGGCCCGAAGGCCTTCTTTTTTTATTTTATTATGGATAATCCCCTTTTTAAGGGTTGAAGGGGAACCCGTACATGACTCGTAGGCCCAAGGCATTAGGCCTGTCAAACCCGCAATACATGACCCGATGGCCCAGAGGCATACCATTCCCAATACATGACCCGTAGGCCCAGCCCACTTGAACTGCCCCTCCCCATATTTCTGCATCATTGATCATCTAGCTCCCCACCTTGCATTGCTGATCAGCTAGCATTGCCCCGTACAAAGCTGCACGGTGCCTGGTCCCGAAGGCGGTTGTAATACCCTCTCATTCTTCCAAACCGGTTAGCTCTGCATCTGGTGGCTGCTACTCTAGTTGCTCTGATCCTCTTCTGGGGTCTATTCTATGTGAACTGGGTTATTCCATGGTCTACGTGACCTGAAGGCCCTGTGGCCCGAATGCCATTGATTACCCGAAGGCCCTGGAGACCCGTAGGCCCAAACCGGTGGCCCGAAGACCCAAATCAGGTGAATAGTTCTGGCTGCTATAGTACTGAACAATACAGAACAGTAGCTGCTACAGTGACCCGTAAATTCACCTCCACCCAGTTTTGAACCCAGTTCTCTTGGATGCCAAGCAGGAGCCCTTACCACTCGGGTACGGGCTCGTTGGCCTAACAAATCATAGTAAACCATAATAAATCGTAATAAACCCAAATACACATTACTAAACCCTTATAAATAAAATAAACACTAATAAATCCTAAATAACTCTAAAAAGGTATGATGAACCCTAGAAAAAGCTATTAATTCCTACAAAATCCCAATAAAACTGTAATATACAATTAAAAATGCTAATAAACTGTAACAAATCCTTAAAAAACACTAATAAACCCTAAAGAACCCTAATAAACCCTAAAGAACCATATTAAACTCTAAAGAACACTAAAAAACACTAAAGAACCAAAAAAACACTAAAACACCTTATATAAAACCTAAAAATCGCTACAATACCAAAACAAACCCTAAAGCACACTAAAAAACCCTAGATCCCCTATCTATCCCAAAAAAACAAATAAACCCATAAAACCCCCAAAAACCATTAAAAAGCCATCAGATACCATAAAAACCCATAAACACCCATTAACAACCCTTAGAAACCCTAAAAAACACTACAAACAATAAACAAACATTAAATCCCTAAAAAGTACTACAAATAGATACATAAACCCAAAAAAACGTTACATAAACCCTAAAAATAAACCAAAACCCCGAAAAACGCAACATGAACCAAAAAACGCAACATAAACCCAAACAATGCTACATAAACCCTAAAATCACTACATAAACCCTAGAACTGTAACCTAAAACCCAAAATAACACAACATAAACCCAAAAAATGCAACATAAACATTTAAAAACACTATATAAAACCTAGAAACAGAATATAAACCCAAAAAACACTACATGAACCCTAAAAACGTTACATAAACCCTAATAAATGCAATATAAATGCTACAACACCCCAAAAACTCTACATAAAACCAGAAAATGCAACATAAACCCTAAAAATGCAACATAAAACCTGAACCCTAAACACGCTACATAAACCCTAAAACCGTTACACAAACCCTAAAAATGATAGATAAAACCTAAAACCACTAACTAAACCTTAAAAATGCTACATTAACACAAAAAATTCTACATAAACTCTATCAACGCTACACAAACCCTAAAAAATGCTACAAAAACCCTTAAGATGCTTCAAAAGCCTCAAAAATATTAAACCCTAATATACCATAACATAAAAAATTAAACCCTGATAAACCCCTAGTAAACTCTAATAATCCCTAAAAACACATTATAATCCATAAAAAAACTATAAAACTCTACTCAACCCTAATAAAATCCCAAAAATGCCCAATAAACCCTAATAAATGATAATAACAACTAATAAACACTAAAAACGCGTTAAGAAAACCTAAACAAAAATAATCAACCCTAATAGACACTAATAAACACTAATAAACCCTAATAAACCCCAAACAAACCCTAAAAATACCCAATAAACCATAAATAAAGCCAAATAAACCCTACTCAACCCTAAAAAACCTTAACACACCATAATAACCCCTAATAAAACACTACAAAACCCTAATAAAGAAAAAAAATTCCATTATACCTTAAAAATCCCTAGAAACCTCATAAACTCTAATATAACCTAATAAACCCTAAAAATGCTCACAAACAATAAAAAAATGATCGCAAACAATAACAACGTCCTATATTACCTAAAATGACCTAAAAACACTAATAAAACCTAATAAAGTAAAAAAAACACTAATATAACATAAAAATCCCTAGAAACCCTAATAAACCATAATAAACTCTAATATAACCTAATAAACCCTAAATATGCTCACAAACAAAAACAAAATTCTCACAAAAAAAATAAAAACACGCTATATTATCTAAAAAGACCTAACAAACTCTAATATAACCTAATAAAACAAAAACACTAATAAACCCCTAACAAACCCTAATAAAACCTTATAAAACAATAATAAAACCATAAAAATACCTTCTCAACCCTAATAAACCTTGACACATGATAATAAAACCTAATAAAACCCAATTAAACCCCAATAAATAAAAAATGCAAACAAACCATTAAAAAGCCAGAGAAACCCTAATAAACCATAATAAATTCTAAAAAAACCTAATAAACCATTAAAAATGCTCACAAACACTAAAAACACGCTAATAAAACATAAAAATTCCTAACAACCGCACATATATATTAACAAAAACTTAAATACACTCATATACCCTAATAAAAACAGCAACAAACCCTAGTAAATCATAAAAATCCCTAACAAATCCTAATAAACCCCACTCAACCCTAACTAACCCTAATAAAACCCTAAAGATACCTACTCAACACTAATAAAATTCTAAAAATACCTAGTCAACCCTAATAAACCTTAACACACCATAATAAACCATTATAAGCCCCACTGAACCCTAAAAAAATGCAAATATACCATTAAAAATCCCTAAAACACCTAATAAATGCTAATAAAACCTAACAAAGCTTAAAAGAGCTAATAAACCCAAATAAACACTACTAAACCCTAAAAACCCATAATATACCCTTTTAAAAATTAATAAACCCTAATGAACCATAATAAATCCTAAACATAACCAAATATATCGTAATATACCATAATATACACCAATAAACCCAACTCAATCCAAATAAAACCCTAAAAATACCTAATAAACCCTAATAAACCCTAATAAACCCCGACACACCATAATAAACCCTAATAAAATCCTAATAACCCCCACCAAACCCTAAAAAAGATAATATACCATTAAAAACCCTAAAACCCTAACAAACCCTAATAAATGTTAATATCACCTAAAAATCCTAAAAAATGATTTTAAACCCTAAAAATACCTCTAATAATAATAATAATAATAACACAGGTACATGTGCATATGCATGTGCATGGTTTAAATAATAAATAATAACGCACATGCATGGGTATATGCCTACACATTTTCATGTAAATGATAATAAATAATAACACATATGAATTGCATGTGTTTGTGCATGTGCATTTGAATGATAATAAATAATTAATAATAACGCATATACAAGTGCACGTGCATGTGCAGGTGTACGTGCATGTGCATGGTAATAAACAATAAATAATAACCAATTCCACATGAATGTGTAGTTGAATATGAATGATAATAAATAATAAATAATAACACATGTGATAATAGAATAACGCATGTCCATTGTGTGTGCACACTACTACAAAAACACCCTTTATCAATGCTAAAACATGTGTTGTTAATCGAGGTGAGGATATTGGGGGATCCTTTTTATCAGTGCTTAGAAAAGCGCAGATAAAGACACCTTTTATCAGAGCTAAAAAAAGCACTGATAAAAGACCCCTTTATCTGCGCTTTTTTTTTGCGATGATAAAAGGGGAATTTTATTAGCGCTTCTAAAAAGCACTGATAAAAGTAAAATAAATATATAAATATTTATATAATTTAGGGGGAGCTTTTATAAATGCTTGACCCCCCCCCCCATCAGCTCTAGGCAGACCCCCCTCAATCTCTCCCACGCGCTGCCCTTCCCGCGCATCCCGCACACGCGGTCACCTCCTTGCTTCCACCCGAACTCGAACCTGTGACCTCCCCCTTGCGTGCATGCACCTTTACCACTAATCCATTTCATTTTTTCTCTATTTAATGATATATCTATTTAGTTATATTAATACATATATATTTATTCATATATTAGTATATATATATTCATTATTATATTAATATATATTTATATTACTATGTTTTTTATCCATATATTTATTTTTATATTAATATATATTCATAAGATTATTTTTAAATAAATTTATAAAATATGTTTTTTATGTGTGTTTATAAATAAATAAATATATACATATATACAACACACACACACAGACACACAGACACACACACACACACACACTCAAACACATATATATTTACGAATAAATACTTATATATGTATATTTGAACAGCCATAGAATGTTAAAACGACCATAACTTCTAATCTAGAATCCCATTTCAACTCCACTACCAGTCCAATCGAAGAAAATGATACAAACTTGGATATGATATGTGGTACAGGCCTAACGGACATCCAAATCAGATTTTATACTTGTCTAAATGTTAACAAATCGGGGTATCCTGACTGAAGCCACTAACAACGCTACATAAACCCTATAAATTGCTACAAAACCATGAAAAATGATTCAAAACCCCCAAAACACCACAAAACCCCAAAATACTCTTAAATAACCTTAACAATGCATAAAAAATCTAAACACACCAATAAAACCCAAAAAAATGCATAAAACTCCAAACAACTCAAACAAACCGTAACAAACCCTAAAAAACCTAACCAAACCTAACAAACCCTACTAACCAATAATAACCCCTAACAACCACAAATAAAACCTAATAACCCTTAACACCCACTATTAAACCCTAAAAACCCTAATAAACACTAATAAATCGTAATAAACCCATAAAACACCCCAAAAACCAATAAAATCCATTAGATACCATAAAAACCCATAAACACCCGTTAAAAACCCTAAAAATATTAAAAACCATAAACAACCAATAAAACCCTAAAAGTGGATTCAAATAGATACATAAATCCTAATAACGTTACATAAACCCTAAAAAATTCAACAAAACCCCGAAAAACGCAACATAAACCAAAAAATGAAACATAAACACAAAAAACACTACATAAACCCTAAAAGCAATACATAAACCCTAGAACTGTAACATAAACCCTAAAAACACAACATAAACCATCAAAAATGCCACATAAACATTAAAAAATTCTACATAAAACCTAAAAACACAATATAAACCCTAAAAAAACTCCCTGAACACTAAAAAGTCACATAAACCCTAAAAAATGTAACATAAATGCTACATCACCCTTAAAAACGCTACATAAACCTAGAAAATGAAACATAAATCCGGAAAATTCTACATAAATCCTAAACCATAAACACGCTATATAAACCCTAAAATGTTACATAATCCCTAAAAATGATACATAAAATCTAAAACTGCTAACTAAACCCTAAAAAAGGTATATAATCACTAAAAATGAAACATAAACTCTAACAACGCTACACAAACCCTAAAAAATGCTACAAAAACCCTAAAGATGCTTTAAAACCCTCAAAAATATTAAACCCTAATATACCATAATATAAAAAATTAAACCCTAATAAACCCCTAATAAACTCTAATAATCCCTAAAAATACCTTATAATCTATAAAATCCTAAGAAACTCTACTCAACCCAAATAAAACACCAAAAATTACTAATAAACCCTAATAAATGATAACAAAACCTAATAAACCCTAAAAACACGTTAAGAAAACCTAAACAATCCTAACCAACCCTAATATACACTAATAACCACTAATAAACCCTAATAAATCCCAAAAACCCATAAAAAGCCCTAATAAACCACAAATAAAGCCAAATAAACCCTACTCAACCCTAACAAAACTTAACACACCATAATAACCCCTAATATAACCCTAAAACCCCTAAAAAAGAAAAAAATGCCAGTATACCTGAAAAAATCCCTAGAAACCCTGATAAACTCTAATATAATCTAATAAACCCTAAAAACGCTCACAGACAATAAAAAATGATCACAAACAATAAAAACATGGTATATTACCTAAAAAGACCTAAAAACACTAATATAACATAATAAAGTCAAAAAATGCTAATATGCCTTAAAAATCCCTAGAAACCCTAATAAACCATAATAAACTCTAATAAAACTAAAGAAAATCTAAAACACTCACAAACAAAAACAAAACGCTCACAAACAAAAAAACACGCTATATTATCTAAAATGACCTAACAAACACTAATATAACCTAATAAAACAAAAAAAACTAACAAACCCCTAACAAACCCCAATAAACCCTAAAAATCCCTAATAAGCCCTAATAAAAATGAATAAACCCTAATACAACCCTAATAAAACCCTAAAAATACATTCTCAACCCTAATAAACCTTGAAACACCATAAAAAACCTAATAAAACCCAACAAAACCCCAACAAACAAAAAAACGCAAACCATTAAAAATACCATGAAACCATAGTAAACGATAATAAATTCCAATAAAAGATAATAAACCATTAAAAATACTCACAAACACTAAAAACACGCTAATAAAACCTAAAAATTCATAAAAACCCCTCATATATATTAACAAAAACTAAAAAACACTCATATACCCTAATAAAAACACTACCAAACCCTAGTAAACCCTAAAAATCCCATATAAACCCTAATAAACCGTACTCAACCCTAATAAAACCTTAAATATACTGACTCAACCCTAATAAAACCATTAAAATACCTACTCAACCCTAATAAACCTTAACGCACCGTAATAAACTATAATAAACCCCACAAAACCCTAAAAATGAAAATATACCATTCAAAAGCCTTAAAACCCCTAATAAATGCTAATAAAACCTAAAAAAGCTTAAAAGTGCTAATAAACCTGAATAAACACTAATAAACTGTAAAAAAACCCATATATACCCTCTTAAAAATTAATAAACTATAATGAACCATAATAAACCCTAGTAAATCCTAAACATACCCAAATATACCATAATATGTCATAATATATCCTAATAAACCCAACTCAATCCTAATAAAACACTAAAAGTACATAATAAACCCTAAAAACCTTGAAACACCATAATAAACCCTAATAAAATCCTAATAACCCCCACCAAACCCTTAAACGCTAATATACCATTAAAAAAATTCTAAAACCCTAAAAACAATAATAAATGTTAGTAACACCTAAAATTCCTAAAAATGATAGTAAACCCTAAAAATACCTCTAATAATAATAGTAGTAACAACACGCGTGCACATGAATATGCAGGTGCATGGTTTAAATTACAAATCATAAGTCACGTGCATGTGCATATGCATGCACATTTTCATGTGAATGATAATAAATAATATATTATAAATAATAATGCATGTGAATTGCATGTTTATGTGCATGTGCATGTGAATGATAATAAAAAATAAATAATAACACACATCCAAGGGCATGTGCATGTGCATGTGCATGTGCATGTGCATGGTAATAAACAATAAATAATAACAAAGTCCACATGAAAGTGAATTTGCATGTGAATGATAATAAATAATAAATAATAACACATGTGATAATAGAATAACGCAAGTGCATTGCGTGTGCACGTGCTTGATAATAAATAATAATAACACATGTGACAATAGAATAACGTAAGTGCATTGAATTTTCATGTGCATGGTAATAAATAATATATAATAACACACATGTATGTGCATTTACATGTAATGATAATGATAATGACGCATGCACGTTCCTGGTAATAAATAATAAATAACAACGCACGTGCATGTGAATTTGTTTTTGATAATATAAACAACAACAACAACAACAATAAAAACAATAATAATATAATAATAACACAAGTGAATTGCATGTGCACATGCATATTAGTAAATTATAAATAAATAATAGTAAATAAGAACGCACATGCATGTGCATATGCCTTTACATTTGATAATAATAATAATAATAATAATTGTAATAATAATAATAATAATAACGCATGCACGTGCATGGTAATAAATAATAAATAACCCCACACAAGCATGTGGATTTTCATGTGATAATGATAATAATAATGATAATGATAATAATAATAATAATAACCATGATGATAATAATAATAATAATAATAATAATAATAATAATAAAAGAATAATAGAAGTGCATTGCATATGCACATGCATGGCAATAAATAATAAATAATAACACACATGCATCTTCATTTGCATGTGATGATGATAATAATAACATCAGTAGTAATAGTAGTGATTATAGTTGTAGTACCAATGCATGTGATGATAGAATATTGCATGTGCATTACGTGTGCACGTGCATGGTAATAAATAATAACGCGCGTGCATTTCATTTGCATGTAATGATGATGATGATGATGATAATAAAAATATTATTATTATTAATAACAACACATGTGATAATAGAATAACACACGTGCATTGAATGTGCGTGTTTATGTATTTGCATGTGCATTTGTAGGTGCATTTTCATGTGATGATAATAACAATAACAACAACAACAACAACCACCACAATAATAATAATAAAAATAAAAATAACAATGTATGTGATAATAAAATAATATGTGTACATTGCATGTGCATGTTCATGGTAATAAAAAAATAAATAATAATGCACGTGCATGTGAATGTGCATGTGAATGAGATGATAATAATAATAATAATAATAATAATAATAATAATAACAGTAATAATAATAATAATAACAACAACAACGCATGTGATAATAAAATAACTCACGTGCATTGCATGTGCAGTGCATGATAACAAATAATAATTCATAGTGCACATGATGATAATAATAACCATAATAGTAATATTGATAATAATAGCACATGTGATAATAGAATAACACACAAGTATTTAATGTTCCCGTGTATGGTAATGAATAATAACGCATGTGCATTTGCATTTGCATTTGATGATAATAACAATAATAACAATAATAGTAATAATAACAATAACAATAAAAATGCATGTGATAATAGAATAATGTAGGTTCATTGCGTGTGAGCGTGCATGGTAATAAATAATAACGGACATGCATGTACATTTTCATGTGATGATAATAATAATAATAATAACAACAACAACAACAACATATGCACGTGCATGGAAATAAATAATATATAATAAATAATAAATAATAACACATGTGCATCTGCATTGGCATCTGACGATAATAATAATAATAATAAAATAGTAATAACAATAATGATAATTATTATAATGATAATTATAATAATGATAATGATAATAATGATAATAATAACATGTGTGATAATAGAATAACACACGTCCTAACAAACCCTAAAAAAAACCTAACAATCCCTAACAACCACTAATAACCCCTAAGAACCACTAATAAACCCAAATAAAACTTGAAACCCACTACTAAACCCCAAAACCCTAATAAACACTAATACATCATAATAACCTATAATAAACCCTAAAAACCCTCTTAGATTCTAATAAATTATACAAAAGCCCTAAAACCCATAATATACAATAAAAACACAATTAAACAATAATAAATTCTAATAATCACTAAAAACCCCATCAAACCCGAAAAAACACTACTAAACCCACCAAATAATAGCCTAAAAACCCTTCCACCTACTAATAATCATTAACAAACCCAAATAACCAATAATAAATCGTAACAAACCCTAACAACCCTAAATAAATCGTAACAAATCCTAACAACGCGAAATAAATCGTAACAAATTGAAAGAAACCATAACAAACCCCTAATAAACCGCAATAAACCCTACCAAATCATAATAAACCCTAATAAATTATAATAAACCCAAATTCACGTTAATAAACCCTAATAAATAATATAAACCCTGAGAAACCCTAATAAATCCTAAATAACCCTATAAAAAGTTGATAAACCCTAGAAAAAGCAATTAATGCCTACAAAAGCCCAATAAAATCCAAATATACAATAAAAAAATCTAATAAACTGTAACAAATCCTAAAGAACACTAATAAACCCTAAAGAACCCTAATAATACCTAAAGAACCATAATAAACTCTAAAGAACACTAAAAACCCCTAAAGATCCCAAAAAACACTAAAACACAATATAGAAACCCTAAAAACTGCTACAATACACAAACAAACCCTAAAACACACTGAAAAGCCTAACGACCCCTATCAATCCTGAAAAACAAATAAACCCTTAAAACCCCTAAAAAACCATTAAAAACCCATCAAAAACCATAAAAACCATAAACACCCGTTAACAACCCTTAAAACCCCTAAAAACCACTACAAACCATAAACAACCATTAAAACCCTAAAAAGGCAACAAATAGATACATAAACCCAAAAAACGTTACATAAACCCTAAAAGGCAACATAAACCCAAAAAACGCAACATAAACCCAAAAAAACAAAACATAAACCCAAAAAATGCTAAATAAACCCAAAAATCACTACATAAACCCTAGAACCATAACATAAACCCTGAACAATGAAACATAAACATTAAAAAAGCTACATAAGACCTAAAAACACAACATAAACCCTTAAAACACTACATGAACCCTTAAAACATTACATAAACCCTCAAAAACGCAACATAAACGCTACATCACCCATAAAATGCTACATAAACCCAGAAAACAGAACATAAACCCAAAAAAATGCTACATAAAACCTAAATGCTAAACACGCTACATAAACCCTAAAAATGTTACATAAACCCTAAAAATGATACAAAAAACCTAAAACCACAAACTAAAACCTAAAAGTGCTACATAAACTCAAACAACACTACACAGACACTAAAAAAGCTACAAAAACACTGAAGATGCTTTAAACCCCTCAAAAATATTAAACCCTAATATACAATAATATAAAAAATTAAACCCTAATAAACTTTTATAATCCCTAAAAACGCCTTATGATCCCTAAAAACCCAAAGAGACTCTACTCAACCATAGTAAAACCCCAAAAATACCTAATAAACCCTAATAAATGATAATAAAACCTAATAAACCCTAAAAACACATTAAGAAAACCTAAACAACCCTAAACAACCCTAATAGACACTAATAAACACTAATAAGATGTAATAAACACCAAAAAACCCGAAAAATCCATAATAAACCATAAAGAAATCTAAATAAACCCTACTCAACCCTAACAAACCTTAACACACCATAATGACCCCTAATAAAACCCTACAAAACCCTAATAATGAAAACAAATGCTAGTATACCTTAAAAATCCCTAAAAATCCTGATAAACTCTAATATAACCTAATAATCCCTAACAACGCTCACAAACAATAACAAAATGATCAAAAACAATTAAAACACGCTATATTACCTAAAAAGACCCAAAAACACTAATATAACCTAATAAAGACAAAAAACGCTAATATAGCTTAAAAATCCCTAGAAACCATAATAAACCATAATAAACTCTAATATAACCAATGAAACCCTATAAATGCTCACAAACAAAAACAAATCACCCACAAACAATAAAAAATGCAATATTATCTAAAAAGACTTAACAAACTCTAATATAACCAAATAAAACAATAAACTAATAAAACCCTAACAAACCCTAATAAAATAAAAAAATCCCCAATAAACCCTAATAAAAACAAATAAACCTTAATAGAAACATAATAAAACCCTAAAAATACCTTCTCAACCCTACTAAACACTGACACACCATAATGAAACCTAATAAAACCTAACTAAACCCCAATAAAGAAACGCAAACAAACCATTAAAAATTCCTAGAAACACTAATAAACCATAATAACTTCTAATAAAACCTAAAAAACCATAAAAAATGCTCACAAACAATAAAAACACGCTAATAAAACCTAAAAAGTTATAACAACTCCTCATATATATAAACAAAAACTAAAAAACACTAATACACCCTAATAAAAACAGTAACAAACCCTAGTAACCCCTAAAAATCCCTAACAAAAACCCTAATAAACACTACTCAACCCTAATAAACCCTAATAAAACCCTAATGATACCTACTCAACCCTAATAAAACCCTAAAAATACCTACTCAACCCTAATAAACCTTAACACACTATAATAAACCATAATAAACCCAACTAAACACTAAAAAATGCAAATATACCATTAAAAAGCCCTAAAACCCCTAATAAAGGCTAATAAAACCTAACAAAGCTTAAAAGCACTAATAAACCCCAATAGACCCTACTAATCCCTAAAAACCCCTAATATACCCTCTTAAAAATTAATAAACCACAATAAATGATAATAAATGCTAATAAATCATAACATACCCAAATATACCATAATATACCATAATATACCCTAATAAACTCAACTCAATCCTAATAAAACCCTAAAAGTACCAAATAAACCCTAATAAACCTTAACACACCATAATATACTCTACTAAAATCTTAATAACCCCCACCAAACCCTAAAAATGCTAATATACCATTAAAAACCATAAAACCCTAACAAACAATAATAAATGTTAATAACACATAAAAATTCTAAAAAATGCTAGTAAACCCTAAAAATACCTCTACTAATAATAATAGTAATAACACACGTGCATGTGCATATGCATGTGCATGATTTAAATAATAAGTCATAACGCACGTGCATGTGCATATGCCTGTGCCTTTGCATGTGAATGATAATAAATAAAAAATTATAAATAATAACGCAAGTGAATTACATGTGTATGTGCAGGTGCATGTGAATGATAATAAATAATAAATAATAACACGCATCCAAGTGCATGTGCATGTGAATGTCCATGGGAATGTTCATGTGCATGGTAATAAACAATAAATAATAACCAAGTCCACATGAATGTGTATTTTCATATGAATGATAATAAATAATAAATAATAACACATGTGATAATAGAATAATGCACGTGCATTGTGTGTGCACGTGCATGAGAATAAATAATAATAACACATTTGATAATAGAATAATGCATGTTCATTGCATTTTCATGTCCATGATAATAACTAATATATAATAATTCACGTGCATGTGCATGTGCATGTAATGATAATGATAATGACGCATGCACATGCATGGTAATAAATAAAAAATAACAACGCATGTGCATGTGCATTTGTATTTGATGATACAAACCAAAATAATAATAATAATAATTATTATTATTATTATTATAGTAGAATAACACAAGTGTATTTCATGTGAACATGCTTAGTAGTTAATAATAAATAAATAATTATAAATAAGAACGCACATGCATGTGCATGTGCATTTACATTTTATGATAATATTAATAATACTAATTGTAATAATAATAATAATAATGCATGCTTGTGCATGGTAATAAATAATAAATAACAATGCACATGCATGTGCATTTCTATGTGATAATTATATTAATAATTATAATGATAAAAATAATAATAATAATATTAAAAATTATGATAACAATAATAATAAATGAATAATACAAGTGCATTGCATATGCACGTTCATGGTAATAAATAATAAACAATAACACGCGTGCATCTACATTTGCATGGGATGATAGTAATAATAATAGTAGTAGTAATAACAGTAGTGGTAGTGGTGATAATAGTAGCAGCACCAATGCATGTGATAATAGAATATTGCATATGAATTACGTGTGCACATGCATGGTAATAAATAATAACGCCTGTGTATTGCATTTGCATGTGATGATGATTATGATAATAATAATAATAAAAATGCATGTGATAATAGGACAACACACGTTTATTGAAGGTGTGTGTATGTGTATTCGCATGTGCATTTTCATGTGATGATAATAACAATAACGACAACAACAACTATAATAATAATAACAATAATAATAACAACACTAGTGATAATAAGATAACATGCGTGCATTGCATGTGCACATGCATGGTAATAAAAATATAATAATAACACACTTACATGTGCATGTGCATGTGGATGACATGATAATAATAATAAAAATATTAATAGTAATAATAAGTTATATTTTTTTGAAAAAACAGCAGAAAAAACAAAAATTCTAGAAATGGGGTCTTGAAAAACCTAACAAATCACAGAGTCATTGAAAAAGACATAACTTCTTCTTCAGGTGTCCATTTCCACTCCGTGAATAGTCAAACTGAATCTCATGGAACGAACTGCGATAAAGATAGGTTTTAGATGCCAAACATACACACAGATTAGAAGTTATGCCCATTTTAAGAAACATTTGACAGGGATCCGTACACGGAAATGGAGTTTTTGAGGCCTTCAAATGGGTTTCTTGGATTTTATGGTCTCAAACATGAATTGAACTATGCTCAAGTCATCATTCTGTGTAGATCTCTTTGTTACTTTTGATTTGATATGTGGTAGAGCCCAAACAGACAACTAGGGAGAAAGTTATGGTCGTTTGATGTTGAAATTTTTTTGGAGTGCTATAACTAATATATCTTATATTTAATTTATCTTATCATAGTTTTTACTAAACTTGGTACTCACCCATCTCACGAGATTTTATTTTATTGGTCACAACACTCAAATAGACACCTGAAAGAGAAGTTATGCCAATTTTAGTGAGTTTCGGGTTTTTTAGGTTTTTAGGCTCTATGAGAGTTGCTCAATTTAAAATGACATTAACTTCTGCTACGTGTGTTTATTTTGGCTCTACCACATATCAAATCCAATATTTTGAAACCATACACACTCTGGTAACCACTGTAATCCTTTCTAACATTCATCAAACCCCCAAAAGACACAAAATCCCTTGGGATGTTTAAAATATTGTCTTCTCATGTACGTTTTGCAATTACTTCTTCTATGGGTGTCCATTTTTCCTCTACCACATATCAAATAAAGTCTTGCGACAAGTCCTACACTCTTATAACCACTAAAGCACCTTCTCACATCCTTGAAGGCCCAAAAAGGAACTTAAACCCTCCAAAAGACCACTGCATCTACTTCGGGAGTCCGTTTTGCCTCTACCATATATCAAATCAAAGCTTTCAACTAGATCTACACATCTGTGACTAATAGGAACACCTTATCACGTTCTTAAAGTCCCAAAAAGTCCTTAAGTCCTACAAATGACCATAACATCTGCTTTAGGTGTCCTTTTCACCTCTACCACAAATCAAATTGATGCTTGTGACTAGATCTACACATCTTCGACAACCAAGAACAACTAAATAACCTTAACAAACCATGAATAACCCCATAAACACTAAAAACCATTAAAACCCAAGGAAAACCCTAAAAACCCCTAACAAACCCTAACAATCCCTAACAAACTCTAACAAACCCTAACAAACCCTAACAAACCCCAAAAAACACTAAAAAATATAGAAAACCCTATAAAACCCCAACAAACCATAACAAGTCCTAAAAACCCCAAGAAGCACTAAGAAATGCCAATAAACTCAAAAAACTTGAATAAACAAAAAAACCCCTAATAAACTATAAGAAACCCTAAACAAACCCTAAAAACCCAAACAAAACCCTAAGCAAACAAAATAAGCACTAACACACCCATAGGAACCATAAGACACCCTTAGAAACCCTAACACACTCTTAGAAACCATAGAACACCCTTAGAAACGCCAACACACCCATAGAAACCCAAACACAACCTTAGAAACACATAGAAACTGTAGAAAACCCTTAGAAACCCTAACCTGCCCATAAAAACCCTAACCCACCCTTAGAAACCCTAACATGCCCTTAGAAACCCTAACAAACCCTTAGACACCCTAAATCACTCTAATAAGAAATAATGAATCCTAACAAACCCTACCAACCAATAATAAACCATAATAAACCCTAATAAACCCTAATGTCCACTATTAAAACCTAATAAACAATAATAAATCGTAATAGACCCTAAAAATCCTATTATAACCCAATAAAAGCTACGAAATACCTAAAAACCCAAATATACAACAAAGATGCTATTAATCCATTCAAAATACTAATATTCACAAAAAAACCCTAACAAACCCGGCAAAACCGGACAAAACCCTAAATAAACCCAAAAAAACCAAAACACCCAAAAAACCATAAAAAACCCTAAAACCCCTAAAAACCCTAAAAACTCTAAAAATTCATAAAAACCCTAAAAACCCTAAAACCCCTAAAAAAACAAAAAAACAAAAAAAACCCCGAAAATAAACCTAAAAAATCCTTAAAAATCCTCAAAAACATCAAAAAACTTTAAAAACCCTAAAAACCCTAAAAATGCTAAAAAACACTAAACTGCCAAAAAATGCCTATCCAAACCTTTACCAATACTATGAAACCCGTAAAACCCTAAAAACACTCGAGGAAACCCTAAAAACCTCAAAAGAAACCCTAATACACCATAAAGAACCCCAAAAACACTAAAGAACCACTAAATCCACTAACAACGCTACATAAAACCTAATAACTTGTACAAATAACCGAAAAATGCTTCAAAATCCACAAAACACAACAAAACCCAAAAAAATTCTAAAATAACCCTAACAAAGCTTTAAAATCTCAACACAGCCATAAAACCCAAAAAAATGCATAAAACCCCAAACAACTCAAACAAACTATAACAAACCCTAAAAACCCTAACAAAACCTAACAAACCCTTACAACCACTAATATATCCAAAGAACCACTAATAAACCCTAATAACCCCTAAAACCCACTATTAAACCCTAAAAACCCAAATAAACACTAATAAATCATAATAACCTATAATAAACCCTAAAAAACTCTATTAGACCCTAATAAATGCTACAAAATCCCTAAAATTCCTAATATACAATAAAAACACTATTAAACCATAATAAACCTTAATAATCACTAAAAAACCTAACAAACCTGACAAAACGCTAAAAAAATCTCCAAATAATGGTCTACAAAACACTACAACCCACTAACAAGCCCTAAAACCCCTAATAACCCCAAAATAAAACGTAACAAACCCTAACAACCAAAAACAAAACGTAACAAATACTAACAACTCTAAATAAATCATAACAAACTAAAACAAACCATAAAAACCCCTAATAAACCACAATAAACCCTAACAAATCATAATAATCCCTAATAAATCGCAATAAACCCAAATAAAAGTTATTAAACCCTAATGAATAAAATAAACCCTAATAAATCCTAAATAACCCTAAAAGGTTGATAAACCCTAGAAAAAGCTATAAAAGCACTACACAAACCCTAGAACAGTAACATAAATCCTAAAAAACACAACATAAACCCTAAATAACGCAATGTAAACATTTAAAAATGCTACATAAAACCTAAAAACACTACGATAAACCAAAAAAAGATACATAAACCCTAAAAAATGCAACATAAACACTAAATCACCCCTAAAAATGCTACATTAACCCAAAAAACACAACATAAACCCTAAAAAATGCTACATAAAACCTAAACTCTAAACACGCAACATAAACCCTAAAAACAATAAATAAACCCTAAAAATGATACATAAAATCTAAAACTGCTAATTAGACCATAAAACTGTACATAAACACTAAAAATGCTACATAAACTCTAACAACACTACTCAAACCCTAAAAAATACTAAAAAACCCATAAATATGCTTTAAAATCCAAAAAAAGTTTACACCCTGATAACCATAATATAAAAACTTGAACCCTAATAAACCCCTAATAAACTCTAATAATCCCTAAAAACACCTTTTAATCCCTAAAAACCATATGAAAATCTACTCAACCCTAATAAAACCCCAAAAATACCTAATAAACCCAAATGAATGATAATATAACCTAATAAACCCTAAAAACATGTTAAGAAAACCTAAACAACCTGAACCAACCCTAATAGCCACTAATAAACCCTAATAAACACAAAACAAACCCTAAACGCCCTAATAAACCATATATAAATCCAAATAAACCCTACTCAACCCTAACAAACCATAACACACCACAATAACCCATAATAAAACCCTTAAAACCCTAATAATTAAAAAATGCTAGTATATATTAAAAAATAACTAGAAACCCTGATAAACTATAATATAACCAAATAAACACTAAAAATGCACAGAAACTATAAAAACGATCAAAAACAATAAAAACATGCTATATTACCTAAAAATACCTACAAACACTAATATAACCTAATAAAGACAAAAAATGATAATATTCCTTAAAATCACTAGAAACCCAAATAAACCATAATAAACACAAATATAACCTAAGAAACCCTAAAACACTCACAAACAAAAACAAAATGATCAAAAATAATAAAATCCTGCTATATTATCTAAAAAAACCTAAAAACACCAATATAATCTAATAAAACAAAATAACTAATAATCCCGTAACAAACCCCAACAAACCCTAATAAACCCTAATAAAATCTAATAAACCCTAATTAAACCATAATTAAACCCTAGAAATACCTTCTCAACCCTAATAAATCTTGACACACTATAATAAAACCTAATAAAATCCAACTAAACCCCAATAAACAAAAAAAACATAAACAAACCATTAAGAAGCCCTAGAAACCCTAATGAACCCTAATAAATTCAAATAAATGCTAATAAACCATTAAAGATGCTCACAAACACTAAAAGCATACTAATAAAACCTAATAATTCATAACAACCACTTGTATATATTAACAAAAACTAAAAAACACTCATATATGCTAATAAAAACACTAACAAACCCTAGTAAACCCTAAAAAACCCTAACAAACCCTAATAAACCATACTCAACCCTAATAAACCCTAATAAAACCTTAAAGACACCAACTCAACCCTAATAAAACCCTAAAAATACCTACTCAACCCTAATAAACCTTAACAAAACATAATAAACCATAGAAAACCCCACTAAACCCATAAAATGAAAATATACCATTAAAAAGCCCTAAAACCCATAATAAATGCTAATAAAACATAACAAAGCTTAAAATTGCTAATAAACTTGAAAAAACACTGCTAAACACTAAAAAACCTACTCTGTGTGTGATTTTCTTTTGGACACTGTGTCTTTTTTGGTCTTGCGCTTTGTTTCTTTTTTTTCCTTTGTGGCCCTCGGGCTGAGGTCGTAAGGGGTTTTGGGTGTGGGTCGTTCGACCCCTCCCCTCCCTTGTCTGCAGTGTTTGTGTCTTTTTGTTTAGTAAATTTTGGGGGGTGCCAGGAATAGCCTGGACCTGAGCCTTCTTTGCCCTAAAAACGCTAAAAACCCTAAAAAGCCTAAAAATTCCCACAAAACCCTAAACAACCCTATGAAACCCTTAAAAACCATAAATCCCCCTATCAAACCCTAAACCCTCAAAGGAAACCATAATACACCATAAAGAACCCTAAATAAACCTAAATAATCACTAAGGCCACTAACAACGCTACATAAACCATAACAATTGCTAAAAAACCGAAAAATGCTTCAAAACACACAAAATGAAATAAAACCTCAAAAAAACACTAAAATAACCCTAACAAAGCATAAAAAATCAAAACACACCCATAAAGCCAACAAAATCCATAAAACCCCAAACAACTCAAACAAACCGTAACAAACCTTAAAAACCGTAACAAAATCTAACAAACCCTAACAACCACTAATAACCCATAAGAACCACTAATAAACCCAAATAACCCAAATAACCCATTATTAAACCCTAAAAATACTAATAAACACTAATAAATCATACCAACTTGTAAAAAACCCTAAGAAACTCTATTAGACCCTAATAAACGCTACAAAAGCCCTAAAACTCCAAATATACAATAAAAAAACTATTAAACCATAATAAACACTAATAATCACT
This sequence comes from Viscum album, assembly GCA_963277665.1. Lineage (NCBI taxonomy): Eukaryota > Viridiplantae > Streptophyta > Magnoliopsida > Santalales > Viscaceae > Viscum > Viscum album. The sequence continues at coordinate 816,793,604 of OY728167.1, forward strand.
AAAAATCCTAACAAACCTGAAAAAATGATACAAAAACCTCAAAATAATAGCCTATAAAACCCTACAACCCACTAATAAACCCTAAAAACATAAGAGAAGATAAAAGAAGATGGTGGCTTGCTCTCCCGGTGGTCCTCTCCCGTCGCGGCGCTCCCCTGGTCATGGAGCCTCGGCAGATCGGGATTTTTCCATGGTGGTTGCGGCTTTCATTGGTGGTTCTTGGTGGTGTTGGTCCTTGGCAGTGGTGGATCTTGGAAGCTCTCGGCGGTACCGATTTTCTGCGGTGAAGTAGTCTTTTGCGGATCAGGATGGGCTTTGGCACTGGTCCTCGGTGGTGATCGGGATCTGGGTTCTTTTGGATTCGGCTAATCTGTTTGAGGATGATGAAGATAGATTCAGACTCCCCCTGTTCAGATCTACATGGCTTGACAGATCTGGCGAGGTGTGGAGATTCGGCGGTGGTGTGGATCTCAAGATCTGGCTCATTGGGTGGTCTCGGCGATGGCTCAGGCTGGCTCCAGGAGCAATAGTGTTGTTCTCGGCTTGGGATGGCATCTCAGGTTCGTCTTTGTCTCGTGAAGGTGCTGATTGGGGCTTGACATCGATGATTATGGATGCTTCTTGGAGCACTTTGGTTTTTCCTCGGATCGGGTCTTTGGATCTCTTTCGAAGTGTGAATTTCAATTCAGACGGGGCAGCTATATTTGAGTGCAGCAACGATGTCTTGCTTCAGCTTCACGGGGTGAGGATTCCTTTGGCGGCATCCACAGTGCTAGGGTTTCAGCCTTGGTTCCTTGACCCTTCATGGAGCTATGCATCTTGTGGTGGCCTCTTCAGTGTCAGTTGCTGTTTTGGGGGATATCCTCTATAATGGCTTGCAATACGGCTTGGGTTCTTTGGGCATCATCGTGCTGACACCCCTCAGGTACTTTCTTGCAGCTTCGAGTGTGGTGTTGTTACAGATGATACTTTTTGGTTGATGCCTCATGGATGTGTCATGCGATACAACTTGATGGTTTTCATTGATTTCTGGATGCGATTTCATTGTATGATTTGGTGCTGGATTGAATCAATTGTGATGGCGCTTCTGAATGTGGAACTTGGTAGCTGGTGGATTTGCTGTGTTTTTCTCTGTTGTTGGATGGGATCTATTGAGTGCATGCTACTGGTTAAGTTGCTGGGTATGGCTATGGTGCTGCTGTATGGGAGACAGGTGGTGATGGATTCTGGTTCTTAAGTTGCTGGGTGATGGCTGTTACTTGGATGGGATGTAATAAAAGCTATTGGTACTGGATGATGGTTGGTGTGTTGTTGCGAGATGGAAAGTTCTTGTGAGGTTGGGTTAATGAAGTTGCTGCTGAGGGTTTGGATGATGTTGGATGCTGGTTTCTGAATGGATAGTGATGAATGTTGGTATTGGTGTTGATGGATGCTTGTTGCTGATGTGATGGGAGCTGATCCTGGTGACTTTTATGTTTTTCTTCTTTGTGTGTCTTTTCTTATTTTGGTTTTTCTTTTTTTTGGGGTCCTTTGGTGTGTGTTTGTTAAGGGTTTTTGGGTGTGGGTTGATTGACCCCGCCCCTCCCTTGTCTGCAGTGTCTTCGTGTCTTCTTTCTAATAAATTTTGGGGGGAGCCAGGAATAGCCTGGCCCTGAGCCTTCCTTTCCTAAAAAACATAAGAACCCCAAAATAAATCGTAACAAACCCTAACAACCCCAAATAAATCCTAAAAAATCCTAACAATGCCAAATAAATTGTAACAAACTGAAACAAACCATAACAAACCCCTAATAAACCGCAATAAACCCTAATAAATCATAATAAACCCTAATATATCGTAATAAACCCAAATACACGTTATTAAACCCTAATAAATAAAATAAACCCTAATAAACCCTAATAAATCCTAAATAACCATAAAAAGGTTGATAAATGCTAGAAAAAACTATTAATTCCTACAAAAGCCCAATAAATCCCTAATATAATATAAAAACACTAATAAATAGTAAAAAAACCTAAAGAACACTAATAAACAATAAAGAACCCTAATAAACTTTAAAGAACCATATTAAACTCTAAAGAACAATAAAAAACCCTAAAGAACCTAAAAACACTAAAACACATTATATAAACCCAAAAAACCGCTACAATACCCAAACAAACCCTAAAATACACTAAAAACCCTAAAATCCCCTATCAATCCCAAAAAAAACAAATAAACCCATCAGCCACCCCAAAAAACATTAAAAACCCATCAGATACCATAAAAACCATAAAAACCCGTTAACATCCCTTAAAAACCCTAAAAACTACAAACCATAAAAACACATTAAAAACCTAAAAAGGCTTGAAATAGGTACATAAACCCTAAAAACAATACATAAATCCTTAAAAATGCAAAAAAACCCTAAAAACATAACATAAACCAAAAAACGCAACATAAACCCAAAAAACGCTACATAAACCCTAAAAGCACTACATAAACACTAGACCAGTAACATAAATCCTAAAAAAACACAACATAAACCCTAAAAAATGGAACATAAACATAAAAAAATGCTACATAAAACCGAAAAACACAATATAAACCCTAAAAAAACTACATGAACCCTAAAACATTACATAAACCCTAAAAAATGCAACATAAATGCTACATCACCAATAAAAATGCTACATAAACTGAAAAACACATCATAAACCCTAAAAAATACTACACAAAACATAAACCCTAAACATGAAACATAAACCCTAAAAACAATACATAAACCCAAAAAATGATTCATAAAATCTAAAATTGCTGACTAAGCCCTAAAACGCTACATAAACACTAAAAACGCTACACAAACTCTAACAACGCTACAAAAACCCTAAAAACACTACAAAACCCTATAGACGCTTTAAAGCCCTCAAAAATGTTAAACCCTAATATACCATAATATAATCAATTGAACCCTAATAAAACCCTAATAAACTCTAATAATCCCTAAAAACACTTTATAATCTTTAAAACCCTATGAAAATCTACACAACAATAATAAAACCCCAATAATACCTAATAAACCCTAATAAATGATAATAAAACCTAATAAACACTAAAAACACGTTATGAAAACCTAAATAACCCTAACCAACCCTAATAGACACTAATAAACACTAATAAACCCTAATAAACCCCAAACAAAACCTAAAAAGCCCTAATAAACCATAAATAATGCCAAATAAACCCTACTCAACCCTAACAAACCTTAACACACCCTAATAACCCCTAATAAAACCCTTAAAAACCCTAATAAATAAAAAAATGCTAGTATACATTAAAAAATCCCTAGAAACCCTGATAAACTCCAACATAACCTAATAAACCCTAAAAATGCTCAAAAACAATAAAAAACGATCAAAAACAATAAAACACGCTATATTACTTAAAAAGACCTAAAAAACTTATATAACCTAATAAAGACAAAAAATGATAATATAACATAAAAATCACTAGAATCCCTAATAAACCATAATAAACTCTAATATAATCTAAAAAACCCTAAAAACGCTCACAATAAAAAACAAAATGCTTACAAACAATAAAAACACACTATATTATCTAGAAAGACCTAATAAACACTAATATAACCTAAAAATCCATAATAAACCGTAATAAAAACTAGTAAACCCTAATTAAACCTTATTAAAACCCTAAAAATACCTTCACAACCCTAATAAACTTTGACACACCGTAACGAAACCTAATAAAACCCAACTAAACCCCAATAAACAAAAAAATGCAAACAAACAATTAAGACGCCCTAGAAACCCTAACAAACCCAAATAAATTCAAATAAAATCTAATAAACCATTAAAACTGCTCACAAACACTAAAAACACGCTAATAAAAACAAAGAAGTTATAACAACCCCTCTTATATATTAACAAAAACTAAAAAACACTCATATACCCTAATAAAAACACTAAGAAACCCTAGTAAACCCTAAAAATCCCTAACAAACCCTAATAAAATGTACTCAACCCTAATAAACCCTAATAAAACCTTAAAGAAACCAAATAAACCCTAATAAAACCCTAAAAATACCTACTCAACCCTAATAAACCTTAACACACCATAATAAACCATAATAAATCCCACTAAACCCTAAAAATGCAAATATACCATTAAAACCACTAAAACCCCTATTAAGTGCTAATAAAACAAAACAAAGCTTAAAAGCGCTAATAATCTCGAAAACACACTACTAAACACTAAAAAACCCTAATATACCCTCTTAAAAATTAATAAACCATAATGAGCCATAATAAACCATAATAAATCCTAAACATACCCAAATATACCATAATATACCCTAATAAACCCATCTCAATCCTAATAAAACCTTAAAAATACCTAAAAACTCCTAATAAACCTTGACACATCATAATAAATTCTAATAAAATCCTAATAATCCCCACCAAACCCTAAAAAATGCTAATATACCATTAAAAACCCAAAAACCCTAACAAACCACAATAAATGTTAATAACAACTACACTCCTATACCACATATCAAATCGAAGATTGATAATAGACCTACACTCCTATAACCACTGAAGCACCTTCTCACATCGTTGAAGTCCCAAAAAGGTACTTAAACCCTCTAAAATACCATAACTTCTACTCCGGGAGTCCGTTTTGCCTCTACCATATATAAAATCGAAGCTTTCGACTAGATCTACACATCTGTAACCAAAATAAACACAATATCACGTTCTTAATGTCCTAAAAGGACCTTAAGTCTTCCAAATGACAATAACTTCTACTTTGGGTGTCTGTTTCACCTCTACCACATATCAAATTGAAGCTTGCGACTAGATCTATATATCTCTGCAGCCATGAACAACTAAATAACAACAAAAAATCATGAATAACCCCATAAACACTAAAAAACATTAAAGACCATGCAAAACCCTAAAAAATCCTAACAAACACTAACAAACCCTAAAAAAACCTAATAAACCCTAACAAATCTTAACAAACCCCAAAAAACCCTAAAAACATAACAAACCCTAACAAACCCTAAAAAGCACTAACAAACCCCAAGAAGCACTAAGAAACCCAAATAAACCCAAAAAACCCTGAAGAAATCCTATAAAACCTCTAAGAAACCATAAGAAACCCTAAAAAACCCTAAAAACACTAACAAAACCATATCAAAACCTAAGAAACACTAAAACGCCCTTAGAAACCCTAACACACCCTTAGAAACCCTAGTACACCCTTAGAAACCCCAACACACCCATAGAAAGCCTAACACAACCTCAGAAACCCTTAAAAACCATAACACACCCTTAGAAACCCTAACCCACCCATAAAAATCATAACCCACCTTTAGAAACCATAACACACCCTTAGAAACCCTAACAAACCCTTAGACACCCTAAAATACTCTAATAAGAAGTAATAAATCCATAAAAACCCTACCAACCAATAATAAACCATAATAAATCCTAATAAACCCTAAAGCCCACTACTAAACCCTAATAAACACTAATAAATTGTAATAAACACTAAAAACCCTATTAGATCCCAATAAAAGCTACAAATTTCCTAAAAACCCATATATACAATGAAAATGCTATTAAACCATTCAAAATGATAATATTCATAAAAAACCCTAATAGGCCCGGCAAAACCTGCCAAAACCATTAAAAACCAAAAAAACCCAAAAAACCCCTAAAAACCATAAACAACCCTAAAAACCATAAAAACCCTAAAAAAATCCAAAAAAACTGTAAATACCCTAAACACCCTAAAACCAATAAAAATTTGAAGAAACTGAAAAAACCCGAAAACAAACCTAAAAATCCCTAAAAATCCACAAAAAAAACCTCAACAAACCCTAAATAACCTAAAACCCACTAAAAATAAAAAAACCCCTAAGCACATAAAAATGCCTAACAAAACCCTAACCAACCCTATAAAACCCTTAAAAACCCAAAAAACACTCTTGAAAACCCTAAAAACCTCATAAGAAATCCTAATACACCCTAAAGAAACCTAAAGAACCAATAATGTCACTTACAACGCTACATAAACCCTATCAATTGCTATAAAAACCTGAAAATGATTCAAAACCCAAAAAATACTAGAAAACCCCAAAAAATGCTAAAATAACCCTAATAAAGCATAAAAATCCCAACACACCCATAAAAGCCAAAAAAACGCATAAAATCCCAAACAACTCAAACAAACCGTAACAAAGCCTAAAATCCCTAACAAAACCTCAAAAACCCTAACAACCACTAAAAACCCCTAAGAACCACTAATAAACCCTAATAACCCATAAAACCGACTATTAAACACTAATAACCCTAATAAACACTAATAAATCGTAATAACCTGTAATAAAACATAACAAACTCTATTAGACCCTAATAAATGCTAGAAAAGCCCTAAAACCCCTAATATACAATAAAAAATACTATTAAACCATAATAAACACTAATAATCACTAAAAACCCTAACAAACCTCATAAAACGCTACAAAAATCTCCAAATAATAGCCTATAAAAACCTACAACTAGATAATAAACCCTAAAAAAGCCTAATAACTTCAAAATAAACCATAACAAACCCTAATAACACCAAATAAATCATAATAAATCCTAACAATTCCAAATAAACCCTAACAAACTAAAACAAACCATAACAAACCCCTAATAAACCAAAATAAACCCAAACAAATCATAATAAAACCTAATAAATCGTAATAAACCCAAATACATGTTACTAAACCCTAATAAATAAAATAAACCCTAATAAACCCAAAAAATCCTAAATAACCCTAAAAAAGGTTGATAAACCCTATAAAAAGCTATTAATACCTACAAAATCCCAATAAAACCCTAATATACAATAAAAATGCTAATAAACTATAAAAAATCCTAAAGAACAGAAAAAAAAACTCTAAAGAGCCCTAATAATACCTAAAGAACCATATTAAACTCTAAAGAACACTAAGAAACTCTAAAGAACCCAAAAAAAATGCTAATACACATTATATAAACCCTAAAAACTGCTACAATACCCAAACAAACCCTAAAACTCACTAAAAACACTAAGAACCCCTATCAATCCCAAAAAAAAAGTAAACCCATCAGCCCCCCCCCCACAAAAAAATATTAAAAAGCCATCAAATACCATAAAAACCATAAACACCCATTAACAACCCTTAAAAACCCTAAAAAACTACAAACCATAAATAATAATTAAAACCCTAAAAGGCTTGAAATAGATACACAAACACTAAAAACGTTACATAAACCCTTAAAAATGCAAAAAAAAACCTAAAAACGCAACATAAACAAAAAAAGCAACATAAACCCAAAAACGTTACATAAACCCTAAAAGCACTACACAAACCCTAGAACATTAACATAAATCCTAAAAAAACACAACATAAACCCTAAATAACGCAACGTAAACATTTAAAAACGCTACATAAAACCTAAAAACACTACGATAAACCTAAAAACGATACATAAACCCTAAAAAATGCAACATAAACAATAAATCACCCCTAAAAATGCTACATTAACCCAAAAAAACACAACATAAACCCTAAAAAATGCTACATAAAACCTAAACCCTAAACACGCAACATAAACCCAAAAAACAATAAATAAACCCTAAAAATGATACATAAAATCTAAAACTGCTAACTAAACCCTAAAACGGTACATAAACACTAAAAATGCTACATAAACTCTAACAACACTACTCAAACCCTAAAAAATACTAAAAAACTCATAAAGATGCTTTAAAACCCTAAAAAAGTTTACACCCTAATAACCATAATATAAAAACCTGAACCCTAATAAACCCCTAATAAACTCTAATAATCCTTAAAAACACCTTTTAATCCCTAAAAACCATATGAAAATCTACTCAACCCAAATAAAACCCCAAAAATACCTAATAAACCCAAATGAATGATAATATAACCTAATAAACCGCAAAAACACGTTAAGAAACCCTAAACAACCTGAACCAACCTTAATAGCCACTAATAAACCCTAATAAACACCAAACAAACCCTAAAAGCCCTAATAAACCATAAATAAATCCAAATAAACCCTACTCAACCCTAACAAACCATAACACACCATAATAACCCCTAATAAAACCCTTAAAAACCCTAATAATTTAAAAAATGCTAGTATACATTAAAAAATCACTAGAAACCCTGATAAACTTTAATATAACCTAATAAACCCTAAAAATTCACAGAAACTATAAAAAACGATTAAAAACAATAAAAACACGCTATATTACCTAAAAAGACCTACAAACACTAATATAACCTAATAAAGACAAAAAATGATAATATACCTTAAAATCACTAGAAACCCAAACAAACCATAATAAACTCAAATATAACCTAAGAAACCCTAAAACGCTCACAAACAAAAACAAAATGATCAAAAACAATGAAATCCCACTAGAATATCTAAAAAAACCTAAAAACACCAATATAACCTAATAAAACAAAATAACTAATAATCCCGTAACAAACCCTAACAAACCCTAAAAATCCCTAATAAACCCTAATAAAATCTAATAAACCCTAATTAAACCATAATTAAACCCTAAAAATACCTTCTCAACCCTAACAAACCTTGACACACCATAACAAAACCTAATAAAATCCAACTAAACCCTAATAAACAAAAAAACATAAACAAACCATTAAGAAGCCCAAGAAACCCTAATAAACTCTAATAAATTCAAATAAATGCTAATAAACCATTAAAGATTCTCATAAACACTAAAATCATGCTAATAAAACCTAAGAATTCATAAAAACCACTCGTATATATTAACACAAACTAAAAAACACTCATATATGCTAATAAAAACACTAACAAACCCTAGTAAACCCTAAAAATCCCTAACAAACCCTAATAAACCGTACTCAACCCTAATAAACCCTAATAAAACCTTAAAGACACCAACTCAACCCTAATAAAACCCTAAAAATACCTACTCAACCCTAATAAACCTTAACACATCATAATAAACCATAACAAACCCCACTAAACCCAAAAAATGAAAATATACCATTAAAAAGCCCTAAAATCCATAATAAATGCTAATAAAACATAACAAAGATTAAAAGTGCTAATAAACTTGAAAAACACTACTAAACACTGAAAAACCCTAATATACCCTCTTAAAAATTAATAAACAATAATGAACCATAATAAACCCTAATAAATCCAAAACATACCCAAATATACCATTATATACCATAATATACCCAAATAAACCCAACTAAATCATAATAAAACCCTAAAAATACCTAAAACCCCTCATAAACCTTTACATATCATAATAAACATTAATAAAATCCTAATAACCCCCACCAAACCCTAAAACATGATAATATACCATTAAAAACCCTAAAACCCTAACAAACAATAATAAATGTTAATAACACCAACACTCTGATACCACATATCAAATCGATGATTGAGACAAGACCTACACTCCTATAACCACTGAAGCACCTTCTCACATCGTTGAAGGTCCAGAAAGGTACTTAAACCCTCTAAAAGACCATAGATTCTACTCCGGTAGTCCGTTTTTCCTCTACCATATATCAAATCGAAGCTTTCGACTAGATATACACATCTCTGACCAATAGGAACACAATATCACGTTCTTAAAGTCCCAAAAGGTCCTTAAGTCCTCCAAATGACCATAACATCAACATTGGGTGTCTGTTTCACCTCTACCACATATAAAATTGAAGCTTGAGACTAGCTCTACACATCTGTGCAACCCCGAACAACTAAATAATCCTAAAAACCATGAATAACTCCATAAACACTAAAAACCATTAAAAAAATTCAAAACCCTAACAAACACTTAAAAACCCTAATAAACCATAATAAACCTTAACAAACACTAACAAACCTCAAAAAACCCTAAAATCCTAACAAACCCTATCAAACCCTAAACAAGCACTAACAAATCCCAAGAAGCACTATGAAACCTCAATAAACCCAAAAACCTCGAAGAAACCCTATAAAACCCTTAAGAAACCATAAGAAACCCTAAGAAAACCCTAAAAACCCTAACAAAACCCTAAGAAAATCTAAGAAACCATCAATCACCTAAAAAGAAAAAAAATTGAAAAATCCAGAAAACAAACCTAAAAAACCTAAAAAACCTCAAAAAATGCAAAAACCCCTAAAACCCCTAAAAACGCTAAAAACCCTAAAAAGCCTAAAAATGCCCACAAAACCTTAAACAACCCTATGAAACCCTTAAAAATCATAAAAACCCCTATCAAACCCTAAACAATCAAAGGAAATCATAATACACCATAAAGAACCCAAAAGAAACCAAAATAATCACTAAAGCCACTAACAACGCTACATAAACCATAACAATTGCTAAAAAACTGAAAAATGCTTCAAAACACACAAAATGAAATAAAACCTCAAAAAATGCTAAAATAACCCTAACAAAGCATAAAAAATCAAAACACACCCATAAAGCCAACAAAATGCATAAAACCCCCAAACAACTCAAACAAACCATAACAAACCTTAAAAACCGTAACAAAATCTAACAAACCCTAACAACCACTAATAACCCATAAGAACCACTAATAAACCCAAATAACCCATAAAACCCATTATTAAACCCTAAAAATCCTAATAAACACTAATAAATCGTACCAACTTGTAAAAACCCCTAACAAACTCTATTAGACCCTAATAAACGCTACAAAAGCCCTAAAACCCCAAATATACAATAAAAAAACTAGTAAACCATAATAAACACTAATAATCACTAAAATCCCTAACAAACCTAACAAAATGCTACAAAAACCTCAAAATAATAGCCTATAAAACCCTACAACCCACTAATAAACCCTAAAAACATAAGAACCCCAAAATAAATCGTAAAAAACCCTAACAACCCCAAATAAATCCTAAGAAATCCTAACAATGCCAAATAAATCATAACAAACTGAAACAAACAATAACAAACCCCTAATAAACCGCAATAAACCCTAATAAATCATAATAAACCCTAATATATCATAATAAACCCAAATACACGTTATTAAACCCTGATAAATAAAATAAACCCTAATAACCCAAATAAATCCTAAATAACCATAAAAGGTTGATAAACGCTAGAAAAAACTATTAATTCCTACAAAAGCCCAATAAATCTCTAATATACAATAAAAACACTAATAAATAGTAAAAAAAACCTAAAGAACACTAATAAACACTAAAGAACCCTAACAAACCTTAAAGAACCATATTAAACTCTAAAGAACACTAAAAAACCCTGAAGAACCCAAAAACCCAAAAACACATTATATAAACCCAAAAAACCGCTAAAATACCCAAACAAACCCTAAAACACACTAAAAAACCCTAAAATCCCCTATTAATCCCAAAAAAACAAATAAACCCATCAACCACCCCAGAAAAACATTAAAAAACCATCAGATACCATAAAAACCATAAAAACCCGTTAACATCCCTTAAAAATCCTAAAAAAACAAACCATAAAAACCCATTAAAAACCTAAAAATGCTTGAAATAGATAAATAAACCCTAAAAACATTACATAAACCCTTAAAAATGCAAAAAAACCCTAAAAACATAACATAAACCAAAAAAGGCAACATAAACCCAAAAAACGCTACGTAAACCCTAAAAGCGCTACATAAACACTAGACCTGTAACATAAATCCTAAAAAAACAAAATAAACCCTAAAAATGGAACATAAACATTAAAAAATGCTACATAATACCGAAAAACACAATATAAACCCTAAAAAAACTACATCAACCCTAAAACGTTACATAAACCCTAAAAAATGCAACATAAACGCTACATCACCCCTAAAAATACTACATAAACTGAAAAACGCATCATAAACCCTAAAAAATGCTACATAAAACTTAAACCCTAAACATGAAACATAAACCCTAAAAATAATACATAAACGCAAAAAATGATTCATAAAATCTAAAATTGCTAACTAAACCCTAAAACGCTACATAAACACTAAAAACGCTACTTAAACTCTATCAACGCTACAAAAACCCTAAAAACACTACAAAACCCTAAAGACAATTTAAAGCCCTCAAAAATGTTAAACCCTAATATACCATAATATAATCAATTGAACCCTAACAAATCCCTAATAAACTCTAATAATCCCTAAAAACACCTTATAATCTTTAAAAACCCTATGAAAATCTACTCAACAATAATAAAACCCCAATAATACCTAATAAACCCTAATAAATGATAATAAAACCTAATAAACACTAAAAACACATTAAGAAAACCTAATCAACCCTAACCAACCCTAATAGACACTAATAAACACTAATAAACCCTAATAAACCCCAAAAAAGCCCTAAAAAGCCCTAATAAACCATAAATAATGCCAAATAAACCCTACTCAACCCTAACAAACCTTAACACACCATAATAACCCCTAATAAAACCCTTAAAAACTCTAATAAATAAAAAAAATGCTAGTATACCTTAAAAAATCCCTAGAAACCATAATAAACTCCAATATAACCTAATAAACCCTAAAAATGCTCACAAACAATAAAAAATGATCAAAAACAATAAAACACACTATATTACTTAAAAAGACCTAAAAAAACTTATATAACCTAATAAAGACAAAAAATGCTAATATAACATAAAAATCACTAGAAACCCAAATAAAACATAATAAACTCTAATATAACCTAAGAAACCCTAAAAACGCTCACAATCAAAAACAAAATGCTTACAAACAATAAAAACATACTATATTATCTAGAAAGACCTAATAAGCTCTAATATAACCTAATAAAACAAAAAACTAATAAACCCATAACAAACCCTAATAAACCCTAAAAATCCATAATAAACCGTAATAAAAACTAGTAAACCCTAATTAAACCTTATTAAAACCCTAAAAATACCTTCACAACCGTAATAAACCTTGACACACCGTAACAAAACCTAATAAAACCCAACTAAACCCCGATAAAAAAATGCAAACAAACAATTAAGACGCCCTAGAAACCCTAATAAACCCAAATAAATTCAAATAAAAGCTAATAAACCATTAAAAATGCTCACAAACACTAAAAACACGCTAATAAAATCTAATAAGTCATAAAAACCCCTCTTATATATTAACAAAATATAAAAAACACTCAAATACCCTAATAAAAACACTAAGAAACCCTAGTAAACCCTAAAAATCCCTAACAAACCCTAATAAAATGTACTCAACCCTAATAAACCCTAATAAAACCTTAAAGAAACCAAATCAACCCTAATAAAACCCTAAAAATACCTACTCAACCCTAATAAACCTTAACACACCATAATAAACCATAATAAATCCCACTAAACCCTAAAAATGAAAATATACCATTAAAACCACTAAAACACCTAACAAGTGCTAATAAAACAAAACAAAGCTTAAAAGCGCTAATAATCTCGAAAACACACTACTAAACACTAAAAACCCTAATATACCCTCTTAAAAATTAATAAACCATAATGAGCCATAATAAACCCTAATAAATCCTAAACATACCCAAATATACCATAATATACCATAATATACCCTAATAAACCCATCTCAATCCTAATAAAACCTTGAAAATACCTAAAAACTCCTAATAAACCTTGACACGTCATAATAAATCCTAATAAAATCCTAATAATCCCCACCAAACCCTAAAAAATGTTAATATACCATTAAAAACCCAAAAACCCTAACAAACCACAATAAATGTTTATAACACCTACACTCCTATACCACATATCAAATCGAAGATTGATAATAGACCTACACTCCTATAACCACTCAAGCACCTTCTCACATCGTTGAAGGCCCAAAAAGGTACTTAAACCCTCTAAAAGACCATAACTTCTACTCCGGGAGTCCATTTTGCCTCTACCATATATAACATCGAAGCTTTCGACTAGATCTACACATCTATGACCAATATAAACACAATATCACGTTCTTAATGTCCTAAAAGGACCTTAAGTCCTCCAAATGACAATAAATTCTGTTTTGGGTGTCCGTTTCACCCCTACCACATTTCAAATTGAAGCTTGCGACTAGCTCTATATATCTGTGCAGCCATGAACAACTAAATAACAATAAAAAACCATGAATAACCCCATAACCACTAAAAAACATTAAAGACCATGAAAACCCCTAAAAAATCCTAACAAACACTAACAAACCCTAACAAAACCTAATAAACCCTAACAAACCTTAACAAACCCCAAAAACCCCTAAAAACATAACAAACCCTAACAAACCCTAACAAGCACTAACAAACCCCAAGAAGCACTAAGAAACCCAAAAAAACCCAAAAAAACCCTGAAGAAATCCTATAAAACCCCTAAGAAACCATAAGAAACCCTAACAAAACCCTAAAAACACAAAAAAAAACCATATTAAAACCTAAGAAACACTAAAACACCTTTAGAAACCCTAACACACCCTTAGAAACTCTAACACACCCTTAGAAACCCTAGCACACCCTTATAAACTCCAACTCACCGATAGAAAGCCTAACACAACCTCAGAAACCCTTAAAAACCATAACACACCCTTAGAAATCCTAACCCACCCATAAAAATCCTAACCCACCTTTAGAAACCCTAACACACCCTTAGAAACCCTAACAAACCCTTAGACACCCTAAACTACTCTAATAAGAACTAATAAATCCAAAAAAACCCTACCAACCAATAATAAACCATAATAAATCCTAATAAACCCTAAAGCCCACTACTGAAACATAATAAACACTAATAAATTGTAATAAACACTAAAAACCCTATTAGATCTCAATAAAAGCTACAATTTTACTAAAAACCCATATATACAATGAAAATGCTATTAAACCATTCAAAATGATAATATTCAGAAAAAAACCCTAACAGACCCGGCAAAACCTGACAAAACCATAAAAAACCATAAAAACCCAAAAAAACCCTAAAAACCCTAAACAACCCTAAAAACCATAAAAACCCTAAAACAAATCCTAAAAAACCCTAAATACACTAAACACCCTAAAACCAATAAAAATTTGAAGAAACCAAAAAAACATGAAAACAAACCTAAAAATCCCTAAAAATCCACAAAAAAACCTCAAAAATCCCTAAATAACCTAAAACCCACTAAAAATTAAAAAAATCCCTAAGAACATAAAAATTATTAACCAAACCCTAACCAACCCTATAAAACCCTTAACACCCCAAAAAACCCTCTTGCAAACCCTAAAAACCTCATAAGAAACCCTAATACACCCTAAAGAAACCTAAACAACCAATAATGCCACTTACAACGCTACATAAACCCTATCAATTGCTACAAAAACCTGAAAATGATTCAAAACCCAAAAAATACTAGAAAAACCCAAAAAAATGCTAAAATAACCCTAATAAAGCATAAAAATCCAAACACACCCATAAAACCCAAAAAAATGCATAAAATCCCAAACAACTCAAACCAACCGTAACAAAACCTAAAATCCCTAACAAAACCTCAAAAACCCTAACAACCACTAATAACCCCTAAGAACCACTAATAAACCCTAATAACCCATAAAACCGACTATTAAACCCTAAAAACCCTAATAAACACTAATAAATTATAATAACCTGTAATAAAACCTAACAAACTCTATTAGACCCTAATAAATGCTACAAAAGCCCTAAAACCCCTAATATACAATAACAAATACTATTAAACCATAATAAACACTAATAATCACTAAAAACCCTAACAAACCTGATAAAATGCTACAAAAATTTCCAAATAATAGCCTATAAAAACCTACAACCAGATAATAAACCCTAAAAAATCCTAATAACCTCAAAATAAATCATAACAAACCCTAATAACCCCAAATAAATCATAATAAATCGTAACAATGCCAAATAAACCGTAACAAACTAAAACAAATCATAACAAACCCCTAATAAACCCAAATAAACCCAAACAAATCATAATAAAACCTAATAAATCCAAATACATGTTACTAAACCCTAATAAATAAAATAAACCCAAAAAATCCTAAATAACCCTAAAAAAGGTTCATAAACCCTAGAAAAAGCTATTAATACCTAAAAAATCCCAATAAATCCTTAATATACAATAAAAACGCTAATAAAATATAAAAAATCCTAAAGAAAAGAAAAAAACCCTAAAGAGCCCTAATAATACATAAAGAACCATATTAAACTCTAAAGAACACTAAGAAATGCTAAAGAACCCAAAACAATGCTAATACACATTATATAAACCTTAAAAATTACTACAATACCCAAACAAACCCTAAAACTCACTAAAAACACTAAGAACCCCTATCAATCCCAAAAAAAAGTAAACCCATCAGCCCCCCCCTCAAAAAAACATTAAAAAGCCATCAGATACCATAAAAACCATAAACACCCATTAACAACCCTTAAAAACCCTAAAAAACTACAAACCATAAATAACCATTAAAACCCTAAAAAGGCTTGAAATAGATACATTAACACTAAAAACGTTACATAAACCCTTAAAAATGCAAAAAAACCCTAAAAACGCAACATAAACAAAAAAAGCAACATAAACCCAAAAAATGCTACATAAACCCTAAAATCACTACACAAACCCTAGAACATTTACATAAATCCTAAAAAACACAACATAAACCCCAAATAACGCAACGTAAACATTTAAAAACACTACATAAAACCTAAAAACACTACGAGAAACCTAAAAACGATACATAAACCCTAAAAAATTCAACATAAACACTAAATCACCCCTAAAAATGCTACATTAACCCAAAAAATACAACATAAACCCTAAAAAATGCTACATAAAACCTAAACCCTAAACACGCAACATAAACCCTTAAAACAATAAATAAACCCTAAAAATGATACATAAAATCTAAAACTGCTAACTAAACCCTAAAATGGTACATAAACACTAAAAATTCTACATAAACTCTAACAACACTACTCAAACCCTAAAAAATACTAAAAACCCCCTAAAGATGCTTTAAAACCATAAAAAAGTTTACACCCTAATAACCATAATATAAAAACTTGAACCCTAATAAACTCTAATAATCCCTAGAAACACCTTTTAATCCCTAAAACCCATATGAAAATCTACTCAACCCTAATAAACCCCAAAAAAACCTAATAAACCCAAATGAATGATAATATAACCTAATAAACCCTAAAAACACCTTAAGAAAACCTAAACAACCTGAACCAACCCTAATAGAAACTAATAAACCCTAATAAACACCAAACAAACCCTAAAAGACCTAATAAACCATAAATAAATCCAAATAAACCCTACTCAACCCTAAAAAACCATAACAACCTCTAATAAAACCCTTAAAAACCCTAATAATTAAAAAAATTCTAGTATACATTAAAAAATCACTAGAAACCCTGATAAACTCTAATATAACCTAATAAACCCTAAAAATGCATAGAAACTATAAAAAACGATCAAAACAATAAAAACACTCTATATTACCTAAAAAGACCTACAAACACTAATATAACCTAATAAAGACAAAAAATTATAATATTCCTTAAAATCACTAGAAACCCAAATAAACCATAATAAACTCAAATATAACCTAAGAAACCCTAAAAATCTCACAAACAAAAACAAAATGATCAAAAAAAATGAAATCCCTCTAGATTATCTAAAAAAACCTAAAAAACACCAATATAACCTAATAAAACAAAATAACTAATAATCCCGTAAAAAACCCCAACAAACCCTAAAAATCTCCAATAAACCCTAACAAAATCTAATAAACCCTAATTAAACCATAATTAAACCCTAAAAATACCTTCTCAACCCTAATAAACCTTGACACATCATAAAAAAACCTAATAAAACCCAAATAAACCCCAATAAACAAAAAAACATAAACAAACCATTAAGAAGCCCTAGAAACCCTAATAAACACTAGTAAATTCAAATAAAAGCTAATAAACCATTAAAGATGCTCACAAACACTAAAAACATGCTAATAAAATCTAAGAATTCATAACAACCACTCATATATATTAAAAAAAAACTAAAAACACTCATATATGCTAATAAAAACACTAACAAACCCTAGTAAACCCTAAAAATCCCTAACAAACCCTAATAAACCATACTCAACCCTAATAAACCCTAATAAAATCTTAAAGACACCAACTCAACCCTAATAAAACCTTAAAAATACCTACTCAACCCTAATAAACCTTAACACATCATAATAAACCATAATAAACCCCACTAATCCCAAAATATGCAAATATACCATTAAAAAGCCCTAAACCCCCAAATAAATGCTAATAAAACATAACAAAGCTTAAAAGCACTAATAAATTTGAAAAAACACTACTAAACACTGAAAAACCCTAATATACCCTCCTAAAAATTAATACACCATAATGAACCATAATAAACCCTAATAAATCCTAAACATACCCAAATATACCATAATATACCATAATATACCCTAATAAACCCAACTAAATCATAATAAAACCTTAAAAATACCTAATAACCCCTAATAAACCTTGACATATCATAATAAACATTAATAAAATCCTAATAACCCCCACCAAACCATAAAAAATGATAGTATACCATTAAAAACCCTAAAACCATAACAAACCATAATAAATGTTAATAACACCAACACTACTATACCACATATCAAATTGAAGATTGAGACTAGACCTACACTCCTATAACCACTAAAGCACCTTCTCACATCGTTGAAGGTCCAAAAAGGTACTTAAACCCTATAAAAGACCGTAGCTTCTACTCTGGGAGTCCGTTTTGCCTCTACCATATATCAAATCGAAGGTTTCGACTAGATATACACATCTGTGACCAATAGGAATAGAATATAACGTTCTTAATGTCCCAAAAGGTCCTTAAGTCCTCCAAATGACCGTAACTTCAACTTTGGGTGTCTGTTTCACCTCTACCACATATAAAATTGAAGCTTTCGACTAGCTCTACACATCTGTGCAACCTTGAACAACTAAATAACCCTAAAAACCATGAATAACCCCATAAACACTAAAAAACATTAAAAAACATTCAAAACCCTAACAAACCCTAACAAACACTTAAAAACCCTAATAAACCATAATAAACCCTAACAAACACTAACAAACCCCAAAAAACCCTAAAATCCTAACAAACCCTATCAAACCATAAACAAGCACTAACAAACCCCAAGAAGCACTAAAAAACCTCAATAAACCCAAAAAAAACCCCGAAGAAACCCTATAAAACCCTTAAAAAACCATAAGAAACCCTAAGAAAACCCTAAAAACCCTAACAAAACCCTAAGAAAACTTAAGAAACCCTAAAAAACCCTAAAAAACCCTAACATAACCTTAGAAACTCTAACACACCCTTAGAAACCCTAGAACAATCTTAGAAACCCCAACGCACCCATAGAAACCCTAACACAACCTTATAAACCCTTAGAAACCATAGCACACCCTTAGAAACACTAACCCACCCATAAAAACCCTAACCCACCCTTAGAAAACCTAACACACCCTTAAAAACCCTAACAAACCCTTAGACACCCTAAATCACTCTAATAAGAACTAATAATCCTAACAAACCCTACCAACCAATAATAAACTATAATAAACCCTAATAAACCCTAAATCCCACAACTGAACCCAAATAAACACTAATAAATTGTAATAAACCCAAAAAACCCCTATTAGACCCCAATAAAAGCTACAGAATTCCTAAAACCCCAAATATACAACTAAAATGCTATCAAACCATTCAAAATGCTAATATTCACAAAAAAACCCCAACAAACCCGAAAAAACCTGACAAAACCCTAAAAAACCATAAAACCCAAAAAAAACACTAAAAACCCTAAACAACCATAAAAACCCTAAAACCACTAAAAATCCTAAAAAACCCTAAAAACCCTAAAAACCCTAAAACCCCTAAAAATTTGAAGAAACTGAAAAAACCTGAAAACAAACCTAAAAAACCAGAAAAAAACCTCAAAAAAACCTCAAAAAACCATAAAAACCCTAAAACCACTAAAAATGAAAAAAAACCCTAAAACCTAACAATGCCTAACAAAAACCTAACCAACCCAATAAAACCCTTAAAAATCCTAAAAACCCTATAGCAAACCCTAGAAACCTCAATAGAAACCCTAATACACCCTAAGGAACCCTAAAAAACCCTAAAAACCCTAAAGAACCCTAAAGAACCACTAAAGCCACTAACAACGCTACATAAACCCTATCAATTTCTACAAAAACCTGAAAAATGCTTCAAACCCTCAAAATGCAACAAAACCCCAAAAACACTAAAATAACCCTAACAAAGCATAAAAAATCCAAACACACCCATAAAACCCAAAAAACACATAAAACCCCAAATAACTTAAACAAAATGTATCAAACCCTAAAAATCCTAACAAAACCTAACAAATCCTCACAACCACTAATAACCCCTAGGAACTGCTAATAAACCCTAATAACCCAAAAGAATCCACTATTAAACCCTAAAAACCCAAACAAACACTAATAAATTGTAATAACATGCAATAAACCCTAACAAACTCTATTAGACCCTAATAAATGCTACAAAAGCCCTAAAACCCCTAATATAAAATAAAAAATACTATTAAACAATAATAAAAACTAATAATCGCTAAAAGCCCTAACAAACCCGATAAAACGCTACAAAATCCCCAAATAATAGCCTGCAAAAACCTACAACCCACTAATAAACCCTAAAAAGGCCTAATAACCACAAAATAAATCGTAACAAACCCTAAAAACATCAAATAAATCATAAAAAATCCTAACAATGCCAAATAAATCGTAACAAACTAAAACAAACCATAACAAACCCCTAATAAACCCCAATAAACCCAAACAATTCATAATAAACCCTAATAAATCGTAATAAAAACAAATACATGTTACTAAACCCTAATAAATAAAATAAACCCTACTAAACCCTATTAAATCCTAAATAACCATTAAAAGTTTGATAAACCCTAGAAAAAAGCTATTAATGCTACAAAAGTCCAATAAAACCCTAGTATACAATAAAAATACAAATAAACTGTAACAAATCCTAAAGAACACTAATAAACCCCAGAGAAACCTTATTATCCCTAAAGAACCAAATTAAACTATAAAGAACACTAAAAAACCCTAAACAACCCAGAAAATGCTAAAACACATTATATAAACCCTAAAAACTGTTATAATACCCAAACAAACCATAAAACTCACTAAAAACCCTAACAACCTCTATCAATCCCAAAAAACAAATAAACCCATAAAACACCCCAAAACCCATTAAAAATCCATCACATACCATAAAAAACCATAAACACCTATTAACAACCCTTAAAAACCCAAAAAACACTACAAACCATAAACAACCCTTAAAACCCTAAAAAAGGCTTCAAATAGATACATAAACCCTAAAAACGTTACATAAAACCTAAAAATGCAACAAAACCCCTAAAATTAATCATAATACAAAAAATAAAACATAAACCAAAAAAACACTACATAAACCCAAAAAGCACTACATGAACCCTAGAACTGTAACATAAACCCTAAAAAACACAACATAAACCCTAAAAACACAACATAAACATTAAAAAATGCTACATAAAACCTAAAAACACAATATAAACCCTAAAAATACTACACGAACCCTAAAAATGTTACATAAACCCTACAAAATGCAACATAAATTCTCTATCACCCCTACAAATTCTACGTAAACCTAGAAAACGCAACATAAACCCTAAAAAATGCTACATAAAACCTAAACCCTAAACACGCTATATAAACCCTAAAAACGATACATAAACACTAAAAATGATACATAAAATCTAAAACTGCTTACTAAAACCTAAAAATGCTACATAAACACTAAAAATGGTACATTAACTCTAACACCGCTACACAAACCCTAAAAAATGCTACAAAAACCCTAAAGACGCTTCAAAACCCTCAAAAATATTAAACCCTAATATACCATAATATAAGAAATTAAACCCTAATAAACCCCAAATAAACCCCTAAAGAACCACTAAATCCACTAACAATGCTACATAACCCTTGTCAATTAGTACAAAAAAACCGAAAAATGCTTCAAAACCCACAAAACACAAAAAAACCCAAAAAATGCTAAAATACCCCTAACAAAGCATAAAAAATCCAAACACACCCATAAAAACCAAAAAATCACATAAAACCCCTAACAACTCAAACAAACCGTAACAAAACTTAAAAACCCTTAAAAAACCTAACAAACCTTAAAAACCACTAATAATCCCTAAGAACCACTAACAAACCCTAATAACCCATAAAACCCACTATTAAACCCTAAAAACCCTAAAAACACTAACGAATCGTAATAACCTATAATAAACCCTGAAAAACTCTATTAGACCCTACTAAACACTACAAAAGCCCTAAAACCCCTAATATACAATAAAAAATACTATTAAACCATAATAAACACTAATAATCATTAAAAACCCTAACAAACCTGATAAAAATCTACAAAAACCTCCAAATAATAGCATACAAAACCCTACAAAAAATTAATAAACCCTAATAACCCCAAAATAAATCGTAACAAACCCTAACAACCCCAAATAAAACGTTACAAATCCGAACAACGCCAAATAAATCTTATCAAACAGAAACAAACCACAACAAACCCCTAATAAACTGTAATAAACCCTAACAAATCATAATAGTCCCTAATAAATCGTAATAAACCCAAATACACGTTACTAAACCCTAATAAATAAAATAAACCTTAATAAACCCAATTAAATGCTAAATAACCCTAAAAAAGGTTAATAAACCCTAGAAAAAGCTATTAATGCCTACAAAAGCCCAATAAGACCCTAATATACCATAAAAATGCTAATAAATTGTAACAAATCCTAAAGAACACTAATAAACCCTAAAGAATCCTAATAAACCCTAAATAACCATATTAAACTCTAAAGAACACTAAAAAACCCTAAAGAACCCCAAAAATGGTGAAACACATTATATAAATCTTAAAAACGCTACGTAAACCCTAAAAGCACTACATAAACCCTAGAACTCTAACATAAACCCTAAAAAACACAACATAAACCCTAAAAAATGCAACATAAACCTTAAAAAATGCTACATATAACCTAAAAACCCAATATAAACCCTAAAAACACTACATGAACCCTAAAAACATTACATAACCCTAAAAAATGCCACATAAACACTATATCACCCCTAAAAATGCTACATAATCCCCGAAAATGCAACATAAACCTTAAAAAATGCTACATAAAATCTAAACCCTAAACACGCTACATAAACCCTAAAAACATTACATAAACCCTAAAAATGATACATAAAATCTAAAATCGCTAACTAAACCATAAAAATGCTACATAAACACTAAAAATGCTGCATAAACTCTATCAACACTACAGAAATCCAAAAAAATGCTACAAAAACCCTAAAGACGCTTTAAAATCCTCAAAAATAATAATCCCTAATATACCATAATATAAAAAACTAAACCCTAATAAACCCCAAATAAACTCTAATAATCCCTAAAAACACCTTATAATCCCTAAAATCCTAAGAAATTCTACTCAACCCTAATAAATGATAATTAAACCTAATAAAGCCTAAAAACACATTAAGAAAACCTAAACAACCGTAAACAACCCTAATAGACACTAATAAACACTAATGAAGCCTAATAAACCCCAAACAAACCCTAAAACGCCCTAATAAACCATAAATTAAGCCAAATAAACCCTACACAACCCTAACAATCCTTAACGCACCATAATAACCTCTAATAAAACCATACATAACCCTAATAAAGAAAAAAATGCTAGTATACCTTAAAAAATCCCTAGAAACCCTCATAAACCCTAATATAACCTAATAAACCCTAAAATGCTCACAAACAATAAAAAAACAATCACATACCATAAAAATGCTCTATATTAATTAAAAAGCCCTAAAAACACTAATATAACCTAATAAAGACAAAAACGCTAATATACCTTTAAAATCCCTAGAAACCCTAATAAACCATAATAAACTCTAATATAACGAAAGAAACCCTAAAATGCTCACAAAAAAAAACAAAACTTTCAAAAACAATAAACACACGCTATATTATCTAAAAATACCTACCAAACACTAATATAACCTAATAAAATTAAAAAACTAATAAACCCCTATAAAACCCTATTTATCACTAAAAATCCCTAATAAACCTTAATAAAAATGAATAAACCCTAATAAAACCCTAAAAATACATTCTCACCCCTAATAAACCCTGATGCACCATAAAAAACCTAATAAAACCCAACTAAACCCCAATAAACAAAAAAAAAACGCAAACAAACAATTAAAAGTCCCTAGAAACCCTAATAAACCATAATAAATTCAAATAAAAGATAATAAACAATTAAAAATGATCACAAACACTAAAAACATGCTAATAAAACCTAAAGAGTCATAACAACCCCTCATATATAATAACAAAAACTAAAAAACACTCATATACCCTAATAAAAAAACTAACAAACCCTAATAAACCCTAAAAATCTCTAACAACCCCTAATAAACCGTACTCAACCCTAATAAACCCTAATAAAACCTTAAAGATGTCGACTCTACCCTAATAAAACACTAAAAATACATAATCAACCCAAATAATCCTTAACACACCATAATAAAACATAATAAACCCCACTAAACCATAAAAAATGCAAATATACCATTAAAATCCCTAAAACCCCTAATAAATGCTAATAAAACCTCACAAATCTTAAAACTGCTAATAATCCCGAATAAACACTACTAAACACTAAAAAACCCTAATATACCCTCATAAAATTAATAAACCATAACAAACCATAATAAACCCTATTAAATCCTAAACATACCCAAATATACCATAATATACCATAATATACCCTAATAAACCCAACTCAATCCTAATAGAACCCTAAAAATACATAATAAACCCTAATAAACCTTGACACACCATAATAAACCCTAATAAAATCCTAATAACCCCCACCAAACCCTAGAAACGCTAATATACCTTTAAAAACCCCTAAAACCCTAACAAAAAATAATAAATGTTAATAACACCTAAAAATCCTTAAAAATGATAGTAAACCCTAAAAATACTTCTAATAATAATAGTAGTAATAACGCATGTGAATGTGCATATATTCATGTTCATGGTTTAAATAACAAATCACAACGCGTGTGCATGTGCATGTGCATGCGCATTTTCATGTGAATGATAATAAATAATAAATTATAAATAATAACGCATGTGAATTGCATGTGTATGTGCATGTGCATGAAATGATAATAAATAATAAATAATAACGCACATCCAACTGCATGTGCATGTGCATGTGCATGTTCATGGGCATGGTAATAAACAATAAATAACAACAAAGTCCACATGAATGTTCATTTTCATGTGAATTATAATAAATAATTAATAATAACACATGTGATAATAAAATAATGCAAGTGCATTGTGTGTGCACGTGCATGAGAATAAATAATAATAACACATGTGATAATAGAATAACGCAAGTGCATTTCTTTTTTCATGTGCATGTTAATAAATATATATAATAACGCACGTGTATGTGCATTTACATGAAATGATAATGATAACGACTCATGCACGTGCATGGTAATAAATAATAAATAACAATGCATGTGCATGTGCATTTTTATTTGATGATACAAACAACAACAACAACAACAACAATAATAATAATAATAATAATAGAATAACGTAAGTGCATTGCATGTACACATGTATAGTAGTAAATAATAAATAAATAATACTAAATAAGAACTCACATGCATGTGCATGTGCATTTACATTTCAAAATAATATTAATAATACTAATTGTAAAAATAATAATAAAGCATGCACGTGCATGGTAATAAATAATAAATAACAATGCACATGCATGTAGATTTGCATGTGATAATGATCATAATACTGATAATGATAATAATAATAATAATAATAAATTTGATGATAATAATAATAATAAATGTGATAATAATAATAATAACAATAAAAGAATAATACAAGTGCATTGCATATGCATGTGCATGGCAGTAAATAATAAATAATAATGCACGTGCATCTGCATTTTCTTGTGATGATAATAATAATAATAGCAATAGTAGTTTTTGTGATAATAGTAATAGTACCAATGCATGGGATAATAGAATATTTCATGTGCATTATGTGTGCACGTGCATGGTAATAAATAATAATGCGTGTGCATTGCATTTTCATGTGATGATGATGACAATGATAATAATAATAATAATAATATTAATAATAACAATGCATGTGATAATATAATAACGTATGTTCATTGAATGTGCATGTTTATGTATTTTCATGTGCATTTTCATGTGGTGATAATAACAATAACAACAACAACCACCACAATAACAAAAACCACAATAATAATAATAACAATAAGAATAACTATGTATGCGATAATAAAATAACGTGTGTGCATTACATGTGCCTGTGCATAGTAATAAAAAATAAATAATAATGCATGTGCATGTGCAGGTGCATGTTCATGAGATGATAATAATAATAACAATAATAACAGTAATAATAATAATAATAACAACAACAACGCATGTGATAATAGAATAACTCACGTGCATTGCATGCGCAGAGCATGATAATAAATAATAACTCATAGGGGACGTGATGATAACAATAACAATAATAGTAATATTAATAATAATAGCGCATGTGATAATAGAATAATGCACATGTATTGAATGTGCACATGTATGGTAATAAATAATAACGTATATGCATTTTCATTTTCATTTGATGATAATAACAATAAAAAAATAATATTAATAAAAACAATAACAATAAAAATGCATGTGATAATAGAATAATATAGGTGCATTGCGTGTGCGCGTGCATGGTAATAAATAATACCGGACGTTCATGTGCATTTTCATGTGATGATAATAATAATAATAATAATAACAACAACAACATATGCACGTGCATGGAAATAAATAATATATAATAAATAACTAATAATAATGCATCTGCATCTGCATTTTCATGTGACGATAATAATGATAATAGTAGTAGTAATAACAATAATGATAATTATAATAATGATAATGATAATAATGATAATGATAATGATGATTATAATAACGTGTGTGATAATAAAATAACACACATCCTAACAAACCCTAACAAAACCTAACAAAGCCTAACAACAACTAATAACCCCTAAAAACAACTAATAAACCCAAATAACACCTGAAACCCACTATTAAACCCATAAACCCTAATAAAAACTAATAAATCATAATAACCTATAATAAACCCTAAATAACTATATTAGACTCTAATAAACTTTACAAAAGCCCAAAAACCCCTGATATACAATAAAAACACTATTGAACCATAATAAATCGTAATAATCACAAAAAACCCTAACAAACCCGACAAAGCACTACAAAACCCGCCAAATAATAGCCTACAAAACCCTAAAACCTACTAATAAACCATAACAAACCCTAATAAGCCCATAATAAATTGAAACAAACCCTAACGACCCCAAATAAATTGTAACAAATCCTAACAATGCCAAATAAATCTTAACAAACTAAAACAAACCATAACAAACCCCTAATAAACCGTAATAAACCCTAACAAATCATAATAAACCCTAATAAATCGTAATAAACCCAAATACACATTAATAAACCCTAATAAATAAAATAAACCCTTAGAAACCCTAATAAATCATAAATAACCCTAAAAAGGCTGATAAACCCTACAAAAAGCTATTAATCCCTACAAAAGCCCAATAAAACCCTAATATACAATAAAAAAGCTAATAAACCATAACAAATTCTAAAGAACACTAATAAACACTAAATAACCCTAATAGACCCTAAAGAACTATAATAAACTCTAAATAACACTAAAAACCTTAAAGAACCCAAAAAACACTAAAACAAAATACATAAACCCTAAAAACTACTACAATACCCAAACAAACCCTAAAACACACTAAAAAACCCTAAACACCCCTATCAATCCCGAAAAAATAAATTAACCCTTAAAACCCCCCAAAAAACCATTAAAAACCCATAAAATACCATAAAAATCATAAACACATGTTAACAACCCTTAACAACCCTAAAACCACTACAAACCATAAACAACCATTAAAACCCTAAAAATGGCAATAAATAGATAGACAAACCCAAAAATCATTACATAAACCCTAAAAAAGCAACATAAATTCTATAAACACAACATAAACCCAAAAAATGCAACATAAACACAAAAAACACTACTTAAACCAAAAAATCACTACATAAACCCTAGAACCGTAACATAAACCCTAAACAACACAACATAAACCCTAAAAACACGACAAGAACCCAAAAAACGTTACATAAACCCAAAAAAATGCAACATAAACGCTACATATCCCCTAAAACGCTACATAAACCCAGAAAACACAACATAAACCCTAAAAAATGCGACATAAAACCTAAACCCTAAACAAGCTACATAAATCCTAAAAACCTTACATAAACCCTAAAAAATGATACATAAAACCTAAAACCGCAAACTAAACCATAAAAGCACTACATAAACACTAAAAATGATACATAAACTCAAACAACACTACACAAACCCTAAAAAATGCTACAAAACCCTAAAGATTCTTCAAAACCCTTAAAATCATTAAACCCCAATAAACCATAATATAAACAATTAAACCCTAAAAAACCCCTAATAAACTCTAATAATCCCAGAAAAAGCCTTATAATCTCTAAAAACCCTAAGAGACTCTACTCAACCCTAATAAAACCCCAAAAATAACTAATAAACCCTAATAAATGATAAGAAAACATAATAAACACTAAAAACACATTAACAAAACCTAAACAACACTAACCAACCCTAATAGACACTAATGAACAATAATAAACCATAATAACTCCAAAAAAACCCGAAAAAAACCCTTAATAAACCATAAATAAATCCAAATAAACCCTACTTAACCATAAAAAAACCTTAACAGACCATAAGGAACCCTAATAAAACCCTACAAAACCCTAATAATGAAAAAAATGCAAGTGTACCTTAAAAACCCCATGAAACCCTGATAAAATCTAATATAACATAATAAACCCTAAAACACTCACAAATAATAAATAAATTGACCAAAAACAATAAAAACACGCTATATTACCTAAAAAGATCTAAAAACACTAATATAACCTTATAATGACAAAAAATTCTATTATACCATAAAAATCCCTAGAAACCATAATAAACCATAATAAACTCTAATATAACCTAAGAAAATCTAAAAACTCTCACAAAAAAAACAAAACA
The DNA here is from genome assembly GCA_963277665.1 of Viscum album. Classification (NCBI taxonomy): domain Eukaryota; kingdom Viridiplantae; phylum Streptophyta; class Magnoliopsida; order Santalales; family Viscaceae; genus Viscum; species Viscum album. The sequence goes on from OY728167.1 coordinate 816,823,210, forward strand.
CTCAAAAACAATAAAAAACACTATATTATCAAAAAAGACTTAACCAACACTAATATAAAAAAATAAAACAAAAAAATTAATAAACCCCTAAAACCCCTAATAAACCCTAAAAATCCCTAATAAACCCTAATAAAAACTAATAATCCCTAATAAAACAATAATAAAACCCTAAAAATACCTTCTCAACCCTAATAAACCTTGACAGACAATAATAAAACCCAATTAAACCCTAATAAACAAAAAAATGCAAACAAACCATTCAAAAACCCTAGAAACCCTAATAAACCACAATAAATTCTAATAAAACCTAATAAACCATAAAAATGCTCACAAACAATAAAAACACACTAATAAAACCTAAAAAGTCCTAACAACCCCTCATATATATTAACAAAAACAAAAAAACACTCATATACTCTAATAAAACACTAACAAACCCTAGTAAACCCTAAAAATCCCTAACAAACCCTAATAAACACTACTCAACCCTAATAAACCCTAACAAAACCCTAAAGATACATACTCAACCCTAATAAAACCCTAAAAATACCTACTCAACCCTAATAAAACTTAACACACTATAATAAACCGTAATAAACCCCACTAAACCCTAAAAAATGAAAATATACCGTTAAAAAGACATAAAACCCCTAATAATTGCTAATAAACCTAAAAAAGATTAAAATCACCAATAAACCCTAATAAACACTACTAATACCTATAAAACCCTAATATACCCTCTTAAAAATTAATAAACCATAATAAACGATAATAAATCCTAAACATACCCAAATACACCATAATATACCCTAATAAACCCAACTCAATCCTAATAAAACCCTAAAAATACCTAATAAACCTTGACACACCATAATAAACCCTAATAAAATCCTAATAACCCCCACAAAACCCTAAAAACTCTAATATACCATTAAAGACCCCTAAAACCCTAACAAACCATAATAAATGTTAATAACCCCAAAAAATCCTAAAAAATGATAGTAAACCCTAAAAATAACTCTAATAATAATAGTAGTAATAGCGCACGTCATGTGCATATGCATGCGCATGTACATGAGAATAAATTATAATAACACCTAAAAAATAGAATAACGCAAGTGCGTTGCATTTTAATGTGCATGGTAATAAATAATATATAATAACGCATGTGTATGTGCATTTACATGTAATGATAATGATAATGACGCATGCACGTGCATGGTAATACATTTTAAATAACAACGCATGTGCATGTGCATTTGTATTTGATGATACAAACAACAACAACAACAACAAAAACAATAATAATAATAGAATAACGCAAGTGCATTGCATGTGCACGTGCATAGTAGTAAATAATAAATAAATAATAGTAAATAAGAACGTAGATGCATGTGCATGTGCATTTACATTTGATAATAATATAAATAATACTAATTGTAATAATAATAATAATAATAATGATGATGCATGCACATGCATGGTAATAAATAATAAATAACAATGCACATGCATGTGTATTTGCATGTGGTAATGATAATAATAATGATAAAGATAATAATAATAATAATAATAATAATAATAATAATAAATATGATAATAATAATAATAATAATAATAATAAAAGAATAATACAACTACTTTGCATATGCACGTGCATGGTAAAAAATAATTAATAATAACACACGTGCATCTGCATTTGTGTGTGATGATAATAATAATAACAACAGTAGTAGTAGCAATGATAATAGTAGTAGTGCCAATGGATGTGATACTAGAATATTGTGTGTCCATTACATGTGCATGTGCATGGTAATAAATAATAACGCGTGTGCATTGGATTTGCATGTGATGATGATGACGATAATAACAATAAGAATAATAATAACAATAACAATGCTTGTGATAATAGAATAACGCACGTGCATTGAATGTGCATGTTTATGTATTTTCAAGTGCATTTTCATGTGCATTTTCTTGTGGTGAAAATAAAAATAACAACACAAAAAACAAAAAACAACCACAATAATAAAAAAAACAATAAGAATAAAAATGTATGTGATAATAAAATAACATGTGTGAATTGCATGCGCACGTGCATTGTAATGAAAAGTAAAAAATAATGCACGTGCATGTGCATGTGAATTTTCATGATATGATGATAATAATAATAATAATAATAACAGTAATAATAATAATAATAATTACAACAACAATGCATGTGATAATAGAATAACACACGTGCATTGCATGTGCAGTTCATGATAATAAATAATAACCCATAGCGTACGTGATGATAATAATAACAATAATAGTAATATTAATAATAATAGCACATATGATAATAGAATACCAAACATTTATTGAATGTGCACATATATGGTAATAAATAATAATGCACGTGCATTCACATTTGCATTTGATGATAATAACAGTAATAAAAATAATAGTAATAATAACAATAACAATAAAAATGCATGTGATAATAGAATAATGTAGGAGCATTGCGTGTACGCGTGCATGGTAATAAATAATAACGGACGTGCATGTGCATTTACATGTAATGATGATGATAATAATAATAATAATAATAATAATAATAATAATAATAACAATAACAACATATGCACGTGCATGGAAATAAATAATAAATAATAAATAATTAATAATAAATAATAACGCATGTGCATCTGCATTTGCATGTAACGATAATAAAAATATTAATAATAGTAATAACCATAATGATAATGATAATAATGATAATGATAATAATGATAATGATAATAAAGATAATAATAACGTGTGTGATAATACAATAACACAAATCCTAACAAACCCAAACAAAGCCTAACAAACCCTAACAACCCCTAATAACTACTAAGAACCACTAATAAACCCAAATAACACCTGAAACCCACTATTAAACCCTAAAACCCTAATAAACACTAATAAATCAAAATAACCTGTAATAAGACCTAAAAAACTTATTAGACTCTAATAAATTCTACAAAAGCCCTAAAACCCCAAATATACAATAAAAACACTATTGAACCATATGAAATCCTAATAATCACTAAAATTCATAACAAAGAAAATATGCCATCTGTTATTTATTCTGTGGGATGAGCCCGTAAGGGGAACAACGCCCTACTAGGGTTTCTCTCATGTCGCCTCCTTCATCTCAGATCTGCGCTCCCTCCTCCCTGGTTCGGTGGTTTGAGGTGGTGTTCTCTATACTGTCGCGTCCTTGTATTGGCTCGTCTTTCCCACACTGGGGTCTTCGCGACTTGGTGTTGATTCTATGCATGAGTCCCTAGCTTTGCGGTTCGAGATCATCACTTCGGCCATAGATCTGGGAGATTGGAGGTTGGGCGTTGCATCTGTGGTTTTTTCGGATGGAGGTGTTGGGAGCTTGTTTTGTTTTGAGAAGATGAAGATGACGGTGGGAGGGTTTGTCGGACAAACTCTTGTTCTTTGAAGGTGGGGTTCGCGGGCAGTGGTGCTCTATGTGCATTATGGCTTGACTACCAATGTTATCCTTTTATTTTTGTTGATTTCTTCATGACCATTTCAGATATGGTTTGGATTCTTCTTTTCAAATCGTGTCTTGGTGAGATGGAGTTTGAATTTGTTGCTCTGGTTGATGGTGTTTTGCGAAGGCATTGTCCTGTCTTCCGTTTTCGAATTTTCTTTCTGTGTTTTTGATGTTTCTAGGAGTAGATTCGGCTATGGCTTGGTTGTTCTTGGCCTTGGAGGTTGGTTGTTTTGGTCCTGGACCAAGACGACAGATGATGGTGTGATCGATCGCGTTCTGGTTGAAGCAGATATCTTGTTTTCATAGATTCATACATAGAGGCAGGCTATGGATTTTTATTTTATGGAGATGATGAAGATGGGGTTTGTTAATGTTCAGCGATGACAACGGCTACGCCGACGTACATCACGGTTTTCTAACGGTGATGGGCTCACATCTCGATGGAGGTGCGGCGTGTGAGAGCAGTTGTCTTCTGGATAGCTGTTTTGATATTGAAAATTGATTTTTTTTGGATTTTGTGACGAGATGTTTTGGATTTCTGTAATGGGTACCAGCAACCCTTAAATCGGCTTTTAGAAAATGAAAAAAATGATTGGCCCCATAACAAACCCAACAAAAAACTACAAAGCCCACCAAATAATAGCATAAAAACCCCTATAACCCACAAATAAACCATAACAAACCCTAATAACTGCATAATAGATCGTAAAAAACCCTAAAAACCCCAAATAAATCATATCAAATCCTAACAACACCAAATAAAACGTCACAAACTGAAACAAACCATAACAAACACATAAAAACCACAATAAACTCTAACAAATCATAATAAACCCTAATAAATAGTAATAAACCCAAATACACATTAATAAACCCTAATAAATAAAATAAACACTAAGAAACACTAATAAATCCTAAATAACCCAAAAAAAGTTGATAAACCCTAGAAAATGTTATTAATGCCAACAAAATCCCAATAAAAACCTAATATACAATAAAAAATGCTAATAAACCGTAAAAAAACCTAAAGAAAATTAATAAACCCTAAAGAACCCTAATAAACCCTAAAGAACCATAATAAACTCTAAAGAACACTAAACACCCCTAAAGAACCCAAAAAATGCTAAAACACATTACATAAACCCTAAAAACGGCTACAATATTCAAACCAACCCTAAAACACACTAAAAACCCAAACAACCCCTATCAATCCCAAAAAAACAAATAAACCCTTAGAAACCCCCTAAAACCCTTAAAACCCCCTCAAATATCCTAAAAACCATAAACACCCGTTAACAAACCTTAAAAACCCTAAAAACCACTACAAACCATAAAAAACCATTAAAACCCTAAAAAAGGCAACAAATAGATACATAAACCCAAAAAAACGTTATATAAACCCTAAAAAATGCAACATAATCCCTAAAAACGCAACATAAACCCCCGAAAAGCTACATAAACCGAAAAATGCTATATAAACTCAAACAATGCTACACAAACACTAAAAAATGCTACAAAATCCCTAAAGACGCTTCAAAACCCTCAAAAATATTAAACCCTAATATACCATAATATAAAAAATTAAACCCTAATAAACCCCTAATGAACTCTAATAATCCTTAAAAATGCTTTATAATCCCAAAAACCCCTAAGAGACTCTACTCAACCCAAATAAAACCCCCAAAATACCTAATAAACCCTAATAACTGATAATAAAACCTAATAAACCCTAGAAACACATTAAGAAAACCTAAACAACACCGACCAACCCGAATAGACACTAATAAACACTAATAAACTGTAATAAACCCCAAAAACCCTATCAATCCTTAATAAATCATAAATAAATCCATATAAACCCGACTCAACCCAAAGAAACCATAACACACCATAATGACCCCTAATAAATCCCTACAAAACACTAATAACAAAAACAAGAGCTAGTATGCCTTAAAAAACCCCTAGAAACACTGATAAACTCTAATATAACCTAATAAACCCTAAAAATACTCACAAATAATAAAAAATGATCACAAACAATAAAAACAAGATATATTACCAAAAAAGACCTAAAAACACTAATAAAACCTAATAAATACAAACAACACCAATATACCTTAAAAATTCCTAGAAACCATAATAAACCATAATAAACTCTAATATAACTAAGAAACCCTAAAAATGATCACAAACAAAAACAAAACGCTCAAAAACAATAAAAAGCACTATATTATCAAAAATACTTAACAAACACTAATATAACCTAATAAAACAAAAAAACTAATAAACCCCTACCAAACCCTAATAATCCATAAAAATCCATAATAAATCCTAATAAAAACTAATAAACCCTAATAAAACCATAATAAAACCCTAAAATACCTTCTCAACCCTAATAAAACTTGAAAAACTATAATAAAACCAACTAAACCCAACTAAACCCCAATAAACAAAAAAATTGAACAAACCATTAAAAAGTCCTAGAAACCCTAATAAGCCATAAAAAATTCTAATAAAACTTAATAAACCATAAAAATGATCACAAACACTAGAAACGCGCTAATAAAACCTAAAAAGTCCTAACAATCCCTCATATAAATTAACAAAAACTAAAAAACACTCATATACCCTAATAAAAACACTAACAAACCCTAGTAAACCCTAAAAATCCCTAACAAACCCTAATAAAAACTACTCAAACCTAATAAACCCTAATAAAACCCTAAAGATACCTACTCAGCCCTAATAACCCCCTAAAATACCTACTCAACCGTAATAAACCTCAACACACTATAATAAACCATAATAAACCCCACTAAACCCTAAAAACTCAAATATACCATTAAAAATCCCTAAAGCCCCTAATGAATGCTAATAATACCTAACAAAGCTTAATAGCACTAATAAACCCTAATAAACTCTACTAAACCCTAAAAACCCTAATATACCCTCTTAAAAATTAATAAACCATAATGAATGATAATAAAACCTAATAAATCCTAAACATACTCAAATATACCATAATATACCATAATATACCATAATATACCCTAATAAACCCATCTCAATCCTAATAAAACCCTAAAAATACCTAATATACCATAAAACACCATAATAAACCCTAATAAAATCCTAATAACCCCCACCAAACCCTAAAAATGCTAATATTCCATTAAAAAACCCTAAAACCCTACCAAGCCATAATAAATGTTAATAGAACCTAAAAATTCTAAAAAATGCTAGTAAACCCTAAAAATTACTCTAATAATTATAATAGTAATAACGCATATGCATGTGCATGGTTTAAATAATAAATCATAATGCATGTGCATGTGCATATGCCTGTGCATTTGCATGTGAATGATAATAAATAATAAATTATAAAAAATAACGCATGGGAATTACATGTGTATGTGCATGTGCATGTGAATGATAATAAATAATAAATAATAACCATCCAAGTGCATGTGCATGTGCAAGGTAATAAACAATAAATAATAACCAAGTCCACATGAATGTGCATTTTCATGAGAATGACAATAAATAATAAATAATACACATTTGATAATAGAATAATGCACGTGCATTGCATGTGCACGTGCATGAGAATAAATAATAATAACACATGTGATAATAGAATAATGAAAATGAATTTCATTTGCATGTACGTGATAATAAATAATATATAATAACGCATGTGCATATTTACATGTAATGATAATGATAATGACACATGCACGTGCATGGTAATAAATAATAAATAACAATGCATGTGCATGTGCATTTGTATTTGATGATACAAACAACAACAAAAATAAAAACAAAAACAATAATAATAACAATAATAATAATAATAGAATAACGCAAGTGCATTTCATGTGCACGTGCATAGAAGTAAATAATAAATAAACAATAATAAATTAGAACGCACATGCATGTGCATGTGCATTTACATTTGATGATAATATTAATAATACTAATTGTAATAATAATAATAATAATAATAACGCATGCACATGCCTGGTAATAAATAATAAATAACAATGCACATGCATGTGCATTTGCATGTGATAATGATAATAATAATGATAAGGATAGTAATAATAATAATAATAATAATAATTTTGATAATAATAACAATAATAAAATAATAATACAAGTGCATTGAATATGTACGTGCATGGTAATAAATAATAAATAATAACACACGCGCATCTACATTTGCATGTGATGATAGTAATAATTATAGTAGTAGTAATGATAGTAGTAGTAGTGGTGATTATAGTAGTAGTACCAATGCATGTGATTATAGAATATTGCATGTGCATTATGTGTGCACGCGTTTGGTAAAAAATAATAACGCCCGTGCATTGCATTTTCATGTGATGATGATGATGATAATAATAATAATAATAAAAATAATAATAACAATGCATGTGATAATAGAATAATGAATGTGCATTGAATGGGAATGTATGTGCATTCGCATGGGCATTTTCATGTGATGATAATAACAATAATAACAACAACAAAAAAACCACAATAATAATAACAACAACAATAATAACAATGCATGTGATAATGAAATAATGTTTGTGCATTGCATGTGCACATTCAAGGTAATAAAAATATAATAATAACGCATGTGCATGTGCATGTTCATGTGGATGAGATGATGATAATAATGCTAATAAAAATAGTAGTCATAATAAGTTATAGTTGTTTGAAAAAACAGTAGACAGGACAAAAATGCTAGAAAGGGGGTCTCAGAAAACCTAACAAATCACAGAGTCATTGAAAAAGGAAGAACATCTTCTTCGAGTGTCCATTTCCGCTCTGTGAATAGTCAAACTAAATCTCATGGAACAAACTATGATAAAAACAGGTGTTGGAGGTCGTACAAACACATAGATCAAAAGTTATGACCATTTTAAGAGACATTTAACAGCGATCCGTACATAGAAATGGACTTTGGAGGCCTTCTAATGGTTTAATGAGATTTTAGGGTCTCAAAAACGACTTGAACTATGTTCAAGTCATCCTAATTCATATATCTCTTCGCTACTTTTGATTTGATATGTGGTAGAGCTCAAACGGAAAACCGGAGCGAAAGTTATGGTTGTTTGAAGTTGGACTTTTTTTGGAGTGGTATATCTAATATATCTTATATTTCATTGACCTTATAATTGTTTCTACTCAACTTTGTCCTCACTCATCTCACGAGCTTCGATTTTTCTGGTCATAACGTTCAAACGGACACCCGAAGGAGAAGTTATGCCTATTTTTGTGAGTTGGAGTTTCTTGGGTTTTTTGGCGCTTGGAGAGTTGCTCAATTTAAAATGACAATAACTTCTACTACGTGTGTTCATTTTGGCTCTACCACATGTCAAATCAAATATTGTGAAAAGATACACACTCTGTTAACCAATGGAACTCTTTCTGACATTCTTCAACCCCCCAAAAACCCAAAATCCCTTTGGATGGTCAAAAGAATGGCTTCTGGTGTCCGTTTTGCAATAACTTCTCCTATGGGTGTCTTTTTTGCCTCTACCACATATCAAATCAATGTTTGCGACTAGACCTACACTCTTATAACCACTGAATCATCTTCTCACATCCTTGAAGGTCCAAAAAGGCACTTAAACCCTCAAAAGACCATAACTTCTACTATAGGAGTCAGTTTTTCCTCTACCATATATCAAATCGAAGATTTCGACTAGATCTACACATCTGAGACCAATAGGAACACCTTATCACCTTCTTAAAGTCTCAAAAGGTCCTTAAGTCCTCCAAATGACCATGAATTCTGCTCTGGGTGTCCGTTTAACCTCTACCACATATCAAATTGAAGCTTGTGACTAGCTCTACACATCTGTGACAACCATGAACAACTAAATAACACTAAAAACCATGAATAACCCCATAAACACTAAAAACCATTAAAAACCATGAAAAACTCTAAAAACCCCTAACAAACCCTAACAAAAACTAACAAACCCTGACAAACCCTAACAAACACCAAGAAGCACTAAGAAACCCCAATAAACCCAAAAAACCCAGAAGAAACCCCAACACCCCCCCAAATAAGCCACAAGAAACCCTAAAAAAACCCTATTAACCCTAAGAAAACCCTAAGAAAACCTAAGAAACACAAAAACACCCTTAGACACCCTAACACACCCTTAGAAAACCTAACACACCCTTAGAAACCCTAACATGCCCTTAAAAAACCTAGCACACCCTTAGAAACCACAACACACCCATAGAAACCCTAAAACAACCATATACTCCCTTAGAAACCATAACACACCCTTAGAAACCCAACTCTACCCATAAAAACCCTAACACACCCTTAGAAACCCTAACACACCCTTAGAAACCCTAATAAACACTTAGACACCCTAAATCACTCTAATAAACACTAATAAATCCTAAAAAACCCAACCAACCAATAATAGACTATAATAAACCCTAATAAACCCTAAAGCACACTACTAAACCCTAAATCCCACTACTAAACCCTAATAAACACTAATAAATCGTAATAAACCCTAAAAACTATATTGAACCCCAATAAAAGCTACAAAATACCTAAAAACACAAATATACAACAAAAATGCTATTAAACCATTCAAAATGCTAATATTCACAAAAAAACCCAAACAAACCCAGTAAAACCTGACAAAACCCTAAAAAACACAAAAATCTTAAAAACTCTAAAAATCCCGAAAAACATAAAACCCCTAAAAAAATCCTAAAAAACCAAAAATACCATAAAACCCCTAAAACCCCTATAAACACAAAGAAAACAAAAATACCCAAAAAAAAACTAAAAACCCTTAAAATACCTCAAAAAACCTCAAAAACCCTCAAAAATGCTAAAAACCCCTAAAAACCCCTTAAACGCTAAAAACCCTAAAAAGCCAAAAAAAAATTACTAAAAAAACCCTAACCAACCCTATTAAATACTTAAAAACCCTAATAACCCCTAGAAAATCCTAAAAACCTCAAAAGAATCCCTAATACACCATAAAGAACCCTAAAACCCCTAAAAACTCTAACGAACCACTAAAGCCACTAACAACGCTACATAAACCAAAACAATTGCTACAAAAAAACCAAAAAATGCTTCAAAACCCACAAAATGTATCAAAACCCCCAAAAACGCTAAAATAACCCTAACAAAGCATAAAAAATCCAAACACACCCATAAAACCCAAAAAACGCATAAAACCCCAAACCACTCAAATAAACCGTAACAAACCCTAAAAATGCTAAAAAACCTAACAAACCCTAACAACAACTAATAACCCCTACGAACCTCTAATAAACCCTAATAACCCCTAAAACCCACTATTAAACCCTAAAAACCCTAATAAACACGAATAAATCGAAATAACCTATAATTAACCCTAACAAACTCTATTAAAACCTAATAAAAACTACAAAAGCCCTAAAACCACTAATATACAATAAAAACATTATTAAACCATAATAATCCTTAATAATCACTAAAACCCCAAATAAACCTAACAAAGTGCTACAAAAACCTCCAAATAATAGCCTACAAAACCCTACAACCCACTAATAAACCCTAACAAACCCTAATAACCCCAAAATAAATTGTAACAAACCCTAACAACCTCAAATAAATCGTAAAAAATACTAACAACGCCAAATAAATCCTAATAAACTAAAACAAACCATATCAAACCCCTAATAAACTGCAATAAACCCTAACAAATCATAATAAACCCTAATAAATCGTAATAAACTCAAATACATGTTACTAAACCCTAATAAATAAAATAAACCCTAATAAACCCTAATAAATAAAAAATAACCCTAAAAAGGTCAATGAACCCCAGAAAAAGCTATTAATGCCTACAAAAGCCCAATAAAACCCTAATATACAATAAAAATAGCTAATAAATTGTAAGAAATCCTAATGAACACTAATAAACCCTAAAGAACCCTAATAAACTCTAAAGAACCATATTAAACTCTAAAGAACACTAAAAACCCTAAAGAACCCAAAAAATGATAAAGTACATTATATAAACCCTAAAAACCACTACAATAACCAAACAAACCCTAAATCACACTAAAAACCCTAACAACCCCTATAAATCCCAAAAAAACAAATAAAACTATAACCCCCCAACCATTAAAAAGCCATCAGATACCATAAAACCACATAAACACCCCGTTAACAACCATTAGGGGTGTAATTTCGGGCCGGCCCGGCCGGGCCGGCCTGAACAACCCCATGAGGCGGCTTGAGCCCAGCCTCGGGCCGACCCAAACAATCTGGTCAGGCATGTATTTTTTGGGTCGGGCCGGGCTTTTTCGAGTCGGGCCATTGTGGGCTTTTATTATTTTCAAAATAATTATTTTTTTAAAAAATTTTTTAAACGTTTTTATTTAAAAAAAATTAACATTTATTTAAAATGTTTCTTTCCATTTATTTTTAAATGCATGTTTTTTGTAAAAACATTTATTTTATTATTTATTAACATTTTACAGTGGGTCTATATGTTGTTTTTGTTAAATAGATTTATATTTTGTTAATATATATATATTATTTAGAAATTGTAAAAAAAATTAGGGGTGCACAGTAGTTGTGGGTGAGTGTAAAGTCTTATTATTTAAATATTTTTATAACATTTATTTCAAACATTGTTTTACATTTATTTTTTTTAATTATTTATACTTTTTTAAGCATTTGTTAATATTTTTTATTCAAACATTTTCTACATTTATTTTTAAATGATTTATTTAAAAAAAATTATTTTTTTTAAACGCTTTCTTTTCACAAGTATTTTTTAAAATAATTTAACTTTATTTTCATATTTTAATGTAAAATGAATTTTTATGTGTTTGTTTAAAAAAATTAATATAAATGTTTGTTTAAAAAAAATTAATCATTTTTATTTTAACCATTATTTATACCATTTTTTAACACTTGTTTAAAACATTTTTTTACATTTATTTTTAGACGTTAAATTTAAAATGTTTTTTTGAACGGATATTTTTTACATTTATTTTTTAAACATTTAACATGTTTTATATAAAAATATTTTACCGTGGCTGGATATGTTTTTTTAAATAGATTTATATATTTCTGTGAATTTATATATATTATGTACAAATTGAAAAAAAATTAATGAGTGATTGGTGGTGCGCAGCAGTGGGTGGTGGGTTTAAAGCATTGTTATTTAAACGTTCTTTATCATTTATTTAAAACGTTTTTCTACATTTATTTTTTTAACTTATTTATGAAAAGTTTTTTTAAGAGTTTGTTTAATATAAAACATTTTTTAAAACGATTTTTAATTTTTTTGCAGGGTAGGCCCGAACCGGCCCTGTCTGGACCAAAATTACACCCTTAGGGGGTGTGTAGTAGTGGGTGGGTTAATTTTTTTCTAAATAGATTTATATATGTATATATAGTATATATAATATATACAAGTTTTATCATATTTAAAGAATAATAATGAGGTTGGGGTGTCGAACATTATTGGGTGTGTTGTTATTTTTTTGTTAATATATAATAAGTTATTATATATATATATAATTTGAGAAAATTCTAAAAAGTAATAAGTAGTTGGGGGGTGCACCGTAGTGGGTGGGTTAATTTTTTTTTTGCTAAATCAATTTATAAATAATATATGCACGTTGAAATATATTTAATAAAATTTAATGAGGTTGGAGGACGTGCATGGACATCATTAGGTGAGTGTTATTTTTTTAATATAAAATAAGTTATTATATATATAATATTAAATCATTGACACACACACACCCAAATATATATTATTAATGGATTTTTAAAAGCCACACTTCATTGCTATATATTATTAATAGCTTTATATATATATTATTAATGGATCTGTATATATATATATATATATATTATCATATCATTGATATATATATATATATATTATTAGTAGACTTGTTTTTATATATACATATATATAATATGCAAGTTTCATTATATTTAAAAAAAATTAGTGAGGTTGGGGGTGTGCGCAAACATCATTGGGTAAGTGTGTTATTTTTTTTGTTAATATATAATAATGTATTGTATATATAATATTAAATCATTGACACACACACACACATATATATTATTAATGGATTTTCAAAAGCCACACTTAATTGATATATATTATTAATAGCTTTATATATATATATTATTAATGGCTTTGTTTATATATTTATATTATATCATATCATTGGTATATATATATATTATTAGTAGATTTGTTTTTATATATACATATATATAATATGCAAGTTTCATCATATTTAAAAAAAATTAGTGAGGTTGTGGGTCTGCACGAACATCATTGGGTAAGTGTGTTATTTTTTCTTAATATATTATAAGTTATTATATATATATAATGTTAACAGATTGGTTATATATATATATATGAGAAAATTGTAAAAATAATAATTAGGGGTTGGGGGTGTGTCGCAGTGGGTGAGTTAATTTTTTTAAATAGATTTATATATGTATAGTATATATAATATATGCATATTGCAACATACTTACAAAAAAATTAACGAGGTTGAGGGATTTGCACGTACATCATTAGGTGAATGTGTTAATTTTCATTAATATATAACAAGATATAATATATATATATATATACATTATTAAATCATTGATATATATATTAATAGCTTTGTTTATATATCTAAACTATTATATATATATAATTATATATAGTTGTGTGTATATATATAGACACATTATAATTATATATAATAATACTAGCAAGATCAGCCATAAGCTAAGCTTCTGACTATTTATTAAATAAAGAAAAAAGGTACGGAGGAGGAAGGTGGGGTCAAACAAAGGAACTTTCCCTCATCCGTCAAAAACAATATTATAGATCATAATAAGACATGTCATTCCCATAATCAGAGTCATCAGCAGTTTCACATTTAGAGTGTAACTTATCCTGATTGAGGATCTTGAGAATATCAGAATTGAACGCACCTGAAATCTTAGAAGATCGTGTAGACACCGTACGAGGTTGTTTCCCTCTGGAATTGGGGATTATCTCAATGATTTAAGATTAAAAAATTCCAAATGGTTTCTAATTGGTTTGTTCTTAGAACCGGAAACATCGAATGATTCCATATCCATTTGAACCTACTTTCCAAAGTTATGTTCTCATTAGTTGTGGACTGATGGGGCTTAGAAATTTGCATTGGTTGAGAGGATGGTACATCGGTCTCATCACACCTTTTTTAGGGGAATTATTGTCTACTCCGGGACTCTATTTATAGATTTAAGTTATGTTCATGAATCCTTATTACATTACCAAGTATAAAAGGAGATTTCCTTTAGATCTGACAATCAATGATTGATATGTAGGAAATTTAGAGAATATTTTATATGTATTCTAGGTTCTTCATCCATAGAGAATCATCTGTATTTGTTAGAGATTCATAGTCAATGGTATCATTTGATACATAAAAGTCTCTTGGTCATTATGATGATCATACTTGTTTTAAAGCCACTCAGTGGGGAACTTGAAGTTTATTGTCATTCAGAAAGACATTGATTATTTCAGAGTTAGGATCGTACCCGTAGATGGGCTACCTACGTATCCTTTGTTTTGGAAAAGGAATCAGAACACACGTAGTTCGTGTAAGGGAGTATGATGCTTATGCATGATTGATGGCTCAAAGAAAGATGTCATGATTAATTTTACACTCTAAGCTCACGTGAGTCATTATTGGTGTGAGAAACAAGAGGTATTGGTGAAACCAGACAATTGTGCCACGAAAGATGCAATGATGTGGGGCTTATGTGTGTATGAATACCCAAATAGATGAGGATTAAGATTTAATTCAGGGAAAAAATCCAGGAATGAGGTCCATAAAGGTATATGTGCCTTATGGAGATTTGGATACTCTAATCTTGGGGCTTACTCCTAAGGAAGATGCCCAAGTTAGGAGGGGACATATTATTGGGTTTTACTCCTGAGAAGAAAGCCCAGATCAAAAGGAAATTAAGACTGGTTAAGAGAGATTAAAGCTGGGGCTTACTCCTAAGAAGAAGGCCCAGGTTAAGGGACTTGAAAAATTAATGGACTTGGGGCTTATTCTTGAAGACGATGCCCATATTTGAGACTCGGGCTTACTCCTAAAAAGGAAGCCCAGGTTAAGAGAATTATGGTTGGGGCTTACTCCTAAGGAGGATGCCCATATTTGGTAATTTTAAGATTGGGGATAACTCCTGAAAAGGATGCCCAGATTAGGGGACTTGGGGCTTACTCCTAAGGAGGATGCCCATAATTAATGGGAATTATGACTGGGACTTACTCCTAAGAAGGAGGCTCAGGTTAATGAGGACTTGGGGCTTACTCCTAAGGAAGATGCCCATACTTGTGAACTTTGAGACTGGGGCTTACTCCTGAAAAGGAAGTACAGGTTAAAGAGAACTTGGGGCTTACTCTTAAGGAGGCTGCCCAGATTTGAGAATTATGACTGGGGATTATTCCTGAAAATGAGGCCCAGGTTAAGGGGTTCTCTCATTTTAAAGTATGATGTTTAATGAATGAAATATTAATCTTTAGTGACCTAAAGATGTGTAAATCACTAGGTTTTGAGAGATATTCCACAGAATCCCTTTCATATAAGGAAGTTAATCAAGAAAACATGCCATAAATAGCTTTGAAGAATGTCTTCAAGACTGAATCTTGAATAGGAGAGGTGGAATGGTATAAGAGGGGTTAAATGGGAAAGAAGGGCTCCCAAAAAGGCAGGGGCGTGCAAGTCCTAGAAGGCGCGCAGATACTGCATGGGTACTTGCGCTATTGTTAACCAGTAGGGTAACACTTGGGCGATCCTTGACCGAAGCTATTAGAATTATCCTGAGGTACTTCCAGAAGAGAGGCGCGCAAGTATGTTAATTTCTCTTACGTGTAAAACACCTTAGGCGTGCAAGTGTTAGTGAATTCTAACACTTAGACCTTACTCCTCTTGTTTAGACCTTCTATTCTAGGTAAAGAATTACCATAGAAGTGTTCGGAAGACCTGAAGAAGAGACTTAGGCATTCAGAGCTCTATATCTGAATTCTGGAAAATTCCTCTTGAAATGGGGGGCCCATCGGGGGTATTTATAGGCTGGAGAAGACCTCGGGCGGTTATCACCTAGGGCGCGCAAGTGACTTGGGTGACCAACTACGGCGCACAAGTGTACTTGCGCGACCATTGTAGAACTTATGCGACCCATGGGTACTGCTCTTCTTATTCCTTACTTTTTCAATTTTTGATATTTGTCCAAAGATTGAATCACTTTGAGCTAAGATATTCCCCTTTTCCAATCTTTAGAATCTGTGACTAAAGGAGCGTCAACAAAAGTCCCCCCTTAGAGTTGGATTCAAAAGAAATGAGGATTTGACTCTGAGGAAATCGAGAATCAAAAGGAAATTGGGGAGCGCATGGTATGGCGCGCAAATGAGATTCGGGGGCGCAGGGTCTGGCGCACAGGGTCTGGCGCGTAGGGGTATGGCCTTGTCTATAAATAGAGGGCCTCACTTCACGCAAATCACCCAGATCGTGCTTGTCCTTTTCTCTCGGCGTGCAAGTTGACTCCCAGCTCTCGCTTGTCCGCTCTTCTTGCTTCTTGCGTCGTGCTTCTGTTTCTTGTGTCGCGCTGCTGTTAAGGTATTTAGACTTGCGCGGTGAAACCTGCGCGCCCAATACTTGCGCGACCTAAGGAGACTTGCACACCAACTATGGGACTAGCACGAATTAATGAGTTAGCCAATTTCTTCAAATCCTTCAAAACTTTTATGAAAAATTAACATACTTTAAGAGTTAATTATTCAACTTTTGTACAGATTAAATGGCTCCAAAGAGAATCGGAATGGCTGATGAACTGGAAAGCAAGAGACTTGATGATATGATGAGCATAATTGTCTATGATTACTATGATATCTGTTACATCACTCTCCCAGATTTGGCTAAGTACATGAATAAATATCCTCTTAATTTCCCACAGAGCATCTAATTGCCTCTTTATGGTCATGCTCATCTACAAGGAGTCAATGTTACAGATTCAAAGAACTATATGCTTGAGATGCAGCTGCACTGCTATTCCTCTATTTCGGTTATGTTGTGCATTAAGAGCAACAAAAATGGTGTGAAATTTCAAATTTTTCTTCCATGTCATTTCCTTTCAGATATGAAAATGGAAAACCCATGGGTTGAAATGTTTTCCACTTCCAGTTGGTGGAGAGAAGACAAACATGGCATTAGAACAATATCTAAAAAGATTACTCTCTCCAAATGGATCTTTACTTCCAATGAATCATTCTCAAATCCATGTATCCATCTTCCAAGTCTCTTGGACAGAAATAGAGTCACTTTTTGATCTGCATAAAATTTTCTCAAACCGCACTCAAGAACATTCTTTTACAATTGTTCCATGAAGATCTGGTATTACTGCATTTCTTATTGTATCCAGTTGAATTAATGAATTCCAGGTGGTTTCTGATGAAGCTCGGGATGCCATAAATCAAATAAAGAGTTATGTTGAAAGTCTTTTGTAATTCCTAAAAAAGAGAAGAGACTCTAGTCTGTGGATATCCTTCTAACTCTTATACATAATTGAAAAACACTTTCATATTCAATCATTTGTGCACGCATTTTCCTACTACCTGCTTGAGATTTTTACCTAAGACAATGGGCCTAGTAATCATAGTTTAATTTTTACTAGGATTATTATAAATAATCATGAAAACTTTTAATCTTTTAATTGCTCAATATTACCTAAATCATACAAAATGTATGTTTAGTGAGCTGGAACTTGACTTTTACTCAGAGTTCCTTTGTCTTTTGTGGGAAGTTTAAATTCATGCACGTTGGACATAAAGAGGATAATGTTTAAGGACGAAATAACTTTGACCAAAATGGATTAAAATTGACTCAATTCCTTGACAATTCATCTAAAAACATATTACCATACTCACGTATGAGGATAAATATGTAAACTATGACTTAAGAATATTTGAATCTGAGGAATGATATGAAAAAGAGCTAAAAGGTATTAGAAGAAGTAGTTCCCACGAATGAAGTTACCATTATTTAACAAACCCGTTAGGGGGTTGAATTATGCAGGGCCACCTAAGGGCATTGGCTGCATAGTTAAATAAATAGCATCTTTTGGCTAACAGGTCCGTTATGTAGACTACTTATGCAAGGCCACCTAAGGGCACATGCTGCATAGTCAGGCAAAAGAACTCTCAGAAATTTACTTTCCTAATGCTAAAAAATCCAGTGAAAGTTTATGGAGATTAAAATTTTCCAAATTATAGAGTTTGCTGTATGGAAAGAGGTACTTGAATATGGAGAAGATATTTCCAAACAAGATTATCGAAGAACTGGATGGATATCACTCCTACGAAGGTCTTACCCAAACTTAGGGAAGGAGAATATAAACCATAGACTTGAATACATTCAGATCACAAAAAAGGATATGGGACAAATATGTTAAGGATGACTATTTTTGCAGATCCCTGCATATTATCAAGACAAATAAAGACAAAAGAGGTTTTCCTTACAAGAATGAAGTTAACACAATTTAACAAACCCATTAGGAGGTTGAATTATGTAGGGCCACCTAAGGGCATTGGATGCATAGTCAAATAATAGTATCTTTTGGCTAACAAATCTATTATGAAGACTGTTTATGCAAGGCCACCTAAGGGCACGTGCTGCATAGTCAGGAAAAAGAACACTCAGAAATTTGACATTTTTCTGACTAGAAGTCAAGAAAAGGGTTATGATGATATGAAAATATTTAAGTTTAGGATTATGACACATAAAGATGGGTATTGTCCAATGTATGCAGAGATACACAGGTCAATGCTAACCATAATCGTGTTGTGGATGGGTCCTAAATTGAAATGTTGGACTTCACTACGTATCCCATAAGGATGGGAATCAAGCCATACATAGTTCTTAAACTACAGTTTAACATTGTGTGGGACAAAAGGATTGGAGATCTTAGTTTAGGGTCATAGATCTTGGACCATTATAAGAAATACACAGTGTGTTTTTTCATGGAGACTTTTCAGCCAAGGGACTGAAAGTGGAATTTGGGGTTAGGCCCAAAGACTTGGGGCTGGATTCGAGGGACACTCGAACGTTCCTACGTATCCCATAAGGATGGGAATCAAGCCCACGTAGTTCTAGAACTACCCTCTATACAGATTTGGTTTTTACATGTGAAGGGTAAAAAGGGGACTTTAGTGCAATAATGGTTTGACCCAAGATAAAAGGCTCAGGCATTGCCATGTATGCATGTAGTCTTTAGAAAATAACATGATTGAAAATCAATGTAAAAAATGATTCCCTCTCAGGTGAGGGTATCAAAGAATATTGTAGTTTATTGTCATACTGGACAAAAGTTTTGTATAGTTTAATGTCGTTTAGAAAGGATGAAAGTGAACTAATGTAAATATATTGATTCTGGGGATGGTTTCATGAATCAACATCGTATGAGATGGAGGTGAACCAGTGTGAAGAGATTAGTTTTGGGCTTGAACGTTGGGAGGTTTCCTACGTACCCAGCCTGGAAGGCAAGGATCAAAGTCTGCGTAGTTCAATTAAATAATGAATTAGTGATCAAGTTTTCATTGGGGACAATGATCTAAAAAATCATGTCAGGACTTACACATGGTTAGTAGCACAGAGAGAGTGTTATGGTTTATGTTTTCTCTAAGCTCACGTGAGTCATACTCGATGTGAGAAACAAGAGGTAGAAATAACCCTAACGATGAACAGTTTACTGTCATGTAGGACATATAAAGGGACTATGTAGTTTAAAGTATTGCAGTTAGGACTATATGTGTTGCACAGTTTAATGTCATGTAGTACATATTAAAGGACTTTCTGTACAGTTTAGTTTCATGTAGTTAGGATGATGGGGACAATACAGTTTAATGTCATGTTGGACAAAAAGAGGACTGTGCAATTTAATGTCATGCTGTAAGGACAAAAGAGTACACCGTTTAATGTCATGTTGGACGTATTAGGGACTTTTTCACAAGTTTAACATCATGTTGGATGAAAAAAAGGACGATATAGTTTAGCTTCATGTTGGACGTAAGTGTCAATAGTTTAAGGTCGTATGCATGGACCGTTGGTTATGTAGTTTAACGTCATGCTGGACGTAAGGGACTTTTATATAGTTTAATGTCATATAGCAAGGACGATGAAGGGGGACACAGTTTAACATCATGTTGGATGAAATTGAGAATAGTTTAAGGTCATATACATGGACCGTTGCTGTGTTTTGGGTTTATAAAAAATATTTATTCAGAAATATAGAATTGGTTGGAGTAGTTATGAGATCTCCATCCATTGAGATTAAAGAATAAGATCCATTGGAGTAGACCTTATGTATTGAGTAAGGTTCTTCCCATTTTGGCTCAAGCTTGGGAGGTTTCTTTCCTGGTATCATTGGAGTTCTGAGAACTAATACCAATTCTCCCTGAGTGAATGAACTAAGACGAACTTTTTTGTTTAAAGCTCGTGCTATTCGATTCTGATAGACTTCCAAGTGGTGCAAAGTGCACAATCTTTTCTCATCTAACCATTCCAATTCATTCAATCGCTTTTAAGATTGTTCATCTATAGATGACTAATCACAAATGGCTACTATGAGCGAGGGTAGTTGAACTTCAATGGGAAAGATGACTTCCGTTCCATATACCAGTGAATATGGAGTTGACCGCGTTGCAGTGCGGGTGGTGGTCCGATAAGCCCATAAAGCATGAAAGAGTTTATCAGGCCTTGATTTCTTATCATTATCCACCATCTTTTTTAGTATATTTGAAGGAGTCTTAATGAAGGCTTCTATCTGGCTATTGGCCGCTGCATGATACCGAGATAAATGATTGGATTTGATGTTGTCTTCTTGATACAACTTCTTCACCTCGGATGAACAGAACTTGGTGCCATTGTCCATCAATATGGTATGAGGGACACCAAATCTGGTAATTATGTTAGACTTAATGAAGCTAAAAATTCATTTAGAACTTAATTCTTTGAGAGGTATTTCCTTTTTCCATTTGGAAAAGAATTCAGTAGCAGTAAGAATATACTTAAACTTCTTGGCCGTAGCTGAAGGGTATGGTCCCACCACATCCATTCCCCATGTGGAAAATGACCATGAGTATTTAGCTGTATGAAGCAACTCTAGAGGTTGATGAATGAAATTGGAATGTACTTGGAATGAATGAAACTTCTTTGTGAAGTCAACACAATATTGTATCATTGAAGGCCAAAAGTATCCAAGCCTTCGAATCTGATCAGACAGTCTATGTCCAGACTGGTGGGCACCACAGACTCCTGCATGCACTTCTTTCATGAAAGCCATTTTCTCTTCACCATCAATGAATCTGAAGAGAACTCCATCAAAACCAATTTTGTAGAGAATTTTCTCTAAGTGATCTGGGCTATCATAAAGAGTAAAATTGACCACACGTCACCATATTTTTTATTTCCCGGCTCTATTAGGTGGAAGTGTTCCATTTTGAAGGTATTCCCTGATAGGTGACATCCATCCTGTAGTATGGCCATACAGTTCAGGAATGGGACTAATTTCATCAATTTCCTCTATTCTGGATCGAACATAAGGTGAAATTGCATGATAGTGGACAATACTGATGGTTTTATCATCCCAATTTGGATCTGCCAGAGCTGTGGCTATATTATCCAGTGCATCAACTTGAGAATTTTGTGATTTTGGGACATAAGAAAATGTCGGTTTCAAAGGGAATTCCACCATTAACTCTCTAACATAATCATACAAAGGGATTAGTTCCTCTTTTCTAATGGAATAATCCCATTGACTTGTTTGATTACCAGGTCTAAATCACCTTTCACCTTTAAGTGATTCACTTGTGCTTGAAGTGCCAATTCCAAGCCTACGATGAGAGTTTGGTATTCTGCTTCATTATTGGTACCACCTTCCCACAATAAGAAGGAATAAGGTAAAATTTCCTTTTCTGGAGAAATGAGAACAATTTCTATGCCAACTTTGTTGAATTTATGATTTTCCATTTTCCTCCCTCTTAGACTTCTGGAGGCACCATCAAAATACATTTCCCATTCCTGAGGACTTTCTTGAATAGAGAAGTCTTCCTCATCAGGGTGTTCAATATATGAAGATGTGTCTTCCACTGAAGGGTGTTCAGCCAGGAAATCAGCTAGATTATGGACCTTTATTGCCTTTTGAGACACATACTGAATGTCAAATTGCTGCAAAATAACTGACTACCTTGCCAGACGTCCTGTAAGCATTGGACAACAAAGGATGAATTTGAGAGGGTTATTGTGAGATACCAATTGGACCTCGTGATGTTGCAGGTAGTGTCTCAACTTCTAAACTAAAAAGATTAATTCCAAGTAGCACTTCTCAATACTTGAATACCGATTTTATGCTTCAAGCATAGTCCGAAAGAGGCAGTAGAGGCTGTTTTCATTCCCAGCATCATTATTCTGAGCAAGAAAGGCACCCAATGATCGCTCTAAGGCTATCACGTAAAGGATAAGTGGATTTCCTTCAACAGGTGGCATAAGTACCGGTGGTCTAAAGAGGTATTTTTTGAGAATATCGAATTCTTCTTGACATTCTTCAGTCCACTGGTAAGTGACCCTCTTCTTCGTCAATTTGGTGAAGGGTAAACTTTTTCCTGCCAAATTGGCGATGAAACACCGAATATAGGCTAAGCGTCCTTGAATTCCTCTTAATTATTTAAAATTTCTAGGAGGTGACATACCAAGGATTTACTTGGTCTTCTCAGGATCGACTTCAATACCACGATGGCGTACAAAAAAGACAAGAAATTTTCCTGAGGTTACCCCAAAAGCACATTTTAAGGGGTTCATCTTCAAATTATGTTGTCAAAGCTTGCAGAATATGACTTCCAAATCAGCCAAGTGATTTGAACATTGTTTGGATTTGACCACCAAATCATCCACATAAAATTCAAAAAAGTTCCCTAAAAAGGTCTGAAAGATGTGATGCATTGCACGCTGATATGTTGTTCCTGCATTCTTTAAGCCAAAGGGCATTACCCGGTAGAAAAACACACCCTGAGGGGCTCTGAAGGCTGTGGATTAGTCATCTTCTGGAGCCATTTGGATTTGATTATATCCAGAATATCCATCCATGAAGGAAAGTTCTTCATAGCTAGTTGTTTCATCAATCAGGAGTTCTGTAATCGGAACTGGAAAATCATCCTTAGGACAATGATGATTAAGATATCTGAAATCAATGAAAACTCTAATTTTTCTGTTCTTCTTCTTCATAGGGAAAATATTATCCAAACACTTGGGATATTGAACTTATCTGACAAAGTTATCATTTATAATCTTATCCACTTCAGCTTCAATTTTGGAAACATAAGTTGGGTGTGTTCTTCTCACGACTTGCTTAAATACTCGATGTTCTTCTGGTAAACCCAAATGATGAGTAGAAACATTAGGATCAAGCCCAGGAATTTCTGTATAGTTCCAAGAAAATATATCTCTATTTTTCTTTAGAAAGGAAATATACATCTCTTTCTCTTCAAGAGTCATGGCCTCACTGATTAAAGTGGGGCGTGCATCTTCTTTTTTACCCAGATTTATTTCTATAAGTTCATCCACGGTGGTAGAGATACCCTCTTCAAATGCTGGAGGAGCATCTCTGAGATCTTCCTCTTCTTCTTCAACATGTGTTACTTCTTCCGTTTCTACTTTCATAGTAGATCATGAAGCAAAATTTACATGATTAAGAGATATGTTAAAATTTGAACATAATGAAGAAGAGGCTTCCATTTCTGACCCAATTGATGATGAAGGGTCTTACTTGGGTAATAAAGAGGAAATTATGGATTGAGAATCAACATCTTTTTTCACCTCTGACATCGCTATCAATTCTTCTATCCTGGTTGGCGAAGTATAGACTTGATGGATTTCAGCAGATGAAACAAAGACATCTCCATTTGAGCTTTCATCGTTGCCTAGAGAATCACCAATTTCACCCGTGTTGTATGGATCGATTTCCATAATTGACATTATGGATCTTTCCATAAGACTAATTTGATTTGGGTCTATCCTGTCAATTTTACTGATAGAAAACACATAATCTGTACTGAAATGTGCAAATGGATTTACTGGAATCTTTTCCAAACCATATGGAGCATTAACTTTGGTAATCTCCCTGGTTGTGGATTTATCCTTTGCCTTCATGTGATAGAATTCTGCCTCAATGTATTGAGACTCACATGTCTTGAATGGGGCCTTATCACCATACAATGTCCCAACATGACCATTGAAACAATGCTTGACACATTGATGGTATGATAAAGGGATAGCCGCATGTTGATGTAGCCAGTGTCTTCCAAGCAAGATGTTGAAGGCTGAGTCTTGATCAACAACCATGAAAACTGAATTGGATACAAGATCTCCAAACTGAGTTCTGAGCGTAATCTTGACCAGTGGTTCTTTTTCATTTTTATAATACCCTTGTAACATCATAGTAAAAGGAGATAAATTAGATTCCTTGAGGCCCTATCGACGAAGTGTACGGATGGGGATGAGGTTGACTCCTGAACCATTATCAATGAAATATCTTAGGATGTCTACGCCATTGACCTTGCCGGATAAGTAAAAAGGTCAAATATGTCTATGCACGACATCATCTTCATCTTCATCTGTGAAAGATATCACTACATGGAATTCCGCAGGATTATTCTCTACGTGTTAGACTTCAACTGTAGTAATTTCAGTTTCAAACTCCTGAGGACTAGAAAAAGACTCAATGAGTGCCTCCTGAAGATCCTTTGACAGATTCAAAGAATCTAGAATTGATAACTTGTCCGGTAATTGGGCCAGGTGTTTCAATACATCAGACTTTTGATCTAGAGGTTTGATTTTCCCCATAGAAACTTGTGGTTTAGTAGGTGCCTTGGAATCAGATGCTTTGGAATTTGATGCATCTTGTATCGGGATAGGAGTTGGCAATATTCCTGGTTTTGGAAGATTAGACTGATTATATCCATTTACTCGTTGAGATGAAGAAGATGGAACCTTTAACCGGTCTTCTAGAATAACTGTGCCAGGACTGAATTTGCTATTGGTGGAAGAACTTGCTTGTTCTTGTTGAGCTCGCCGAAGGGCTCTGCCACGAGTTTCTACTGCATACACAGTTCTAGCAGGCATAGAATTGGAATAGTGGCTTCTGAAAGATTCACATCTTTCCATGAATCATGAGCCTCTGAAACTTCCTCTGATTCCGGTATTTGATATAGGGAATTCGGGCTCATCAAAATCGAAACCGCGATTGGAATAAGGATCTGTTAAGTGAATCATATTAACAGAACCAAAGATTAACTTTTCATCCGATGAAGACTCTGCCTGACTATCCAATTTAGGTTGTGCCATTTGATGGGTCGGTGCCCGTAGCATCGAAGTAGATGGCATGAAATCTTCCAGAGTCAAAGACAACTTAGGCTTTGACATATACTCATAGTTTTCTGATTGTTCCTCTTTCTAGGAATTGTGCCGTTTCTTTGAGGATTTTCCCTTTGTTGAAGAGGGGTTTTTTGAGGCATTCCTGGAAGAAGGCACAATTGGTTTCTTCAATTGTGTTCACAAAATAGCATGAGTTCAGTTGATCATCTTTCTGACCATCCAATCATCATATTTTTGTGCATTTTTGCTTTTAACTTATTGCCACTCGCCTTCCTCCTCTAGAACTATAGCAGTAACACAAGCTACCTGAGCTGAAGAACCTTTCTGTTTAACTTGTCCCATATTGACCATTTTTTGCAGGAGGTCTTTGAAAAAAACACTTCTGAATGGGATGCCCCAACATCTGGTGAAATGGGAAATAGTTGGGACGGTCTTCATCTCCTTCTTTGTTTGGACTCTTGGGCCTTGGCAATTGAACCAACTTATTTTCCAGAGCCAAAATGAAATAACCAGGAAATTGTTCATTTAATAAAGAGTAAACTTTACTCTTCAACTCATCAAATTGTTTCCCTCTTTGATCTCTTTGATCATCTTGAAAAAAAATCCTCTATTATTAACCCTCAGGAGGTGGATCTCTTCGAAAAGATGAAGGTTTTGAAGTTGAAGCAGGTACAGGTGGTTGTTTAAGCAAAACCGTAGCATTTTATGATTTACCTATTCTCCTTCCTGGAGCTGATGGAATTACATGAGATTTAGCCTTAGTCTGTGTAAGAGAATCTTCAATCTGTTGAGCGATTGAAATAAGGTCTCAAAACACTCCTGTGTATTTCACAGGGATCAGTGGTGTGCGTAATTCATCACGCAGATTTTCCACCCTTATTGGCAACAATTCCTCTTGAGGGAGTTCTAAGCTCAGGGAATATGTTAATACCTTCCAGTGAGCAATGAAATCAGAGAATATTTCATTCTCCCTTTGCTTACAGTTTGTAAGATCGAAAACTGTTTTCTTTGGCAATGTTGAGCTGAATTGGAGAAGGAATCTTTAGCGAAGATCCTCCCATCTGGTAATTGACCGGGATTGCAAACTTGTATACCAGACAAAGGCTGGTCCTTGCAAGGTTCGCACGAAGAATATGAGTTTCACTGCTTCTTACTGCTCTGGAGTTCCCATCATAGGATCGAAACAAGACACGTTATGCGTAAAATGTTCTTCAGGGTCACCTGATCCATTAAAAATGGGGAATAAAGGGTTCCCAAAACATGATGGGGGAGAGAATGAATCTACCCATTCAGGGTAAGCTCTCTTTTCTGGTTGAACCTACGCACACATCCCTTCCATAGTCTCTAACCGAGCTGTTAATGACTCAGTGGTAGTTATTAACTTTTGAGAAACATCTGGTTGAACTTGGACTTGGGTAGGTGCAATAACTAGACTTTGGACAGGTATGGCAGCTGGTACTGCAACTGATGGAAGCACTGCCAATTGTTGTTGAACTTGAACCATAGGATTAGACCTGTGAGGGTGTACTGATAAAGGAGGATATTCTTGATCCATCTCAGTAGCTACAACAAACTCCCTTGGCTGACTGACTCCAGCACGCTTAGGAGGAAGACTACCCTGAAGTAGTTCTTCATTCAACCTCTTCAATTCCTTCATCTCTTCCTCTTGTTGTGCAAATCTTTGCTCTAGTGAGAGCAATTGGCCTTCTCCAGAGGAAGGATATGTAACTTGGTTCTTTCCCTTACCCTTGTTTGATCCATTTCAGAGAGGGGGAAGTGGGTTACTTGAAGGATTACCTAGGTTCTGAGTAATCCTTTGATTTCATGTACGCACACATTCTTCATTTGTATCTGTGCATACAAATTCTTGAGCAAGAACATGTTCATCTGATCCCTCTAAATGATCCTCATCTGGTGGATCAGCAACAACGACATTGATGACATTGATTGATGCATAATGCACTGCATCCCTCCTATCAGCATTCCTACGATATTGTCTCCTTCCATGTCTTTGATGAGACATTTCCTTTTGTTGATTAGATCCCTCAAGAACTTATTGGAAAACCGTAATTTGGAGAGAATCTCCTGATAATTTGGCTCTTCATTCCTCTTGTGGCTTCTTCCCCAATCTAGAGAATACGTATTTTCATTGAGGAGGGGGTTGATGATATGAAAAAGTTACCAGTCCTATGGACTGAGGCTGTTCCTGTCTTCTTTGCTCAACTCTTCGAATCCTATTTGTTGATTCCGAGGGTTGGTTTAAAAGAGTGCCCAGTCTGGAAAGCTAGGGTGGCTCTTGACATTCTATGTCTGAGAATTTCTTAAAAGCTCTCCTGATCTTGAGGACCATAGTCCGGAAATTAGCTGGATGCATCAATCAACATCCACTTTTATCACCCGGCTCGAAAGACCATTGGATGATTTCCGACACTTCTGTCACTTGATGATGTGCTTTCACCATATGAGAGGCCTGTTTAATATTCTTGTTTGCTTGATACAGGAGTAATTCAACAACTTGTTCTCTGTATTCTTGATTTTGAGAAGAACTAGTTGAGGAATGTTCTTGGGAAAGCTTTTGATTACAAAAAAAACCCTTTGACTATGGCCGTCCATGGGTAATAACATTGCATGAGACCATTTTCAGTGGGCTTTGCTGACTGGATAGAACAGTGAAATGTAGTGCTCGAAGAGCACCCCATCCTCTGACATGAATACCAGATGGGGCATTGGAAATTATCTGGCACAATCTTCTTAATGCCCCAAGGCATGAACAATGAAGGGCTCTCTGCTGCTTTTCATCCTTCAGATATCGAGAGACTGGGTGAGATACCATGTCAATCTAACGTTGTAACCCTTCTATTATCTTAACATGATTTTCATATTCATCATAAGATAATACTTTCTTTTTCAAATGACAAAGAGTTTTCCATATGTTGAGACGAATATCATGAATTCCATCTTCCGTCAACATATCTGTAACGTCATACTGAGAGTCAGCCAGAGGCCAAAACATGACAGGCACTTCACCTTTCTCCATTTGTTTTCTCATGTTCAACATTTCCTCTTTATCATTCAATGAATATTCTTCTACATGTTTTGACCAGATCTGGTGCTTCCTTATTGCTTCATCAGATTCAACAAGATTGGTAGAGAAATCACTGATCTAACTAGAAGATGCTTGACTTAGGGGTGGTTCATAGAATGACCTACACCCTAGGATGTCTTCCGATTGAAAAAGTATTTCACCTTCTAGAGATGAAGCATCAGACATTACTGGGTTTTCATTTGCAAGTGCCTTAAGATAAGAGGGCATTCTCGGCACTACATTGTCCACTGGAGCATTTTTCGGGAAATGTACATCACTGCTATGGAGAGGACTTTCATAGCGAAATTCATCATCATGGGGAGGACCACCATGGTGGGTTACAGAAAAAGATGAGATCTCTCGATCCTTGGTCTTCAAACCACACAGTGGGTTCCTGTGGCTCTCATCTGAAGATGAAACTTCGAGATCGACCAAATTATCATGAAGCAAACCTTCATGAGGAAGTTTTTGTTGAAGACCTTCGGAAGTAATGTTCCCACTATTGGGAAATGTGGGAGTAGAATATTTAATTCCAACAGATAACTACCTGAGGGCTTCAAGAAATCCAGCATCGAGCAAAGCCTTGTTACAGATTGGCTCTTGATTTCTTGACTGTGTTGGGCGGGTCTTCTTCTTAGACGCCTTCTTACTCACCTTGGAAACCACTTGTTAATGGAAGTGGCTGCTCTGAGTAGGTGATTATGCCTGATCAGGAGAGATGGCCAGGTTAGGCTGACGATCTCTACTCAAATCAGGTGTATGTTCCTGACTTGGTTGTCTGTATGATATGGGAGAGTATGCCCCACAACCCTCTTGGACTGAAACAGATGTGTGTGTCTATTCCGGAGTGAACTGTTGATGTGTCACTCCACTGGTAGGGATATATTTATGTGCCTTTCCCTGAGATGTTTCTGAAGCTGTTATAATATCCTGGCAAGCATCCAGAATATGATCAGGGATTTTCTTCTACTCTTTCACCATTGATAGAATATGATTGGTGACTTCAGCTACTGGAACGGGGATATACGTCCATTCTGTGCTTGGAGTAGGTGTGTTTTCCTGCTCTTGTCCTCCTTTTCCTGTTAGTGAATCCAGACAGTACTCAAGTGTAGGGGCAGAGAGTTGAGTCTGCCTCAAGTTCGTCACCGGAGCTTTCCGACTGACTTCTCCTGGTGCTACCAAACAAGACTGTTGGTAGGCTTGATCAATACTAGCAGGTGTATGTGCCTGCTGATTGAACTTCGCCGAACGTGGTTGACGAGATCCATCATATGTAGTCAGATGAGCCTTCTGACTAGATGATGACGTATAAATAGGTGTATGTTCCTCCCTATAATACTCCACCAGAATTTCCTGGTGGGATTGGCGTGATGCTACCAGACGAGTCAGCTAGACAGCGGAATTAAAACGGGAAGCTGTGTGTGCCTGCTCGTTGCTTACCACCAAGTTAGGTTGGTGGACTTCTCTGGAGATGGAAAAGATGAGAACCTTCTCACTGTTAATCGGATTTCGCCTCTGGCGATTCGTCTTGCCTGCTCGGGTTTGAGGAACCTCAGCCGAACGCCTAGAGTCGGTACCCTCATCATGTTGAGGGCACACTGCGGCATGATTCTGGCAGCGATTTTTGATAGGAGCCCTTGGGAAGAACTCATGTTTCTTTTAATTAAGGCCCTGAGGGGCCTTCTCATTCACCTCCTCGGAATATGGGAGTGAATGGTGATTGCGTTCCAGGAATAACGACCCGAAATAGTTGGAGACAGTGGTCAGCACCGCCTTCTTCTTGATCACTGGTCGTCGTTGTCCGGATGACCAGTGTGAGTTGTTCTATTGAAGGGCTTGTTGGGTAGCCTCCAGAGTTGGAATGGTACCGTGTTGACGGTACTCCTTAACCAGCACATTTGATAGCCTACATTGAAGACGTTGAGTAGGTGATGTCGTCCTCAGAGCGGACGACGATCCAGCAGGAGTAGCAGCAGTGGCATTTGCAGCAGCGGTATTCATAGGTGTGAACTTGAGAGCATCCATTTCTTAGAATGCAGAAAATATTTGAAAAGAGGGCATGTTTGATATAACAGACGTAATCAAGATAAATTCATCCACTACATCTTTTGGATGAGCACATATGTCAATGATTGTTTTTTTGGCCCTCTCATTGAGTTTTAAATGTGGGCCTAACAAATAAGCAAAACATCATTTTAACTGGGTTAAGGATTCACATCGGGTTCACCGTTTTTTGTTTCCCTATGGAATTGGGGATGATTTCATTTATTTAAGATTCAAACATTCCAAACGGTTTCTAATGGGTTTGTTCATAGAACCGGAAATATCCAATGATTCCATATCCATTTGAACCTACTTTCCAAAGGTAGGCGCTCATTATTTGTGGACTGATGGGGCTTAGGAATTTGCATTGGTCGAGAGGATGGGAGGTCGGACTCATCACACCGTTTTGAGGGGAATTATTGTCTACTCCGGGACTGTATTTATAGATTTATGTTATGTTCGTGAATCCTTATTACATTACCAAGTATAAAAGGAGATTTCCTTTAGATCTGACAATCAATGATTGATATGTAGGAAATTTAGAGAATCTTTTATATGTATTCGAGGTTCTTCATAAATAGAGAATCATCTGTATTTGTTATAGATTCTTAGTCAATGGTACCCTTTGATACATAAAATTATCTTGGTCATTATGATGATCATACTGGTTTTAAAGCCACTCAGTGGGGCACTTGAAGTTTATTGTCATTCAGAAGGACATTGATTATTTCAGAGCTGGGATCGTACCCGCAGATGGGCTACCAACATATCCTTTGTTTTGGAAAAGGAATCAGAACCCACGTATTTTGAGTAAGGGAGTATGATGCTTATGCAATATTGATGGATCAAAGAAAAATACTTCATGATGACTTTTACACTCTAAGATCACGTGATTCATGCTCGGTGTGAGAAACAAGAGGTATTAGTGAAACCAGAAAATTGTTCCATGAAAGATGCAATGATGTGGGGCTTATGTGCGTATGACTGCCCAAATAGATGAGGATTAAGATTTACTTCAGGGAAAAAAATCCAGGAACAGGGTCCATAAAGGTATATGTGCTTCATGGAGATTTGGATACTCTAATCCTGGGGCTTACTCCTAAGGAAGATGCCCACATTAGGAGGGGACTTATGATTGGGTTTTACTCTTGAGAATGAAGCCCAGATCAAAAGGAAATTAATACTGGTTAAGAGATATTAAGGCTGGGGCTTACTCCTGAGAAGAAGGCCCAGGTTAAGGGACTTGAAAAATTAAGGGACTTGGGGCCTACTCCTGAAGAGGATTCCCATATTTGAGATTGGGGCTTACTCCTGAAAAGGAAGCCCAGGTTAAGAGAATTATGGTTGGGGCTTACTCTTAAAGAGGATGCCCATATTAGGGAATTTTAAGATTGGGGCTTACTCCTGAAAAGGATTCCCATATTAGGGGACTTGGGGCTTACTCCTAAGGAGGATGCCCATAATTAATAGGAATTATTATTGGGACTTACTCCTGAGAAGGAGGCCCAGGTTAATGAGGACTTGGGGCTTACTCTTAAGGAAGATGTCCATACTTGTGAACTTTGAGACTGGGGATTACTCCTGAAAATGAAGCCCAGGTTAAAGAGGACTTGGGGCTTACTCCTAAGGAGGATGCCCGGATTTGAGAATTATGAATGGGCCTTATTCCTGAAAAAGAGGCCTGGGTTAAGGGGTTCTCTCATCTTAAAGGATGAGGTTGAATGAATAAAATCTCAATCTTTAGTGACATAAAGATGTGTAAATCACTAGGTTTTGAAAGATATTCCACAGAATTCCTTTCAGATAAGGAAGTTAATCAAGAAAACATGCAATAAATGGTATTGAATAATGTCTTGAAGACTGAATCTTGAATAAGAGAGGTGGAATGGTATAGGAGGGGTTAAATGGGCAAGAAGGGCACCCAAAAAGGCAAGGGCATGCAAGTCCTGACAGGCGCGCAGGTACTGCGTGGGTGCGCAAGTCCTAGTCGCATAGGTATACCTGCATGACACATGGGTACTTGCACGATTATTAACCAGTAGGGTAACACTTGGTCGATACTTGACCAAAGCCTTTTGAATTATCTTGAGGTACTTCCAGAAGAGAGGTGTGCAAGTTTTGGTGAAGAAGTAGGGAGGTGCGCAAGTATGTTCATTTACCTTAAGGGTAAAACACCTTAGGCGCGCAAGTGTTAGTGAATTCTAACACTTAGACCTTACTCCTCTTGTATAGACCTTCTATTCTATGTAAAGAATTACCTTATAAGTGTTCGGAAGACCTGAAGAAGAGACTTGGGCGTTCAGAGCTCTATATCTGAATTCTGGAAAAATTTCTCTTGAAATGGGGGCCCCCCTGGGGTATTTATAGGCTGGAGAAGACCTCGGGCAGTTATCACCTAGGGCGCGCAAGTGACTTGCGTGACCAACTGTGGGGCGCAAGTGTACTTGCGCAACCATTGTAGAACTTGCGTGACCCATGTGTACTGTTCTTCTTATTCCTTCCTTTGTCAATTTTTGATATTTTTTCAATGGTTGAATCACTTTGAGCTATGATAATCCCCTTTTTCAATCTTCAGACTCTATGACGAAAGGAGCATCAACAGTGGTATGTTAGAATAATCCTTCCTTGGTCGTCTCTTCGAAGGAATAGGATCTAAGACTAAGCAATCATTTTCCTTCCCTTTCCCAGAAAGAAGGGAATCATTGAAAGTGCTAGGCCCGCCACAACCTGTCGCTGTCTCTTCCACCTCAGAGATGTCACCCCATTTCCTAGAAATATTAGAGGAGATCAAGAGATTCTGAATTCCCTAATGGCAATCATCATTTGGAGCAGCCCCAGAAGGAGCCAACTCAAAAGTCTCAACACGTATCAAGCCTGCATCAGGACTATCATTCATACTTACATTTGGAGGATCAATGCAAGCAGGGGATCCGGAAACAAAGAGGCTAGGAGTATGTCCATCCTCAACTAACCCAGTGGGAGTAACAGCACTACCATCCTTCGATGGGATCTCCTTGTGATCAACCCGAACATTAGAGGGGCCACTCATCGGAGACGTATCCACTATCATCCCTTTCCCTTTCACATGAGAAACTGGTTTGCTGGAGGCCAACACCTCAGCCAGGGTGGCAGATGATTTTTTGAGAGAATCCCTTTCATGATTTGACAAGTCCACATGCTTCACCTCAAGTCTCTTTCTACAAAGACTAGTCAGATGACCCTTTATCCCACATCTCTCACAAGATATCTTCCTACGACATAACTCCAACGAGTTCCCAACAACCATGCATTCGGTACAGAAAAGTGGTTTCCTTTCATACTTAACATCAATATTAATGTTATAAATGGGAGTGGCCTAGGATTTTTGGGCCGGCCATGCCTGGCCCACGAGCCTTCTTGGATAGGCCTAGTCCCGGCCCGCTAAACCTAAGGCCTGAGCCCAGCCTGGCCTGACACGGGCATTGTTGTGATAGGTCGCTCGGGCTTTCGGGCTGGGCCTATCGGGTTTTCAAGCCGTCGGGCCAAAATTACACCCTTAACAACCCTTAAAAACCCTAAAAAAACTACAAACCATAATCAACCATTAAACCCCTAAAAAAGGCTTCAAATAGATACATAAACCTTTAAAACGTTACATAAACCCATAAAAATGCAATAAAAACCCGAAAAACACAACATAAACAAAAAACACAACATAAACCCAAAAAATGCTACATAAACCCTAAAAGACTACATAAACCGTAGAACTGTAAAATAAACCCAAAAAAACACAACATAAACACTAAAAAATGCAACATAAACATTAAAAAACGCTACAAAAAACCTAAAAACGCAATATAAACCCTAAAAACACTACATGAACCCTAAAATCATTACATAAACCCTAAAAAATGAATCATAAATGCTACATCACCCCTAAAAACACTACATAAACACAAAAAAGCAACATAAACCCTAAAAAATTCTATATAAAACCTAAAACCTAAAAATTCTATATAAACCCTAAAATAGTACATAAACCCTAAAAATGATACGTAAAATCTAAAACTGCTAACTAAACCCTAAAAAATCTACATAAACACAAAAAATGATACATAAACTCTAACAATGCTATACAAACTCTAAAACTTGCTATAAAAACCCTAAAGAAGCTTTAAAACCCTAAAAAAAATTAAACCCTAATATATAATAATATAAAAAATTAAACCCTAATAAACCCCTAATAAACTCTAATAATCACTAAAAATACATTATGATCCCTAAGACCCCTAAGAAACTCTACTCAACCCTAATAAGACCCCCAAAATACATAACAAACCCTAATAAATGATAATTAAACCTAATAAACCCTAAAATCATGTTAATAAAACATAAACAACCCTAACCAACCCTAATAGACACTAATAAACACTAATAAACCCTAATAAACACCAAAAAATGCTAAAAAGCCCTAATAAACCATATATAAAGCCAAATAAACCCTACTCAACCCTAAAAAACCTTAACACACCATAATAACCCCTAATAAACCCTACAAAACCATAATAATGAAAAAATGCTAGTATACCATAAAAAATCCAAAAAAATCTTGAAAAACTCTAATATAACCTAATAAACCCAAAAAAAGCTCACAAACAATAAAAAAAATGATCACAATCAATAAAAACGCGATATACTACCTAAAAATACCTAAAAACGCTAATATAACCTAATAGAGACAAAAAAATGCTAATATGCCTTAAAAATCCCTAGAAACCCTAATAAACCATAATAAACTCTAATATAACCTATGAAACCCAAAAAAACTCTCACAAACAAAAGAAAAATGCTAACAATCATTAAAAACATGCTATATTTTCTAAAAAGACCTACCTAACACTATTATAACCTAATATAACAAAAAACTAATTAACCCCTAACAAACCCTAATAAACCCTAAAAATCCCTAATAATCCCTAATAAAAACTAATAAACACAAATAAAACAATAATAAAACCCTAAAAATACCTTCTCAACACTTATAAACCTTGACACACCATAATAAAACCTAATAAAACCCAACTAAACCCCAATAAACAAAAAAACCTCAAGCAAACCATTAAAAAGAACTAGAAATCCTAATAAACCACAATAAATTCAAACAAAATCTAATAAACCATTAAAAATTCTCCTAAACACTAAAAACACAATAATAAAACCTAAAAAGTCAGAACAACCCCTTATATATATTAACAAAAATTAAAAAACACTCATATACCCTAATAAAAGCACAAAAAAGCCTAAAAACCCTAATAATCCATAACAAACCCTAATAAACTGTACTCAGTCCTTATAAAACCTAATAAAACCTTAAAGATACCGAATCAACCCAAATAAAACCCTAAAAATACCTACTCAACCCTAATAAACCTTAACACATGATAATAAACCATAATAAACCCCACTAAACCCTAAAAAAGGAAAATATACCATTAAAAAGCTTTAAAACCCCTAATAAATGCTAATAAAAACTTACAAAGCATAAAATCACTAATAAACCCGAATAAACACAACTAAACACTAAAAAACCCTAATATACCCTCTTAAAATTTAATAAACCATAATGAACCATAATAAACCCTAATAAATCCTAAACATACCCCAATATACCATAATATACCATAATATACCCTAATAAACCCAACTAAATCCAAATAAAACCCTAAAAATACCTAATAAACCCTAATAAACCTTGACACACCATAATAAACCCTAATAAAATCCTAACAACCCCCACCAAACCCTAAAAACTATAATATACCATTAAAAACCCCTAAAATCCTAAAAACCCTAATAAATGTTAATAACACCTAAAAATCTTAAAAAATGACAGTAAAACCTAAAAATACCTTTAATAAAAATAGTAGTAATAACTCAGGTGCATGTGCATGGTTTAAATAATAAATCATAATGCACGTGCATGTGCATATGTATGCGCATTTGCATGTGAATTATAATAAATAATAAATTATAAATAATAATGCATGTGTATGAGCAAGTTCATGTGAATGATAATAAATAAAAAATAATTACTCACATACTAGTGCATGTGCCTGTGCATGTGCATGGTAATTAACAATAAATAATAACCAAGTCCACATGAATGTGCATTTTCATGTGAATGATAATAAATAATAAATAATAACACATGTGATAATAGAATAATGCATGTGCATTTCATGTGCACATGCATGAGAATAAATAATAATAACACGTGTGATAATATAATAAAGCAAGTGCATTGCATTTGCATGTGCATGATAATAAATAATATATAATAACGCATGTGCATGTGAATTTACATGTAATGATAATGATAATGATGCATGCAGGTGCATGGTAATAAATAATAAATAACCACGCACGTGCATGTGCATTTGTATTTTATGATGCAAACAACAAGAATAATAATAATAATAGAATAATGCAAGTTCATTTCATGTGCACGTGCATAGTTGTAAATAATTAATAAATAATAATAAATAAGAACGCACATGCATGTTCATTTTCATGTGATAATGATAATAATAATGATTATGATGATGATGATAATAATAATAATAATAACAATAGTGATAATAATAATAATAATAACAATAAAATAACAATACAAGTGCATTGCATATGCACGTACTTGGTACTAAATAATAAATAATAACGCACGTGCATCTACTTTTTCATGTGATGAAAGTAATAATAACAGTAGTAGTAATAATAGTAGTAGTAGTGGGGATTATAGTAGTAGTACTGATGCATATGATAATAGAATATTGCATGTGCATTACATGTGCAAGTGTATGGTAATAAATAATAACTCTCATGCATTGCATTTTCATGTGATGATGACGACGACGACGATGATGATGATGATGATGATGATAATAATAACAACAATGCATGTTATAATAGAATAATGCATGTTCATTGAATGTTCGTGTATGTTCATTTGGATGTGCATTTTCATGTGATGATAACAACAACAACAACAACAACAACAACAACAACCACAATAATAATAATTACAATAATAATAACAATTCATGTGATAATATAATAACGTGTGTGCATTGCATGTGCATGTGCATGGTAATAAAAATATAATAATAACACACGTACATGTGAATGTGCATTTTCATGAGATGATGTTGATAATAAAAATAATAAGTTATGGTTGTTTGAAAAAATAGCAGACAAGACAAAAGTGCAAGAAATGGTGTCTTGAAAAACCTAAAAAATCACATAGTCATTAAAAAAGGCATAAATTTTTCTTCAGGTGTCCATTTCCACTCTGTGAATAGTCAAACTAAATCTCATGGAATGAACTACGATAAAAACAGGTGTCGGAGGCCGAACAGACAAACAGATCAGAAGTTATGACAGTTTTATGAAAAATTTGACAGGGATCCCGACACGGAAATGGAGTTTTGGAGGACTTAGGATGGTTTATAGGGATTTTAGTGTTCCATAAATTCCATGAAATTCATTCAAGTTATCCTTCTACATAGATCTCTTCGCTGCCTTCTATTTGATATGTGGTAGAGCTCAAATGGACAGCCAGAGTGAAAGTTATGGTCGTTTGAAGTTGAACTTTTTTTTTGGAGTGGTATACCTAATATATCATCTCTTTCTTTGATCTTCTCACAGTTTTGATTAGACTTGGTCCTCACTCATCTCATGAGCTTCGATTTTACTAGTCACAATGCTCAAACGGACACCCAAAGGATAAATTATTCCTATTTTAGTGTGTTGTGGGTTTCTTAAGATTTTAGGTGCTAGGAGGGTTGCTCAATTTAAAATGACAATAACTTCTCCTACGCATGTACATTTTGGCACTACCATAAATCAAATCGAATATTGTGAAAAGATACACACTCTCTTAACCACTGGAACCCTTTCTGACATTCTTCAACCCCCAAAAAGAGCAAAAATCTCTTTGGATGGTCAAAATATTGGCTTCTGGTGTCCATTTTGCAATAACTTCTTCTATGGGTGTCTCTTTTGACTCTACCACATATCAAATCGAAGCTTGATACTATACCTACACTCTTATAACCACTGAAGCACCTTCTCTCATCCTCTAAGGCCCAAAAAGGTACTTAAACCCTCTAAAAGACCATAGATTATACTTCGGGTGTCCGTTTTGCCTCTACTATATATCAAATCGAAGCTTTCCACTAGATCTACACATATGTGAACATTAGGAACACAATATCACATTCTTAAAGTCCCCAAAGGTTATTAATTCCTACAAATGCCCATAAATTCTGCTCTGGGTGTCTGCTTCACCTCTACCACATATCAATTTGAAGCTTGCGACTAGCTCTACACATCCGTGACAACCATGAACAACTAAATAACCCTGAAAAACCATGAATAACCCCATAAACACTAAAAACCATTAAAAACCACTAAAAACCCTAACATATAGTAACAAACCCTAAAAAATACTAACAAACCCTAACAAACCCTAAAAAACCCAAAAAAACCATAAAAAACATAACAGACCCTAAAAACCATAAAAAATACTAACATGCCCTAACAAACCCCATGAAGCACTAAAAAACCCAATAAACACAAAAAACCAGAATAAATCCTAAAAGCCCCCTAAGAAACCATAACAAACCATTACATAACCCCCAAAACCCTAAAAACCCTAACAAAACCCTAAGCAAACCTAAGAAACACTAACACACCCTTAGAAACACTAACACACCCTTAAAAACCCTATGACACCCTTAGAAGTCCCAACAAACTCATAGAAACCCTAACAGAACCTTATAAACCCTTAGAAACCATAGCACACCCTTATATAACCTAACCCGCACATAAAAACCCAAACCTACCATTAGAAACCACAACACAACCTTAAAAACCCTAAAAAACCCTTAGAAAATCTAAATCACTCTAATAAGAACTAATAAATCCTAACAAACCCTACCAACCAATAATAAACCATAATAAACCATAAAGCCCACTACTAAACCCTAATAAACACAAATAAATTGTAATAAACCCTAAAAAAACCTTTTAGACCCCAATAAAAGCTACAAAATACCTAAAAACCCAAATATACAACAAAAAACTATTAAACCATTCAAAATGCTAATATTCACAAAAAACCCTAACAAACCCAGCAAAACTTGACAAACCCTAAAAACCCATAAAAACCCAAAAAAACCCAAAAAACCCTAAAAAACCCTAAAAACCCTAAAACCCTAAAAAATCCTAAAAAACACTAAAAACCCTAAAACCCCTTAAAACGGAAAAAACTGAAAAAACCCGAAAACAAACCTAAAAACCCTAAGAAACCTAAAAAACCTCAAAAAACCCTAAAAAATATAAAAACCACTAAAAACCACTAAAAATATTAAAAATCATAAAAATTCCAAACAAAACACTTACCAACCCTATGAAACCATTAAAAACCCAAAAAACCTCCTAGAAAACCCTAAAACCCTCAAAAGAAACCCTAACACACCCTAAAGAACCCTAAAAACCCTAAAGTACCCTAAAGAACCACTAAATCCACTAACGACGCTACAAAAACCCTATCAATTGCTACAAAAACCCAAGAAATTATAAAAAACCCACAAAACGCAACAAAAAACCAAAAAACACTAAAATAACACTAACAAAGCATAAAAAATCCAAACACACCCATAAAACCCAAAAAAACGCATAAAACCCCAAACAACTCAAACAAACCCTAACAAACCCTAAAAACCCTAACAAAACCTAACATACCCTAACAACCGCTAATAACACCTAAGAACCACTAATAAACCCTAATAACCCATAAAACCCACTATTGAACAATAAAAACCCTAATAAACACTAATAAATCATAATAACCTTTAATAAACCCTAACAAACTCTATTAGACCCTAATAAACAATACAAAAGCATTAAAACCCCTAATATACAATGAAAAACACTATTGTCCCATAATAAACCCTAATGATCACTAAAAACAATAAAAAACCCCGACAAAATGCTACAAAAATATCCAAATAATAGCCTACAAAACCCAACAACCCACAAATAAACCCTAAAAACCATAATAACGCCAAAATAAATCGTAAAAAACCCTAACAACCCCAAATAAATACTAACAAATACAAAAAAACCAAAGTAAATCGTAACAAACAGAAACAAACCATAACAAACCCCTAATAAAATGCAATAAACCCTAATAAATCATAATAAACCCTAATAAATCGTAATAAACCCAAATACACGTTACTAAACCCTAATAAATAAAATAAACCCCAATAAACCCTAATAAATCCTAAATAACCCTAAAAGGTTGGTAAACCCTAGAAAAAGCTATTCATGCCTACCAAATCCCAATAAAAACCTAATATATAGTAAAAAACACTAATAAACTGTAAAAAATCCTAAAGAACACTAATAAACCCTAAAGAACACTAATAAACCCTAAAAAACCATATTAAACTCTAAAGAACACTAAAAAACCCTAAAGAACCCAAAAAAAGCACTAATACACATTATATAAACCCTAAAAACCGCTATAATACCCAAAGAAGCCCTAAAACATAGTAAAAACCCTAACAACCCCTATAAATCCCAAAAAAACAAATAACCCCATAAAACCCCCCAAAACCATTAAAAATCCATCAGATACCATAAAAAACCATAAACACCCATTAACAGCCCTTAAAACCCCTAAAAACACTAAAAATCATATAGATCGATTAAAACCCTAAAAAAGGCTTCTAATAGATACATAAACCCTAAAAACGTTACATAAACCCTAAAAAATGCAACAAAAACCCTAAAAACGCAACATGAACCAAAAAACGCAACATAAACCCAAAAAACACTACATAAACCCTAAAAGCACTACATAAACCCTAGAACTGTAACATAAACCCTAAAAAACACAACATAATCCCTAAAAAATGCAACATAAACATTAAAAAATGC
Organism: Viscum album; assembly: GCA_963277665.1. Classification (NCBI taxonomy): domain Eukaryota; kingdom Viridiplantae; phylum Streptophyta; class Magnoliopsida; order Santalales; family Viscaceae; genus Viscum; species Viscum album. The sequence continues at coordinate 816,865,356 of OY728167.1, forward strand.
TACATAAAACCTAAAAACACAATATAAAACATAAAAACAATACATGAAACCTAGAACGTTACAAAAACCCTAAAAAATGCAAAATAAACACTACATCACCCCGAAAAATGCTACATAAACCCAGAAAATGAAACATAAAACCTAAGATATGCTATATAAAACCTAAAACCAAAACACGCTACATAAACCCTAAAAATGTTACATAAACCCTAAAAATGATACATAAAACCTAAAACCGCTAACTAAACCCTAAAAATAATACATAAACACTAAAAATGCTACATAAACTCTAACAACGCTTCACAAACACTAAAAAATGCTACAAAAACCCTAAAGACACTTCAAAACCCTCAAAAATATTAAACCCTAAGATACCATAATATAAAAAATTAGCCCCTAATAAACACCTAATAAACCCCTATAGAAAAACTAAAGCCTCTAAAAATGATACATAAGCCCTAACAATTGCTACAAAAAACCGAAAAATGCTTCAAAACCCACAAAACACAATGAAACCCCAAAAAACGCTAAAATAACCTTAACAAAGCATAAAAAATCCAAACACATCCATAAAACCCAAAAAAAATGCATAAAACCCCAAACAACTCAAACAAACCGTAACAAACCCTAAAAACCCTAACAAAACCTAACAAACCCTAAGAACCACTAATAACCCCTAAGAACCACTAATAGACCCTAATAACCACTAAAACCCACTATTAAACCCTAAAAACCTTAATAAACACTAATAAATCGTAATAACCTATAATAAAACCTAAAAAACTCTATTAGACCCTAATAAATGCTACAAAAGCCCTAAAACCCCTAATATACAATAAAAACACCATTAAACCATAATAAACATAATAATCACTAAAAACCCTAACAAACCCGACAAAATGCTATAAAAACCTCCAAATAATAGCCTATAAAAGCCAACAACCCACTAATAAACCCTAACAAACCATAATAACCCCAAAATAAATCGTAACAAACCCTAACAACCCCAAATAAATCGTAACATATCCAAAAAACTCCAAATAAATCGTAACAAACTGAAACAAACCATAACAAACCCCTAATAAAGTGCAATAAACCCTAACAAAGCATAATAAACCATAATAAATCCTAAAAAACCCAAATACACGTTACTATACCCTGATAAGTAATATTAACCCTAATAAACCCTATTAAATCCTAAATAACCGTAAAAAGGTTGATAAACCCTAGAAAAAGCTATTAATGCCTACAAAAGCCCAATAAAACCCTAATATACATTAAAAAAGCAAATAAACTATAAAAAAACCTAAAGAACACTAATAAACCATAGATAACCCTAATAAATGCTGAAGAACCATATTAAACTCTAAAGAACACTAAATAACCCTAAAGAACCCCAAAATGCAAAAACAAATTATATAAACCCTAAAAACCGCTACAATACCCAAACAAACCCTAAAACACACTAAAAAACTCTAACAACCCTATCAATCCCAAAAAAACTAATAAACCCATAAAACCCCCCAAAAAACATTAAAAAGCCATCAAATACCATAAAAAACCATAAACACCTATTAACAATCCTTAAAAATCCTAAAAAACACTACAAACCATAAACAACCATTAAAACCCTAAAAAGGCTTCAAATAGATACATAAACCCTAAAAACGTTACATAAACCCTAAAAAATGCCACAAAACCCCTAAAAACGCTACATGAACCAAAAAACACAACATAAACCCAAAAAACACTATATAAACCCTAAAATCACTACAGAAACCCTAGAACTGTAACATAAACCCTAAAAACACAACATAAACCCTAAAAATCGCAACATAAACATTAAAAATTTCTACATAAAATCTAAAAACACAATATAAACCCTAGAAACACTACATGAACCCTAAAAACATTACGTAAACCCTAAAAATGCAACATAAAAGCTACATCACCCCTAAAATCTCTACACAAACCCAGAAAACGCAACATAAACCCTAAAAAATGCTACATAAAACCTAAACACTAAACACGCTACACAAACCCTAAAAATGCTACATAAACACTAAAAATGCTACATAAACTCTAACAACGCTACATAAACCCTAAACAATGCTACAAAATCCTATAGACGCTTCAAAACCCTCAAAAATATTAAACCTCAATATACCATAATATAAAAAATTAAACCCTAATAATCCCCTAATAAACCAATTAAGCCACTAACAATGCTACATAAACACTTACAATTGCTACAAAAAAATGAAAAATGCTTCAAAACCCACAAAATGCAACAAAACCCCCAAAAATGATAAAATAACCCTAACGAAGCTTAAAAAATCCAAACACACCCCTAAAACCCATAAAATTCATAAAATGCCAAACAACTCAAACAAACCATAACAAACCTTAAAAACCCTAACAAAACCTAACAAACCCTAACAACCACTAATAACCACTAATAAACCCTAATAACCCCTAAAACCCACTATTAAACCCTAAAAACCCTAATAAACACTAATAAATCGTAACATCCCTAATAAAACCTAACAAACTCTATTAGACCCCAATAAAAGCTAAAAAATCCCTAAAACCCCTAATATACAATAAAAAACAATATTAAACCATAATAAACCCTAATAATCACCAAAACCCTAACAAACCCGACAAAATGCTATAAAAACCTCCAAATAATGGCCCACAAAACCCTAAAACCCACTAATAAACCTGAACATACCCTAATAACCCAAAAATAAATCGTAACAAACCCTAAAAACTCCAAATAAATCGAAACAAATCAAAACAACACCAAATAAATCATAACAAACTAAAACAAACCACAAAAAACCCCTAATAAACTACAACAAACCCTAAAAAAGCATAATAAACCCTAATAAATCTTAATAAACCCAAATACATGTTACTAAACCCAAATAAATAAAATAAACCCTAATAAACACCATTAAATCCTAAAAAAAACCCTAAAGAGGTTGATAAACCCTAGAAAAATCTATTAATGCCTACAAAATCCCAATAAAACCCTAATATACAATTAAAATGCTAATAAATTGTAACAAAACCTAAAGAACACTAATAAACCCTTAAGAACCTTAATAAACCCTAAATAACCATATTAATCTCTAAATAACACTAAAAAATCCTAAAGAACCCAAAAAATGCTAAAACACATTATATAAACCCTAAAACCCGCTATAGTACCCAAACAAACTCTAAAACACACTAAAAAACCCTAACAACCCCTATCAATCCCAAAAAAACAAATAAACCCATAACCCCCCCCCCCCCCCGCAAAACTATTAAAAAGCCATCAGATACTATAAAAAACCATAAACAGCCATTAACAACCCTTAAAAACCCTAAAAACACTACTAACCATAAACAACCATTAAAACCCTAAAAAGGCTTCAAATTGATACATAAACCCTAAAAACGTTACATAAACCCTAAAAAATGGCACAAAAACCCTAAAAACACAACATGAACCAAAAAACACAACATAAACCTAAAAACGCTACATAAACCCTAAAACCACTACATAAACCCTAGAACTGTAACATAAACCCTAAAAAACACAACATAAACCCTAAAAATGCAACATAAACATTAAAAAACGCTACATAAAACCTAAAAACACTATATAAACCCTAAAAACAATACATGAACCTTAAAAACGTTACATAAACCCTAAAAAATGAAACATAAAGGCAACATCACCCCAAAAAACGCTACATAAACCCAGAAAAAGCAACATAAACCCTAAAAAATGCTACATAAAACCTTAACCCTAAACACGCTACATAAATCCTAAAAACGTTACATAAACACTAAAAATGATACATAAAACTTAAAACCGCTAACTAAACCCTAAAAATGCTACATAAACACTAAAAAGGCTACATAAATTCTAACAATGCTAAACAAACCCTAAAAAATGCTACAAAAACCCTAAAGATGCTTCAAAACCCTCAAAAATATTAAACACTAATATACCATAATATAAAAAATTAAATCTTAATAAAACCCTAAAGAACCACTAAAGCCACTAACAATGCTACATAAACCCTAAAAATTTCTATAAAAAATAGAAAAATGCTTCAAAAACCACAAAACGTAACAAAACCCAAAAAATGCTAAAATAACCCTAACAAAGCATAAAAAATCCAAACACACCCATAAAACCCAAAAAAAACGCATAAAACCCCAAATAACTCAAACAAACCGTAACAAACCCTAAAAACCCTAACAAAACCTAACAAAACCTAACAACCACAAATAACCCCTAAGAACCACTAATAAACCCTAATAACCCCTAAAACCCACTATTAAACCCTAAAAACCCTAATAAACACGACTAAATCATAATAACCGGTAATAAAACCTAAAAAACACTATTAGACCCTAATAAACGCTACAAAATCCCTAAAACCCCTAATATAGAATAAAAAACACTATTAAACCATAATAAACCCTAATAATCACTAAAAACCAAAACAAACCCGACAAAACACTATCAAAACCACCAAATAATAGCCTACAAAACCCTACAACCCAATAACAAACCCTAACGAACCCTAATAACCCCAAAATAAATCATAACATACCCTAACAAGCCCAAATAAATCATAAACATATCAAAACAACACCAAATAAATCATAACAAACTGAAACAAACCACAACAAACCCCTAATAAACCGCAATAAACCCTAACAAAACATAATAAATCCCAATAAATAGTAATAAACCAAAATACATGTTACTAAACCCTAATAAATAAAATAAACCTTAATAAACCCTATTAAATCCAAAATAACCCTAAAAAGGTTGATAAATCCTAGAAAAACCTATTAGTACCTACAAAAGCCCAATAAAACCCTAATATACAATAAAAACGCTAATAAACTATAAAAAACCTAAAGAACACTAATAAACCCTAAAGAACCTCAATAATCCCTAAAGAACCATATTAAATTCTAGAGAACACTAAAAACCCAAAAGGACCCAAAAAAATTCTAAAACACATTATATAAACCCTAAAAACAACTACAATACCCAAACAAACCCTAAAACACTCTAAAAACCCCTAACAACCCCTATCAATCCTAAAAAAACCATATCCCCCCCCCCAAAAAAAACCATTAAAAAGTCATCACAAACCATAAAAACCCATAAACACCAGTTAACAACCCTTAAATCCCCTAAAAAACTACAAACCATAAACAACTATTAAAACCCAAAAAAAGGATTCAAATAGATACAAAAACCCAAAAAACGTTACATGAACCCATAAAAATGGAACAAAAACCCTAAAATGAAACATAAACCAAAAAACGTAACATAAACCCAAAAAAACGCTACATAAACCCTAAAAGCACTACATAAACCCTAGAACTGTAACATAAACTCTAAAAAACACAACATAAACCCAAAAAACACAACATAAACATTAAAAAATGCTACATAAAACCTAAAAACACAATATAAACCCTGAAAACACTACATGAACCCTAAAAACGTTACATAAACCCAAAAAACTGTAACATAAATTCTACATCACCCCTAAAAATGCTACATAAACCCAGAAAACGCAACATAAACCCATTAAAATGTTACATAAAACCTAAACCCTAAACATGCTATATAAACCCTAAAACGTTACATAAACCCTAAAAATGATACATAAATCCTAAAACAGCTAATCAAACCCTAAAAATGTTACATAAACACTAAAAATGCTACATAAACTCTAACAAATCTACACAAACCCTAAAAAATGCTACAAAAACCCCGAAGATGCTTCAAAACCCTCAAAAAAATTAAACCCTAATATACCATAATATAAAAAATTATACCCTAATAAACCCCTAATAAACCCCTAAAGAATAACTAAAGCCACTAACAACGCTGCATAAACCCTACCAATTGCTACAAAAACCAAAAAATGCTTCAAAATCCACAAAACGCAACAAAACACCCAAAAATGCTAAAATAACCCTAACGAAGCATACAAAATCCAAACACAGCCCTAAAACCCCAAACAATGCATAAAACGCCAAACAACTCAAAAAAACCTTAACAAATCCTAAAACCTTAACAAAATCTAACAAACCCTAACAACCACTAATAACCCCTAAGAACAACTAATAAACCCTAATACCCCCTAAAACCCACTATTAAACCCAAAAAACCCTAATAAACACTGACAAATCGTAATAACCTATAATAAAACCTAACAAACTCTTTTTGACCCCAATAAAAGCTACAAAAGACCTAAAACCACTAATATACAACAAAAACACTATTAAAACATAATAAACCATAATAATCACTAAAAACCCTAACAAACCCAACAAAATGCTATAAAAACCTCCAAATAATACCCTACAAAACCCTACAACCCACTAATAAACCCTAAAAAACCATAATAACCTAAAAATAAATCGTAACAAACCCTAACAACCCCAAATAAATCGTAACAAATCCAAACAACGCCAAATAAATCGTAACAAACTGAAACAAACCACAACAAACCCCTAATAAACCGTAATAAACCCTAACAAAGCATAATAAACTCTATTAAATCATAATAAACCCAAATACACATTACTAAACCCTAATAAATAAAATAAAACCTAATAAACCCTATTAAATCCTAAAAAACCCTAAAAAGGTAGAAATCCCGTAGAAAAATCTATTAATGCCTACAAAAGCCCAATAAAACCCTAATATACAATAAAAATGCTAATAAACTGTAACAAAACCTAAAGAATAGTAATAAACCCTAAAGAACCCTAATAAACCATAAAGAACCATATTAAACTCTAAATAACACTAAAAACCCTAAAGAACCCAAAAACTGCTAAAACACATTATATATACCCTAAAAACCGCTACAATACACAAACAAACTCTAAAACACACTAAAAACTCTAACAACCCCAATCAATCCCAAAAAAAACACATAAACCCATAACCCCCCCCCCCCCCAAACCATTAAAAACCCATCATATACCATAAAAAACCATAAACACCCATTAACAACCCTTAAAAACCATAAAAAACACTACAAACCATAAACAACCTTTAAACCCCTAAAAAGGCATCAAATAGATACATAAACCCTAAAAACGTTACATAAACCCTAAAAATGCCACAAAAACCCTAAAAACTCTACATGAACCAAAAAATGAAACATAAACCCAAAAAACACTACAAAAACCCTAAAATCACTACGTAAACCATTGAACTGTAACATAAACCCTAAAAACACAACATAAACCCTAAAAATGAACCATAAAAATTAAAACACGCTAAATAAAACCTAAAAACCCAATATAAACCCTAAAAACAATACATAAAACCTAAATAAATTACATAAACCCTAAAAAATTCAATATGAATGCAACATCACACCAAAAAACGCAACATAAACCCAGAAAAAGCAACATAAACCCCAAAAAATGCTCCATAAAACCTAAACCCTAAACACACTACATAAACCCTAAAAATGTTACACAAAATAGAAAAATGATACATAAAACCTGAAACCGCTAACTAAACCCTAAAATGGATACATAAAGACTAAAAAGGCTATATAAACTCTAACAATGATACACAACCCCAAAAAAATGCTAAAAACCCCTAATGTCGCATCAAAACCCTCAGAAATACTAAACCCTAATATACCATAATATAAAAAATTAAATCATAATAAACCCCTAAAGAACAACTAAATCCACAAACAACACTACATAATCCCTAAAAATTACTACAAAAAACCGAAAAATGATACAAAACCCACAAAACACAAAAAACCCAAAAAAAAATGCTAAAATAACCCTAAAAAGCATAAAAAAATCCAAACACACCCATAAAACCCAAAATAACACATAAAACCCCAAACAACTCAAACAAACCGTAACAAACCCTAAAAACCCTAATAAAATCTATGAAACCCTAACAACCACTAATAAACCCTAATAACCCCTAAAACCAACTATTAAACCCTAAAAACCCTAATAAACACTAATAAATCGTAATAAACTGTAATAAAGCCTAAATAACTCTATTAGACCCTAATAAACTCTAAAAAAGCCCTAAAACCTCTAATATACAATAAAAACACTATTAAACCATAATAAACCCTAATAGTCACTAAAAACCCTAACAAACCCGACAAAACGCTATAAAAACCTCCAAATAATAGCCTACAAAACCCTATAACCCAATAACAGACCCTAATAACCCCAAAATAAATCAGAACAAACCCTAACAACCCCAAATAAATCATAAACCTATCCAAAAAAATGCCAAATAAATTGTAACAAACTGAAACAAACCATAACAAACCCCTAATGAAACGCATTAAACCCTAACAAAGCATAATAAACCCTAATAAATCGTAATAAACCCAAATACATGTTACTAAACCCTAATAAATAAAATAAACCCTAATATACACTATTAAATCCAAAATAACCCTAAAAAGGTTGATAAATCCTAGAAAAGATATTAATGCCTACAAAAGCCCAATAAAACCCTAATATACAATAAAAATGCTAATAAACTATAAAAAAACTAAAGAATACTAATAAACCCTAAAGAACCTCAATAAACCCTAAAGAACCATATTAAACTCTAAAGAACACTAAAAAAACCCTAAAGAACCCCAAAAAAAATACTAAACACATTATATAAACCCTAAAACCCATACAATACCCAAACAAACCCTAAAACACTCTAAAAACCCTAACAACCCCTCTCAATCCCCCAAAAAAATAAACCCATAACCTCCCCCCCCAAAAACCATTAAAAAGTCATCGCATACCATAAAAACCATAAACAATGGTTAACAACCCTTAAAACCCCCAAAAAACTACAAACCATAAACAACCATTAAAATTCAAAAAAGGATTCAAATAGATACATAAACCCTAAAACTTTACATGAACCCTCAAAAATGCAACAAAAACCCTAGAAACGCAACATGAACAAAAAAACGCAACATAAACCCAAAAAACGCTACAAAAATACTAAAATCACTACATAAACCCTAGAACTATAACATAAACTCCAAAAAACACAACATAAACCCTAAAAAAAGCAACATAAACATTAAAAAATGCTACATAAAACCTAAAAACCCAATATCAACCCAAAAAACACTACATGAACCATAAAAACGTTTCATAAACCCTAAAAATGCAACATAAAAACTACATCACCCCTAAAAATGCTACATAAACCCAGAAAACGCAACATAAACCCTAAAAAATGCTACTTAAAACCTAAACCCTAAACACGCTATATAAACCCTAAAAACATTACATAATCCCTAAAAATGATACATAATACCTAAAACAGCTAACAAAACCCTAAAAATGCTACATAATCACAAACAATGCTACATAAAATATAAAAACGCTACACAAACCCTTAAAAAATGCTACAATAACCCTAAAGACGCTTCAAAACCCTCATAAATATTAAAACCTAATATACCATAATATAAAAAATTATACCCTATTAACCCCCTAATAAACCCATAAAGAACCACTAAAGCCACTAACAATGCTACATAAACCCTAACAATTGCTACAAAAAAACCGAAAAATGCTTCAAAACCCACAAAACACAACAAAACCCCAAAAAACGCTAAAACAACCCTAACAAAGTATAAAAAATACAAACACACCCCTAAAACACAAAAAAACACATAAAACCCCAAAAACTCAAACAAACCATAACAAACACGAAAAACCCTAACAAAACCTAACAAACCCTAACATCCCCTAATAACCCCTAAGAACCACTAATAAACTCTAATAACCCCAAAAAGCCACTATTAAACCCTAAAAAACCTAATAAACAGTAACAAATCATAATAACCTGTAATAAAACCTAACAAACTCTATTAGACCCTAATAAATGCTACAGAATCCCTAAACCCCTAATATACAATAAAAACACTATTAAACCATAATAAACCCTAATAATCACTAAAAACCCTAACAACCCCGACAAAACGCTATAAAAACCTCCAAATAATAGCCTACAAAACCATACAACCCTCTAATAAACCCTAACAAACCTGATAACCCCAAAATAAATCGTAACAAACCCTAACAACCCCAAATAAATTGTAACAAATCCAAAAAATGCCAAATAAATCATTACAAAATGAAACAAACCATAACAAACCCCTAATAAACCTCAATAAACCCTAACAAAGCATAATAAACCCTAATAAATCATAATAAACCCAAATACATGTTACTAAAAACTAATAAAAAAATAAACCCTAATAAACCCTATTAAAACCCAAATAAAACTAAAAAGGTTGATAAACCCTAGAAAAATCTATTAATTCCTACAAAAGCCCAATAAAACCCTAATATACAATAAAAACTCTAATAAACTGTAACAAAACCTAAAGAACGCTAATAAACCCTAATGAACCCTAACAAACCCAAAAGAACCATATTAAACTCCAACGAACACTAAAAACTCTAGAGAACCCCAAAAAATGCTAAATCACATTATATAAACCCTAAAACCGCTACAATACCCAAACAAACCATAAAACACAATAAAAAACCCTAACAACCCCTATCAATCCAAAAAAACAAATAAACCCATAAACCCCCTAAAAATCATTAAAAAGACATCAGATACCATAAAAAACCATAAACACCCGTTAACAACCCTTAAAACCATGAAAACACTACAAACCATAAAAAACCATTAAAACCCTAAAAAAGGCTTTAAATAGACACATAAACCCTAAAAACATTACATAAACCCTAAAAAATGCCACAAAAACCCTAAAAACGCAACATGAACCAAAAAAATGCAACATAAACCCAAAAAAGATTCATAAACCGTAAAAGCACTACATAAACTCTAGAACTGTAACACAAACCCTAAAAACACAACATAAATCATAACAAATGCAACATAAACATTAAAAAACATTACATAAAATCTAAAAACGCAATATGAACCCTAAAAACACTACATGAACCCAAAAAATGTTACATAAACCCTAAAAAATGCAACATAAATGCAAGATCTCCCCTAAAAACGCTACATAAACCCGGAAAAAGAAACACAACCCCTAAAAAATTCTACATAAAAGTTAAACCCTAAACATGCTACATACACCCTAAACACGTTACATAAACCCTAAAAATGATACATAAAACCTAAAATAACTATCTAAACCCTAAAAATGCTACATAAACACTACTAATGCTACATAAACTCTAACAATGCTACATAGACCCTAAAAAATGCTACAAAAACCCTAAAGACGCTTCAAAACCCTAAAAAATATTAAACCCTAATATACCATAATATAAAAAATTAAATCCTAATAAACCCCAAAAGAACCACTAAAGCCCCTAACAACGCTACATAAACCCTAATAATTGCTACAAAAAATTGAAAAATGCTTCAAAACCCACAAAACACAACAAAACCACAAAAAACGCTAAAATAACCCTAACAAAGCATAAAAAATCCAAACACACCCATAAAACCCAAAAAAAACATAGAAAACCCCAAACAACTCAAACAAACCATAACAAACCCTATAAACCATAACAAAACCTAACAAATCCTAACAACCACTAATAACCCCTATGCACCACTAATAAACAATAATAACCCCTAAAACCCGCCATTAAACCCTAAAAACCCTAATAAACACTAATAAATCATACTAAACTATAATAAAACCTAAAAACTCTGTTAGACCCTAATAAACGCTTCAAAAGCCCTAAAACCACTAATATACAATAAAAAACACTATTAAACGATAATAAACAAAAATAATCACTAAAAACCCTAACAAAAACGACCAAACGCTGTAAAAACCTTCAAATAATAGCCTACAAAACCCTACAACCCACTAATAAACCCTAACAAACCCTAATAACCCCAAGATAAATCATAACAAACCCTAAAAACCCCAAATAAATCTTAAAAAATCCAAACAACACCAAATAAATCGTAACCAACCGAAACAAACCATAAAAACCCTTAATAAAACACAATAAACCCTAATAAAGAATAAAAACCCTAATAAATCGTAATAAATCCAAATACACCTTACTAAACCCTAATAAATAAAATAAATCCTAATAAATAAAATAAACCCTAATAAATCCAAAATAACCCAAAAAAGTTTGATAAACCCTAGAAAAAGCTATCAATTCCTACAAAATCCCAATAAAACCCAAATATTCAATAAAACGCTAATAAACTGTAACAAAATCCAAAGAACACGGTTAATCCCTAAAGAACCCTAATAAACCCTAAAGAACCATATTAAACTCTAAAGAACAATAAAAAACCCTAAAGCACCCAAAAACGCTAAAACACATTATATAAACCCTAAAAACCGATACAATACCCAAACAAACCCTAAAACACACTAAAAACCCCTAACAACCCCTATCAATCCCAAAAAATCAAATAAACCCATAACCCCCCCCCCCCCAAACCATTAAAAAGCCATCAGATACCACAAAAAACCATAAACACCCATTAATAGCCCTTAAAAACCCTAAAAACACTACAAACCATAAACAACCATTTAAAACCATAAAAAGGCTTCAAATAGATACATAAACCCGAAAAACGTCACATAAACCCTAAAAAATGCATCAAAAACCATAAAAACGCAACATCAACCAAAAAATGCACCATAAACCAGAAAAACTCTACAGAAACCCTAAAATCACTACATAAACCCAATAATTGTAACTTAAACCCTAAACAACACTACATAAACCCTAAAAAACGCAACATAAACATTAAAAAACGTTACATAAAACCTAAAAAAACAATATAAACCCTAAAAACACTCCATGAACCCTAAAAACGTTACATAAACCCTATGAAATTAAACATAAATGCTACATCACCCCTAAAAACGCTACATAAACCCAGAAAAGGCAACATAAACCCTAAAAAATTCTACATAAAACCTAAACACTAAACACGCTACAAAAACCTTAAAAACGTTACATAAACCCTAAAATGATACATAAAATCTTAAACCGCTAGTCCGAATGGCCCAAGGGCCTTATTGTTTTTTTATTTTGGATAATCCCTCTTTTAAGGGTTGAAGGGGAACCCGTACATGACCTGTAGGCCCAAGGCACTAGGCCCGACAAACTTGCAATACATGACCCGAAGGCCCAGAGGCATACCATGCCCAATACATGACCCATAGGCCCATCCCACTTGAACTTCCCCTCCCCAGCTTTCTGCATCATTGATCTCCTAGCTCCCCATCTTGCATTGCTAATCGGCTAGTATTGCCCCGTACAAAGCTGCACTGTGCCTGGTCCCGATAGTGGCTGCCATACCCTCTCATTCTTCCAATCCGATTTTCTCTGCATCTGGTGGATGCTACTCCTTTTGCTCTGATCCTCTTCTGGGGCATGTTCTGTGTGAATTGGGATACTCCATGGTCTACGTGACCCGAAGGCCCTGTGGCCCGAAGGCCTTCGATGACCTGATGGCCCTGGAGACCCGTAGGCCCAAAGGCCCAAATCGGGTGAATAGTTCTGGCAGCTACAGTACTGAACAATACTGCTATAGTGACTTCTACAGTAACCCGTAAATTCGCCTCCACCCGGTTTTGAACCCGGGTCTCTTGGATGCCAAGCAGGAGCCCTTACCACTCGGGTACGGGCTCATTGGCCTAAAACCTCTAACTAAACCCTAAAAATGCTTCATAAACACTAAAAATGCTACATAATCTCTAACAACACTACACAAACCCTACGAAATGCAACAAAAACCCAAAATATGCTTTAAAACCCTCAAAAATATTAAACCCTAATATACTATAATATAAAAAATTAAACCCTAATAAACCCCTAATAAATTCTAATAAACCCTAAAAACACATTATAATCCCTAAAATCCTAAGAAACTCTACTCAACCTTAATAAAACTCCAAAAATACATAATAAACACTAATAAATGATAATAAAACCTAATAAACCCTAAAAACACATTAAGAAAACTAAACAACCCTAACCACCCCTAATAGACACTAATAAACACTACTAAACCCCAATAAACCCCAAACAAACCCTAAAAAGCCATAATAAACCAATAATAAAGCCCAATAACCCCTACTCAACCCTAAAAAACCATAACACGCCATAATAACCCCTAATAAAACCCTAAAAACCCTAATAAAGAAAAAAAATGCTAGTATACCTTAAAAAAACCTTAGAAACCCTGAAAAATTCTAATATAACCTAATATACCCTAAAAATGCTCACAAACAAAAAAATGATCTAAAATAATAAAAATAGGCTATATAACCTAAAAAGACCTAAAAACACTAATATAACCTAATAAAGAAAAAAATTGCTAATATACCTTAAAAATCACTAGAAACCCTGATAAACCTTAATAAACTCTAATATAACCTAAGAAACCCTAAAAACTATCACAAATAAAAAATGCTCACAAAAAATGAAAACACATTATATTATCTAGAAAGACCTAAAAAACACTAATATAACCTAATAAAAAAACTAATAAACCCCTAATAAACCCTAAAAATTCCCAATAAACCCTAATAAAAACTAATAAACCCTAATAAAACCATAATAAAACCCTAAAAATACCTTCTCAACCCTAATAAGCTCTGACACACCATAACAAAACCTAATAGAACCCAACTAAACCCCAATAAACCAAAAAAACGCAAACCATCCATTAAAAAGCCCAAGAAAACCTAATAAACCATAATAAATTCAAATAAAAGATAAAAACCCATTATAAATGGTCACAAACACTAAAAACAAGCTAATAAAACCTAAAAAGTCATAACATCCCCTCGTATATATTCACAAAAACTAAAAAATACTCTTATTCCCTAATAAAAACACTAACAAACCCTAGTAAACACTAAAAATCCCTAACAAACCCTAATAAATCCAACTCAAACCTAATAAACCCTAATAAAACCTTAAATATACCGACTCAGCCCTAATAAAACCCTAAAAATACCTACTCAACCCTAATAAACCTTAACACACCATAATAAACAATAATAAACCCCACTAAACCATAAAAAATTCTAATATAACATTAAAAGGACATTAACCCTTAATAAATGCTAATAAAACCCAAGAAAGCTTAAAAGCGCTAATAAACCCGAATAAACACTACTAAACACTAAAATACCCAATTATACCCTCTTAAAAATTAATAAACTATAATGAACCATAATAAACCCTAATAAATCCTAAACATACCCAAATATACCATAATATACCATAATATACCCTAATAAATCCAACTCAATCCTAATATAACCCAAAAAATACCAAATAAACCCTAATAAACCTTGACAAAACATAATAAACCCTAATAAAATCCTAATAACCCCCACCAAACCCAAATAAGCGCTAATATACCATTAAAAACTCTAAAACTCTAGCAAACCATAATAAATGTTAATAACACCTAAAAATCATAAAAATGATAGTAAACCCTAAAAATACCTCTAATAAAAATAGTAGTAATAACGCACGTGCATGTGCATATGCTTGTGTATGGTTTAAATAATAAATCATAACGCACATGCATGTGCATATGCATGCGCATTTGCATGTGATTGATAATAAATAATAAATTATAAATAATAACGCATGTGAATTGCATGTGTATATTCATGTGCATTTGAATGATAATAAATAATAAATAATAACACACATCCAAGTGCTTGTGCAAGGGCATGTGCATGTGCATGTTCACGTGCATGTGCATGTGCATGGTAATAAACAATAAATAACAACAAAGTCCACATGAATGTTCATTTGCATGTGAATGATAATAAATAATAAATAATAACACATGTGATAATAGAATAACGCGAGTGCATTGCATTTTCATGTGCATGGTAATAAATAATATATAATAACACATGTGTATGTGCATTTACATGTAATGATAATGATAATGATGCATCCACATTCATGGTAATAAATAATAAATAACAACGCACGTGCATGTGCATTTGTATTTGATGATACAAACAACAACAAAAACAACAACAACAATAATAATAATAGAATAACGCAAATGCATTGCATGTGCACGTGCATAATAGTAAATAATAATGCACATGCTTGTGCATGTGCATTTACATGTGATAATAATATTAATAATACTAATTGTAATAATAATAATAATAACGTGTGCACGTGCATGGTAATGAATAATAAATAAGAATGCACATGCATGTGGATTTGCATGTGATAATGATAATAATAAGGATAATGATGATAATAAAAATAATAATAATAATAATAATTAAAATTGTGATAATAATAATAATAATAATAATAATAATAATAATAAAAGAATAATACAAGTGAATTGCATATGTACGTGCGTGGTGATAAATAATAAATAATAATGCACGTGCATCTGCATTTTCATATGATGATAATAATAATAACAGCAGTATTTGTTGTAGTGATAATAGTAGTAGTATCAATGCATATGATAATAGAATATTGTATGTGCATTACGGGTGCACGTTCATGGTAATAAATAATAACACGCGTTCTTTTCATTTGCATGTGATGATAATGATGATGATAATAATAATAATAACAATAGTATTAATAATAACAACGCATGTGATAATAGAATAACACACATGCATTGAATGTGCGTGTTTATGTATTTTCTTGTGCATTTTCATGTGATTATAATAACAATAACAATCACAAAAACAACAACAACCACCACAAAAATAATAATAACAATAAGAATAACAATGTATATGATAATAAAATAATAGGTGTGCATTGCATGTGCACGTGCATGGTAATAAAAATTAAATAATAATGCATGTGCATGTGCATGTGCATGTGCATGTGCATGAGATGATGATGATAATAATAATAATAACAGTAATAATAATAATAATAATAACAACGCATGTGATAATAGAATAACACACGTGCATTGCAGGTGTAGTGCATGATAATAAATAATAACTCATAGCGCACGTGATGGTAATAATAATAATAGTAGTAATATTAATAATAATAGCGCATGTGATAATAGAATAATGCACATGTATTTAATTTGTGCGTGTATGGTAATAAATAATAATGCATGTGCATTTGCATTTTCATTTGATGATAATAACAATAATAATCATAATAGTAATAATAACAATAACAATAAAAATGCATGTAATAATAGAATAATGAAGGTTCATTTCGTGTGCACGTGCATGGTAATAAAAAATAACGGACGTGCATGTGAATTTTCATTTTATGTTAATAATAATAATAATAGAAATAATAATAATAAACCCTAACAAACCCTAACAAACCTGGAAAAACACTACAAAACCTGCCAAATAATAGACTACAAAACCCTACAACCCACTAATAAACCATAAAAAACCCTAATAACCCCATAATAAATCGTAACAAACCCAAACAACCCCAAAGAAATCGTAAATAATCCTAAAAATGCCAAATAAATTGTAAAAAACTGAAACAAACCATAAAAAACACCTAATAAACCGCAATAAACCCTAACAAATCATAATAAACCCTTATAAATTGTAATAATACCAAATACATGTTAATAAACCCTAATAAATAAAATAAACCCTAAGAAACCCTAATAAATCCTAAACAACACTAAAAAGGTTGTTAAACCCTCTAAAAGGCTATTAATGCCTACAAAAGCCCAATAAAACCCTAATATACAATAAAAAATGCTAATAAACCATAAGAAATCCAAAAGAACACTAATAAACCCTAAAGAACCCTAATAAACCCCAAAGAACCATAATAAACTCTAAAGGACACTAAAAAACCCTAAAGAACCCAAAAAAACGCTAAAACACAATATATAAACCCAAAAAAACCGCTACAATATTGAAACAAACCCTAAAACACACTAAAAAACCCAAACAACCACTATCAATCTTGAAAAAACAAATAAACCCTTAAAACCCCCCCAAAAAACATTGAAAACCCATCAAATACCATAAAAACCATAATCACTCGTTGACAACCCTTAAAAACCCTAAAAACCACTACAAACCATAAACAACCATTAAAACCCAATAAAAGGCAACAAATAGATACATAAACCCAAAAAACGTTACATAAGCCCTAAAAATACAACATAAACCCTAAAAACGCAACATATACCCAATAACGCACCATAAACCCAAAAAACGCTACATAACCCTAAAAATCACTACATAAACCCTAGAACAGTAACATAAACCCTAAACAACGCAAGATAAACATTAAAAACACTACACAAAACCTAAAAACACAACATAAACCCTAAAAACACTACACGAACCCTAAAAATGTTACATAAACAATAAAAAATGCAACATAAATGCTACATCACCTCTAAAAGTGCTACATAAACCCAGAAAATGCAACATAAACCATAAAAAATGCTACATAAAACCTAAACCCTAAACATGCTACATAAACCCTAAAAATGTTACAAAAACCCTAAAAATGCTACATACAACCTAAAACCACTAACTAAACCCTAAAAGTACTACATAAACACTGAAAATGCTACATAAACTCAATCTATGTTACACAAACACTAAAAATGCTACAAAAACCCTAAGGATGCTTCAAAACAATCAACAATATTAAACCCTAATATAATATAATAAAAACAATTAAACCCTAATAAACCCCTAAAAAACTCTTATAATCACTAAAAACGTATTATAATCACTAAAAACCCTATGAGACTCTACTCATCCCTAATAAAACCCCAAAAATACCTAATAAACTCTAATAAATGATAATAAACCCTAATAAACCCTAAAAACAAGTTAAGAAAATCTAAACAACCCTAATAGACACTAATAAACACTAATAAATCATATTAAACCCCAAATAAACCTGAAAAATCCCTACTAAACCTTAAATAAATCCATATAAACCCTACTCAACCCTAACAAACCTTAACACGCCATAATGACCCATAATAAAACCCTACAAAACCCTAATAATGAAAACAAATGCTAGTATACCTTAAAAAATCCATAGAAACATTGATAAACTCTAATATAACCTAATAAACCCTAAAAACGCTCAAAAACAACAAAAAATTGATCACAGACAATAAAAACACGCTATATTACCTAAAAAGACCTAAAAACACTAATATAACCTAATAAAGACAAAAAATGCTAATATACCTTAAAAATCCCTAGAAACCATAATAAAACCATAATAAACTCAAATATAACCTAAGAAACCATAAAAACGATCACAAAGAGAAACTAAATGCTCACAAACAATAAAAAAAGCAATATTATCTAAAAAGACTTAACAAACACTAATATAACCTGATAAAACAAAAAAATAATAATAAACCCCTTACAAACCTTAAAAATCCCTAATAAACCCTAATAAAAACTAATTAACCCTAATAAAACCATAATAAAACCATAAAAATTCCTTCTCAGCCCTAATAATCCTTGACACACTATAATAAAACCTAATAAAAACCAACTAAACCACAATAAATAAAATAAACGCAAACAAACTATTGAAAATCCCTAGAAACCCTAATAAACGATAATAAATTCTAATAAAACCAGAAAAACCATAAAAAATTCTCACAAACACTAAAAACATGCTAATAAAACCTAAAAAGTCTTAAAAACCCCTCATATATATTAACAAAAACTAAAGAACACTCACATACCCTAATAAAAACACTAACAAACCCTAAAAATCCCTAACAAACCCTAATAAACACTACTCAACCCTAATAAACCCCAAAAGATACCTACTCAACCATAATAAAACCATAAAAATACCTACACAACCCTAATAAACCTTAACACACTATAATAAATCATAATAAACCCCACTTATCCCCAAAAAATGCAAATATATAATTAAAAACCCCTAAAACCCCTAATAAATTCTATTAAAACCTAACAAAGCTTAAAAGCACTAATAAACCCTAATAAACACTACTAAACCCTAAAAACACTAATATACCCTCTAAAATTTAATAAACCATAATGAAAGATAATAAACCCTAATAAATCCTAAACATACTCAAATATATGCAAATATACGCAAATATCCATAATATACCCTAATAAACCCAACTCAATCCTAATAAAACCATAAAAATACCTAATAAACCTTAACACACCATAATAAACCCTAATATAATCCTAATAACCCCCACCAAACCCTAATAAATGCTAATATACCATTAAAACCACCTAAAGCCCTAACAAACCATAATAAATGTTAATAACACCTAAAAAATATAAAAAATTCTAGTAAACCCTAAAAATACATCTAATAAAAATAATAGTAATAACATAGGTGCATGTGAAAATGCATGCTCATGGTTTAAATAATAAATCATAATGCACGTGCATGTGCATATTCCTGTGCATTTGCATTTGAATGATAATAAATAATAAATTATAAATAATAATGCATGTGAATTACATTTGTATGTTCATGTGCATGTGAATGATAATAAAAAATAAATAATAACGCACGTCCAAGTGCATGTTCATGTGCATGTGTATGTGCATGTGCATGGTAATAAATAATAAATAATAACCAAGTCCACATGAATGTGCATTGGCATGTGAATGATAATAAATAATAAATAATAACATATGTGATAATACAATAATGCACGTGCATTGCGTGTGCACGTGCATGAGAATAAATAATAATAACAAATGTGATAATAGAATAACGCAAGTGCATTGCATTTGCATGTGCATGATAATAAATAATATATAATAACGCACGTGCATGTGCATTTACATATAATGATAATGATAATGATTCATGCACGTGCATGGTAATAAATTATAAATAACAACGCATGTGCATGTGAATTTGTATTAGATGATACAAACAATAATAATAATAATAATAATAATAATAGAATAACGCAAGTGCATTTCATGTGCACATGCATAGTAGTATATAATAAATAAATAATAATAAATATGAACACACATGCATGGGCATGTGCATTTACATTTGATGATAATATTAATAATACTAATTGTAATAATAATAATAATAACGCATGCACATGCATGGTAATAAATAATAAGTAACAACACACATGCATGTGCATTTGCATGTGATAATGATAATAATAATGATAAGGATAATAATAATAATTATTATTATTATTATTGTGATAATAATAATAATAATACAAGAATAATACAAGTTCATTGAATATGCACATGCATGGTAATAAATAATAGATAATAACGCACGTGCATCTACATTTTCATGTGATGATAGTAATAATAACAATATTAGTAATAATAGTAGTAGTAGTGGTGATAATAGTAATAGTACCAATGCATGTGATATTAGAATATTTCATGTGCATTACGTGTGCACGTGCATGGTAATAAATAATAACGCTCGTGCATTGCATTTTCATGTGATGATGGTTTTTTTAAAACGAAAAGTTATGGGAATAGCCCTATTTATTAAAAGAAAAGAAAAATCCCTTTTTAACTGGGACAGGGTAACCCATTACATGCCTGAAGGCCAGAGTAACCCATTAAATGCCCGAAGGCGAGAGGAAAACTTCCATAGGCTCAAGAGACAAAAGTATAGGAATACACAGTTCAAAACAAAATAACCCTACAAACCGTAGCCATCCACACCAAAGACCATCGCTGGATCTATGGAGGAGCACGAAGTCGCTGCAAATTTCCACACAGAAATTCTGTATCAATTCTAGAGCATGGGACCAAATAGGCCAAACCCTATCACAACACAGTGATTCCCACGTCATGCCGCTAGCTGACCAGTGAACCACGCTGGTTTGAGCACCAGATCGCCAAAAGACGCGCCGATCGCCGAATCTAGCCGCTGCAGAAAGATCCGTCATCAAAACCACACACCGAGGCCACCCAAAAATCCACTGAGGACCACCAAAATAGACAACCACCATCATGAAACAAAAGGATCCTCCACCGCCATAAGATCCCAATGAAATGAACCATCACAACCCATCTCCACATGATAAAAAAGCCAGATCTGAAATAGATCTGTGCACAAAGCGTAGACGCAAGGCCATCGGCTCCCATCAGAACACGTGCAACAGCTCCAGATGAACAGAATCCATATCCTACAACCAAATCTACCATGGGGTTGCATAGGTAGCACTGGAATCCCTGAAGAGGCCATCGTGGACTGATGTGACGAAACCCTATGGAATCGCAAGGAGCTCTCGGCCGAAGCCGAGATCCCAAAATAAAAAATAGAAAGATGACTCCATCATCAGATCAAGAATAGATCTGGAAACAAGATGCTAGATCCAAAGGATTCGCCATCGCCTGAGCCACCAACAAGCCCGAAGCCACCGACGA
Source organism: Viscum album (assembly GCA_963277665.1). Taxonomy (NCBI): domain Eukaryota; kingdom Viridiplantae; phylum Streptophyta; class Magnoliopsida; order Santalales; family Viscaceae; genus Viscum; species Viscum album. The sequence goes on from OY728167.1 coordinate 816,887,816, forward strand.
AGGCAACGCACCATCGTTGAAGCCTTTGTGCCATCAAGAGTTGCTGCCGCGCCATCGGGAGCCACAACTGAGATAATAAAATAACATGTGTGCATTTCATGTGCACGTTCATGGTAATAAAAATATAATAATAATGCACGTGCATGTGCATGTGCATGTGGATGAGATGATGATGATGATAATAATAATTATAATAGCAGTAATAATAATTTATAGTTTGAAAAAACATCAAACAAGACAAAAATGCTAGAAATGGGGTCTCGAAAAACCTAACAAATCAGAGAGTTATTGAAAAAGTCATAACCTCGTTTTGAGTTTCCATTTCGGCTCCGTGAATATTCAAACTGAATCTCATGGAACGAACTATGATAAAAACAGGTGTCGGAGTCAGAATAGACACACATATCAGATCTTATGACCATTTTAAGAAAAATTTGACAAGGATCTGTATACGAAAATAGAGTTTGGGAGGCCTTATGATGGGATTCTGGGATTTTAGGGTCATAAACATGACCTGAACTATGTTCACGTCATCTTTCTACATAGATCTCTTTTCTACTTTCGATTTGATATGTGGTAGCGCTCAAACAGACAACCGGAGCGAAAGTTATGGCTGTTTGAAGTTGGACTTTTTTTTGAGTAGTTTAACTTATATATCTTATATTTATTTGATCTTATCATAGTTTCTGCTAACCATTTTTCTAACTCATCTCACATGCTTCTATTTTACTGGTCACAGTTTTCAAACGGACAACCTAAGGAGAAGTTATGCCTATTTTAGTGAGTTGTGGGTTTCTTAGGTTTTTAGGCACTAGGAGAGTTGCTCAATTTAAAATGACAATAACTTCTGCTATGTGTGTTTATTTTGGCTCTACCACATATCAAATCGAATATTGTGAAAAGTTACATACTCCTATAACCACTTGCACCCATTCTCACATTCTTCAGCCCCCAAAAGACCCAAAATCCCTTTGGATGGTCAAAAGATTGGCTTCTGGTGTCCGTTTTGCAATAACTTTTTCTATGGGTGTCTGTTTTGCCTCTACCACATATCAAATCGAAGCTTGCGACTATACCTACACTCATATAACCACTAAAGTACCTTCTCAGATCCTTGAAGGCCCAAAAAGGTACTTAAACCCTCCAAAAGACCATAACATCTACTTCGGGAGTCCGTTTCGTCTCTACCATATATCAAATCGAGGCTTTTGACTAGATCTCACATATGTGACCAATAAGAACACCTTCTCATGTTCTTAAAGTCTCAAAGAGTCCTTATGTCCTCCAAATGACCATGAATTCTCCTCTGGGTATCCGTTTCACCTCTACCACATATCAAATTGATGCTTGCGACTAGCTCTACATATCTGTGACAACCACGAAAAACTAAATAACCCTAAGAAACCATGAATAACCCCATAAACAATAAAAGCCATTAAAACCATGAAAAACCCTAAAAAACCCTAAAAACCCCTAAAAACTACTAACAAACCCTAACAAACCCTTACAAACCCTTACAAACCCCAAAAAATCCTAAAAACATAACAAACCCTAAAAAACCCTAACAAAACCTAATAATACCTAAAAAACCCTAAGAATCACTAAGAAACCAAAATAAACCCAAAAAAACCCTGAAGAAACAATAAAAAAGCCCTTAAGAAACCATAAGAAACTCTAACAAAACCCTAAAAACCCTAACAAAACCCTAAGAAAACCTAAGAAACACTAACACACCCTTAGAAACACTAACAAACCCTTAGAAACTCTAACACACCCTTAGAAACCCTAGCACACACTTAAAAACTCCAACACACCCATAGAAACCCTAACAAAACCTTAGAAACCCTTAGAAACCATAGCCCACACCTAGAAACCCTAACCCACCCATAAAAACCCTAAACCACTGTTAAAAACCCCAACACACCCTTAGAAACCCTAATAAACTCTAAAGCCCACTACTAAACCCTAATAAACATTAATAAATCGTAATAAACCCTAAAAACCCTATTAGACCCCAATAAAAGCTACAAAATACCTAAAACCCCAAATGTACAACAAAACTTCTATTAAACCATTTAAAACACTAATATTCACAAAAAAAACCCGAACAAACCCGGACAAACCCGACCAAACCCTAAAAAACCATAAAACCCCTAAAAACCCAAAAAACCCAAAAAACCCTTTAAAACCCTAAAACCCCTAAAAACACCAAAAAACCGAAAACATCCCAAAAACAAACCAAAAAACCCTAAAATGACCTCAAAAAAAACAAAAAAACCTCAAAAAACACTAAAAACCCTAAAAAACCCTAAAAATGCTTAAATCCCCTAAAAATATAAAAATGCCTAACAAAACCCTAAACAACCCTATCAAACCCTTAAAAACCCTAAAAAACACCCTAGAAAACCCTAAAGACCTCAAACAAAACCCTAATACACCATAAATAACCCTAAAGAACCCTAAAAACCCCTAAAGAACCACTAAAGCCACCAACAACGCTATATAAACCCTAACAATTACTATAAAAAAACAAAAAATGCTTCAAAACCCACAAAACACAACAAAACCCCAAAAAACACTAAAATAACCCTAACAAAGCATAAAAAATCCACACATTCCCATAAAACCTTAAAAAATTCATAAAACCCCAAAAAAATTCAAACAATCCGTAACAAACCCTAAAAACCCTAACAAAACCTAACAACCACTAATAACCCTTAAGAACCACCAAAAAAACCTAATAAGACCTAAAACCCACTATTAAACCCTAAAAACCATAATAAACACTAATAAATCGTAAGAACCTTTAATAAACCGTAACAAACTCTATTCGACCCTAATAAACGCTAAAAAATCCTTCAAACCCCAAATATACAGTAAAAAAACTATTAAACCATAATAAACCATAATAATCACTAAAATCCCTAACAAACCCGAAAAAATTCTACAAAAACATCCAAATAATAGCCTACAAAACCCTAATAACCTCTAATAAACACTAAAAACCCTAGTAACCCCAAAATAAATCATAACAAACCCTAACAATCCTAAATAAATAGTAACAAATCCTAACAACGACAAATAAATCATAATAGACTAAAACAAACCGTTTCAAACCCCTAATAAACTGCAATAAAACCTAACAAATCATAATAAACCCTAATAAATCGTAATAAACCCAAATACACGTTACTAAACCCTAATAAATAAAATAACCCTAATAAATCCTAAATTACCCTAAAAAAGGTTGATAAACCCTTGAAAAATCTATCAATGCTACAAAATCCCAATAATACCCCAATATACAATAAAATATGCTAATAAACTGTAAAAAATCCTAAAGAACACTAATAAACCCTAAAGAACCCTAATAAACCATAAAGAACCATATTTAACTCCAAAGAGCACTAGAAAACCCTAAAGAACCCAAAAAAAATGCTAAAACACATTATATAAACCCTAGAAACTGCTACAATATCCAAACAAACCCTAAAAAACACTAAAAAACCCTAACAACCCATATCAATCCAAAAAACAAATAAACCAACAAACCCCCCCAAAAAACCAATAAAAAGCCATCAGATGCCATAAAAAACCATAAACACTCGTTAACAACCCTTAAAGACCCTAAAAAATTACAAACCATAAACAACCATTAAAATCCTAAAAAGGTTTCAAATAGATACATACACCCTAAAAACTTTACATAAACCCTTAAAAATGCAACAAAAACCCTAAAAACGCAACATAAAAAAAACAACATAAACCCGAAAAATGCTACATAAACCCTAAAAGCACTACATAAACCCTAGAACTATAAGATAAACCCTAAAAAACACTACATAAAACCTAAAAAACACAACATAAAAATTTAAAAACGCTACATAAAACCTAAAAACACAATAAAACCCTAAAACACTACATGAACCCTAAAAATATTATATAAACCCTAAAAAATGATGCATAAACGAGACATAACCCCCTAAAATGCTACATAAACCCAGAAAACACAACATAAACCCAAAAAAAATCTACATAAAACCTAAACCCTAAACACGCAAAATAAACCCTGAAAACGTTACATAATCCCTAAAAATGATACATAAAATCTAAAACGTCTAACTAGACACTAAAACTGCTACATAAACACTAAAAATGATACATAAAATCTAAAAAGGCTACACAAACCCTAGAAAATGCTACAAAAACACAAAAGATGCTTTAAAACCCTCAAAAATATTAAACCCTAATATACCATAATATAAAAAATTAAACCCTAATAAACCCCTTACAAACTCTAATAATCCCTAAAAACACCTTATAATCCCTAAGAATCTTATGAAACTCTACTCAACCCTAATAAAACCCCAAAAATACCAAATAAACCCTAATAAATGATAATAAAACCTAATAAACCCTAAAAATGCTCACAAACAAAAACAAAATGCTAAAAAACAATAAAAAAATGCTATATTATCTAAAAAGACCTAATAGACACTAATATAACCTAATAAAACAAAAATACTAATAAACCCCAGACATGCCCGAATAAACCCCAAAAATCCCTAATAAACCGTAATAAAAACTAATAAACCCTAATAAAAACATAATAAAGCCCTAAAAATACCTTCTCAACCCTAATAAATCTTAACACACCATAACAAAACCTAATAAAACCCAACTAAACCCCAATAAACAAAAAAACACAAACAAACCATTAAAAAGCCCTAGAAACCCTAATAAACTATAATAAATTCAAATAAAATCTAATAAACCATTAAAAATGCTCACAAACACTAAAAACACACTAATAAAAACAAAAAAGTCATAACAACCCCTCATATATATTAGCAAAAACTAAAAAACACTCATATACCCTAATAAAAACACTAACAAACCCTATTAAACCCTAAAAATCCCTAACAAACACTAATAAACCGTACTCAAGCCTAATAAACCCTAATAAAACCTTAAAAATACAAACTCAACCATAATAACACCCTAAAAACACCTACTCAACCCTAATAAACCTTAACACACCATAATAAACCATAATAAACCCCACTAAACCCTAAAAATGAAAATATACCGTTAGAAATCCCAAAAACCCCTAATAAATGCTAATAAAACATAACAAAGCTTAAAAGTGCTAATAAACCTGAATAAACACTACTAAAAACTCAAAAACCCAAATATACCCTCTTAAAAATTTATAAACCATAATAAACCATATTAAACCCTAATAAATCCTAAACATACCCAAATATACCATAATTTACCATAATATACCATAATAAACCCTAATTAACCCAACTCAATCCTAATAAAACCCTAAAAATACCTAATAAACCCTAATAAATCTTGACACACAATAATAAATCCTAATAAAATCCTAATAACCTCCACCGAACCCTAAAAACGCTAATATACCTTTAAAACCCAAAAACCCTAACAAACCATAATAAATGTTAATAACACCTAAAAATCCTAAAAAATGATAGTAAACCCTAAAAATACCTCTAATAATAATATTAGTAATAACGCATGTGCATGTTCATATGCATGTGCATGGTTTAAATAATAAATCAAAACGCACGTGCATGTGCACATGTTTGCACATTTACATGTGAATGATAATAAATAATAAATAATAACGCATGTTAATTTCATGGGTAAGTGCATGTGCATGTGAATGATAATAAATAATAAATAATTACGCACATACAATTGAATGTGCTTGTTTATGTGCATGGTAATATAAAATAAGTAATAACCAAGTCCACATGAATGTGCATTTTCATGTGAATGATAATAAATAATAAATAGTAACACATGTGATAATAGAATAACGCATGTGCATTGCGTGTGCATGTGCATTAGAATAAATAATAATAACACATGTGATAATAGAATAACTCAAGTGCATTGCATTTGCATGTGCATGATAATAAATAATATATAATAAAGCATTTTCATGTGCATTTACATGTAATGATAATGATAATGATGCATGCATGTGCAAGGTAATAAATAATAAATAACAACGCATGTGCATGTGCATTTGTATTTGATGATACAAACTACAACAACAAGAATAATAATAATAATAATAATAATAATAATAATAATAATAATAATAATAATAGAATAACGCAAGTTCATTTCATGTGCACATACATAGTAGTAAATAATAAATAAATTATAATAAATAAGAATGCACATGCAAGTGCATGTGCATTTACATTTGATGATAATATTAATAATACTAATTGTAATAATAATAATAATAACAACAATGCATGCACGTTCATGGTAATAAATAATAAATAACAATGCACATGCATGTGCATTTACATGTGATAATGATAATAATAATGATAATGATAATAATAATAATAATAATAAAATCTGTGATAATAATAATAATAATGATAATAATAAAAGAATAATACAGGTGCATTGCATATGCACGTACATGGTAATAAATAAAACAAATAACGCTCGTGCATCTACATTTGCATGTGATGATAGTAATAATAACAGCAGTTGTAATAATAGTACTAGGAGAGGTGATAATAGTAGTAGTACTAATGCATATGATAATAGAATATTGCATGTGCATTACATGTGTATGTGTATGGTAATAAATAATAACTCTTGTGCATTTCATTTTCATGTGATAATGATGATGATGATAATAATTATATTAATAATAACAATGGATGTAATAATATAATAATGCACGTTCATTGAATGTGCAGGTATGTGCTTTTGGATGTGCATTTGCATGTGATGATAACAACAACAACAACAACAAGCACAATAATAATAATAACAATAATAATAACAACGCATGTGATAATAAAATAACGTGTGTGCATTGTATGTGCACGTGCATGGTAATAAAAATATAATAATAAACCACGTTCATGTACATGTGCATTTTCACGAGATGATGATGATAATAATAATAATAATAACAGTAACAATAAGTTATAGTTGTTTGAGAAAATAGCAAAGAGGACAAAAATGCTAGAAATGGGGTATCGAAAAACCTAACAAATCACAGAGTCATTGAAAAAGGCATAAGTTCTTCTTCGGGTGTCCATTTCCAGTCTGTGAATAGTCAAACTGATTCTCATAGAACGAACTACGATAGATACAGGTGTCAGATGCCGAATAGAAATACAAATCAGAACTTATGACCATTTTAAGAAAAATTTGGTAGGGTTTTGTACACAGAAATGGGGTTTTTGAGGACTTATGATGAGTTTTTGGGATTTTAGGGTCTAAAAAATGACTTCATCTGTGTTCAACTCATCCTTCTATGTAGATCTCTTTGCTACTTTCGATTTGATATGTGGTAGAGCTCAAACGGACAACCGGAGTGAATGTTTTGGCCATTTGAAGTTGGACTTTTTGGAGTGGTATAACTAATATATCTTATATTTCTTTGATCTTCACATTGTTTCTACTAAACATGGTACTCACTCATCTCACGATCTTCGATTTGACTGGTCACAACACTCAAATGGACACCCAAAGGAGATGTTATGCCTATTTTAGCTAGTTGTCAGTTTCTAAGGTTTTTAGGCACTAGGAGACTTTCCCAATTTAAAACAACAATAAATTATACTAAGTGTGTTCATTTTGGATCTACCACATATCAAATCGAATATTGTGAAAAGATACAGACCCTGGTAACCACTGGAATCTCTTCAAATTTTCTTCAACCCCCCAAAAGACCCAAAATTCTTTGGGATGGTCAAAAGATTGGCTTCTGGTGTCAGTTTTGCAATAACTTCTTCTATGGGGGTCCGTTTTGCCTTTAACGCATATAAAATTGATGCTTGCGACTATACCTACACTCTTATAACCACTGAGGCACCTTCTCACATCCTTGAAGGCCCAAAAAGGTACTTAAACCCTCCAAAAGACCATAACTTCTACTCCGGGAGTCTGTTTTGCCTCTACAATATATCAAATCGAAGCTTTCTACTAGATCTACACATATGTGATCAATAAGAACACCTTATCAAGTTCTTAAAGTCCCAAAAGGTCCTTAAGTCCTCCAAATGACCATAACATCTGCTCTGGGTGTCCATTTCACCTCTACCAAATATCAAATTGAAGCTTGCAACTAGCTCTACACATCTGTGACAACCATGAACAACTAAATAACCCTAAAAAACCATGAATAACCCCATAAACACTAAAAACTATTAAAAAACATGCAAAATCCTAACAAACCCTAATAAACCCTAAAAAACACTGACAAACACTAACAAACCCTAACTAACCCTAATAAACCCTAACAAACCCTAACAAACCCCAAAACCCTAAAAACATAAAAAACCCAAAAAACCTGAAAAAACCCTAACAAACCCTAAAAATCCCTAAAAAACCCCATGAAGAACTATGAAACCACAATAAACCAAAAAAAACTCGAAAAAAACCCTACAAAACCCCTAAGAAAACATAAGAAACCATATCAAAACCCTAAAAACCCTAACAAAACCCTAAGAAACCCTAAGAAACACTAACACACCCTTAAAAACACTAACACACCCTTATAAACCCTAACACACCCTTAGAAACCCTAACACACCCTTAGAAACCCCAACACACCCATAGAAACCCTAACAAAACCTTAGAAACCCTTAGAAACCATTGCACACCCTTAGAAACCCTAACCCAACCATAAAAACCCTAACCCACCGTTAGAAACCCTTAGAACCCCTAAAAACACTTAGACACCCTAAATCACTCTAATAAGCACTAATAAATCCTAACAAACCCTACCAACGAATAATAAACCATAATAAACCCTAATAAACCCTAAATCCCACTACTAAACCCTAATAAACACTAATAAATCGTAATGAACCCAAAAACACTATTAGACCCTAATAAAAGCTGCAAAATACCTAAAAACCCAAATATACAACAAAAATGCTATTAAACCATTCAAAACGCTAATATTTACAAAAAAACCTAACAAACCTATAAAAACCTGACAAAACCCGAAAGAAACCGTAAAAACCCAAAAAACCCAAAAAAACCCTAAAAAACCCAAAAAACCCTAAAAAAACCTAAAACCCCTTAAAGACTGAAAAAAATAATATAAAAACATGAAAACAAACCTAAAAACCCAAAAAAATCAAAAAAACCTCAAAAAACCCTAAAAACCTAAAAACCACTAAAAACGAGAAAAATCCAAAAAACCATATCCAATCGTATGAAACCCTTAAAAACCCTAAAAACCCCTAGAAAACACTAAAAACCTCAAAAGAAACCCTAATACACCCTAAAGAACCCTAAAAAACCCCCAAAACCCTAAAGAACCCTAAAGAACCACTAAAGCCACTAACAACGCTACATAAACCCTATCAATTGCTACAAAAACCCGAAAAATGCTTCAAAACCCACAAAACACCACAAAACCCCCAAAACGCTAAAATAACCCCAACAAAGCCTAAAAATCCAAACACACCCCTAAAACCCAAAAAATCTCATAAAATCCCTAACAACTCAAATAAACCGTAACAAACCCTAACAAAACCTAACAAACCCTAACAACCACTAATAACCCCTAAGAACCACTGATAAACCCTAATAACCCATAAAACCCGCTATTAAACCCTAAAAATCCTAATAAATCGTAATAACCTTTAATAATCCCTAAAAAACTCTATTAGACCCTAATAAACACTACAAAAGTTATAAAACCACTAATATACAATAAAAAACTATTAAACCATAATAAACCCAAATAATCACTAAAAACTCTAACAAACCCGACAAAACGCTACAAAAATCTCCAAATAATAACCTACAAAACCCTGTAACCCACTAATAAAACTTAAAAAACCCTAATAACCCCAAAATAAATCGTAACAAACCCTAACATCCCCAAATAAATCATAAAAAATCCTAACAATGCCAAATAAATCATAAGAAATTGAAACAAACCATAACAAACAATAACAAACCCCTAATAAACCCTATCGAATCATAATAAACCCTAATAAATTGTAATAAGACCAAATACATGTTATTAAACCCTAATAAATAAATTAAACCCTAATAAACCCTAATAAATCCTACATAACCCTGAAAAAGGTTGATAAACTCTAGAAAAACCTATTAATTCCTACAAAAGCCCAATAAAACTCTAATATATAATAAAAAATGCTAATAAAATGTAACAAATCCTAAACAACACTAATAAAACCTAAATAACCCTAATAAACCCTAAAGAACCATAATAAACTCTAAATAGCACTAAAAAACCCTAAAGAATCCAAAAAAATGCTAAAACGCATTATATAAACATAAAAAACTGCTACAATACCCAAACAAACCCTAAAACACACTAAAAAACCCTAACAACCCCTATCAATACCAAAAAAAATAATAACCCATAACCCCCCCAAACTATTAAAAATCCATCAGATACCATAAAACACCATAAACACCCGTTAACAACCATTAAAACCCCTAAAAACACAACAAACCATAAACAACAATTAAAACCCTAAAAATGCTTCAAATATATACATAAACCCTAAAAAGTTACATAAACCCTAAAAAATTAAACAAAAACCCTAAAAACGCAACATAAACCAAAAAACGCAACATAAACCCAAAAAATGCTACATAAACCCCAAAAGCACTACATAAACCCTTGAACTGTAACATAAACCCTAAAAACAAAACATAAACCCTAAAAAATGCAACAAAAACATTAAAAACGCTAAATAAATCCAAAAAACACAATATAAACTCTAAAAACACTACATGAACCCTAAAAATGTTATATAAACCCTAAAAAATGTAAAATAAATGCTACATCACCCATAAAACGCTACAAAAACCCAGAAAACGCAACATAAACCCTAAAAATGCTACATAAAACCTAAACCCCAAACATGCTACATAAACCATAAAAATGTTATATAAACCCTAAAAATGAATCATAAAACCTAATACTACTAAATAAACCCTAAAAATGCTTCATAAACAATAAAAATTCTACATAAACTCTAACAACGCTACAAAAACCCTAAAAATGCTACAAAAACCCCAAAGACCCTTAAAAACCCGAAAAAATATTAAACCCTAATATACCGTAACATAAAAAAATAAACCCTAATAAACCCCTAATAAACCCATAAAGAACCACTAAAGACGCTAAAAACTCTACATAAATCCTAACAATTGCTAAAAAAACCAAAAAAATGCTTCAAAACCCACAAAACACAACAAAACCCCAAAAAACTCTAAAATCACCCTAACAAAGCATAAAAATCCAAACACACCCATAAAACCCAAAAAACGCATAAAACCCAAAACAACTCTAACAAACTGTAACAAACCCTATAACCCTAACAAAACCTAACAAAACCTAACAACCACTAATAACCCCTAAGAACAACTAATAAACTGTAATAACCCCTAAAACCCACTATTAAACCCTAAAAACCATATAAACCCTAATAAATTGTAATAAACTGTAATAAACACTAACAAACTCTATAAGACCCAAATAAACTCTATAAAACCCCTAAAACTCCTAATATATAATAAAAAACTATTAAACCATAATAAACTCTAATAATCACTAAAAACCCTAACAAACCCGACAAAACGCTACAAAAACCTCCAAGTAATAGCCTACAAAACACTAGAACCCTCTAATAAACCCTAACAAACCCTAAAAACCCCAAAATAAATTGTAAAAAACCCTAAAAACCTGAAATAAATCGTAACAAATCCTAGCAATGAAAAATAAATCGTAATAAACTGAAACAAACCATAACAAACCCCTAATAAACCACAATAAACCGTAACAAATCATAATAAACCCTAATAAATTTTAATAGAACCAAATACATGTTACTAAACCCTAATATGTAAAATAAGCACTAATAAACCCTAATAAATCCTAAATAACCCTAAAAAAGGTTGATAAACCCTAGAAAAAGCAATTAATGCCTATAAAAGCCCAATAAAACCCTAATATACAATAAAAATGCTAATAAACTGTAACAAATCCTAGAGAAAATTAATAAACCCTAAAGAACCCTAATAAACCCTAAAGAACCATATTAAACTCTAAAGAACACTAAAACCCGTAAAGAACCCAAAAAATGCTAAAACACGTTAAATAATCCCTAAAAACCCCAACATTACCCAAAAAAACCTTAAACACACTAAAATCCCTAAAAACCCTATTAATCCCAAAAAAAAAATAAACAGATAAAACCCCCCCAAAAAAATTAAAAAGCCATCAGATACCATCAAAAACCATAAACACCCGTTAACAAACCTTAAAACCGTAAAAACAGTACAAACCAAAAAATACCATTAAAACCCTAAAAAAGGCTTCAAATGGATACATAAACCCTAAAACGGTACATAAACCCTAAATAATGCAACAAAACCCCTAAAAATGCAACATAAACCAAAAAAAGAAACATAATCCCAAAAAACTCTACATAAACGCAAAAGGCACTACATAAACCCTAGAACTGTAACATAATCCCTAAAAACACAACATAAACCCCAAAACGCAACATAAACATTAAACAAAGCTACATAAAACCTAAAAACACTATATAAACCCTAAAAACACTCCATGAACCCAAAAAAGTTACATAAACCCTAAAAAATGCATCATAAATGCTACATCACCCCTAAAAATGTAGCATAAACAAGACAATACAACATGAACCCTAAAAAATGCTACATAAAACCAAAACCCTAAACACACTACATAAACCCTAAAATGTTACATAAACCCTAAAAAGGATACATAAAATCTAAAATCGCTAACTAAACCCTAAAACCGCTACATAAGCACTAAAAATGCTACATAAACTCTAACAACGCTACACAAACCCTAAAAAATGCTACAAAAACCCTAAATACACTTTAAACCCCTCAAAAATATTAAACCCTAATATACCATAATATAAAAAATTAAACCCTAATAAACCCCTAATATACTCTAATAATCCCTAAAAAGACCTTATAATCCCTAAAATCCTAATAAACTCTACTAAACTCTAATAAACCCCAAAAATACCTAATAAACCCTAATAAATGATAATAAAACCTAATAACCCCTAATAACACGTTATGAAAACCTAAACAACCCTAACCAACTGTAATAGACACTAATAAACACTACTAAACCCTAATAAACCACAAACAAACCCTAAAAATCCCTAATAAACCATAAATAAATCCAAATAAACCCTACTCAACCCTAAAAAACCTTAACACACCATAATAACCCTTAATAAAACCCTACAAAACCATAATAAAGAAAAAAATGATAGTATACATTAAAAAATTCCTAGAAACCCTGATAAACTCTAATATAACCTTATAAACCCAAAAAATACTAACTAACAATAAAAAAATGACCACAAACAATAAAATGCACAATATTACCTAAAAAGGCCTAAAAACACTAATATAACGTAATAAAGACAAAATATGCTAATATACCACAAAAATCCCTAGAAACCCTAAAAAAAGATAATAAATTATAATATAACCAAAAAACCCTAAAACCACTCACAGAAAAAAACAAAATTCCCACAAATAATAAAAACATGCTATATTATGTAAAAAGACCTAACAAACACTATTGTAACCTAATAAATCAAAAAAAAACGAATAAACCCCTAAAAACCCCAAAAAACCCTAAAAATCCCAAATAAACCCTAATAAAAACTAATAAATCATAATAAAACCCTAATAAAACCCTAAAAATACCTTCTGAGCCCTAATAAACCTTGACACACCATAACAAAACCTAATAAAACCCAACTAAACCCCAATAAACAAAAAAAAATGCAAACAAACCATTAAAAATACCTAGAAACCCTAATAAACCCTAATAAATTCAAATAAAAGCCAATAAAACATTAAAATGCTCACAAACACTAAAAACACTCTAATAAAACCTAAAATGTCATAAACAACCCTCATATATATTTATAAAAACTAAAAAACACTCACACACCCTAATAAAAACACTAACAAAACCAAGCAAACACAAAAAATTCCTAACAAACCCTAATAAACACTACTCAACCCTAATAAACCCTAATAAAACCCTAAAGATACCTACTCAACCATAATAAAACCCTAAAAATACCTACTCAACCCTAATAAACCTTATCACACTATAATAAACCATAATAAACCCCACTAAACCCTAAAAACTCAAATAAACCAATAAAAAGCCCTAAAACCCCTAATAAATGCTAATAAAACCTAACAAAGCTTAAGAGCACTAACAAACCCTAGTAAACACTACTAAACCCTAAAAATCCAAATATACCCTATTAAAATTAATAAACCATAATGAACGTTAATAAAACCTAATAATTCCTAAACATACCCAAATATACCATAATATACCCTAATAAACCCAACTCAATCCTAATAAAACCCTAAAAATACATAATAAACCCCAACACACCATAATAAACCCTAATAAAATTTTAATAACCCCCCCCAAACCCTAAAAACTCTAATATACCATTAAAAAACCCTAAAACCATAACAAACCATAATAAATGTTAATAAAACCTAATTTTTTTTTAAAAAATGTTAGTAAATAATAACGCATGTGAATTACATGTGTATGTGCATGTGCATGTGAATGATAACAAATAATAATTAATAACGCACATCCAAGTGCATGTTCATGTGCATGTGCATGTGCATGTGCATGGTAAAAAACAATAAATAATAACCAAGTCCACATGAATGTGAATTTTCTTGTGAATGATAATAAATAAGAAATAATAATACATGTGATAATAGAATAATGCACGTGCATTGCGTGTGCACGTGCATGAGAATAAATAATAATAATAATACATGTGATAATAGAATAACGCAAGTGCATTGCAATAGTATGTACATGATAATAAATAATATATAATAACGCATGTGCATGTGCATTTAGATGTAATGAAAATGATAATGACGCATGCACATGCATGGTAATATATAATAAATAACAACGCACGTGCCTATGCATTTGTATTTGATGATACAAACAACCACAACAAGAATAATAATAATAATAATAATAATAATAGAATAACGCAAGTGAATTGCATGTGCACATGCATAGTAGTAAATAATAAATAAATAATAGTAAATAAGAACGCATGTGCACGTGCATATGCATTTACATTTGATAATTTTATTAATAATACTAACTGTAATAATAATAATAATAAATCATGCACGTGCATGGTACTAAATAATAAATAAAAATGCACATGCATGTGTATTTGCACGTGATAATGATAATAATGATGATAATGATAATAATAATAATAATAATAATAATAATAATAATAACGGTGATAATCTTAATAATAATAATAAAAAAAGAATAATACAAGTGCATTACATATGCACGTTCATGGTAATAAATAATAAATAATAATGCACATGCATCTGCATTTGTATGTGATGATAATAATAATAACATCAGCAGTAGTAGTAGTGATAATAGTAGTAGTAGCAATACATGTGATAATAGAATATTGCATGTGCATTATGTGTGCACATGCATGGCAATAAATAATAACTCGCGTGCATTGAATTTTCATGTGATGATGATGATGATGATGATAATAATAATATTATTATTATTTTTAATATTAATAATAACAAATCATGTGATAATAGAATAACGCACGTGAATTGAAGGTGCGTGTTTATGCAATTGCATGTGCATTTGCATGTGATGATAATAACAATAACAACAACAACAAAAAAACACAATAATAATAATAATAACAATAAGAATAACAACGTATGTGATAATAAAATAACGTGTGTGCATTGCATGTGCACGTGCATGGTAATAAAAAATAAATAATAATGCATGTGCATGTGAAGGTGCATTTTCATGAGATGATAATAATAATAATAATAATAACAGTAATAATAATAATAATAACAACAACAATGCATGTGATAATAGAATAACGCACGTGAATTGCATGTGCATTTCATGATAATAAATAATTACTCATAGAACACATGATTTTAATAATAAAAATAATTGTAATATTAACAATAATAGTGCATGTGATAATAGAATAACGCACATGTATTGAATGTGCTCCTGTATGGTAATAAATAATTACGCATGTGCATTTTCATATGCATTTGATGATAATAAAAATAATAATAACAATAATAGTAATAATAAAAATAACAATAAAAATGCATGTGATAATAGAATAATGTAGGTGCATTGCGTGTGCATGTGCATGGTAATAAATAATAAGGGACGTGCATGTGAATTTTCATCTGATGATAATAATAATAATATTATTATTATTAGTAATAATAATAATAACAACAACAACAACATATGCACGTGCATTGAAATAAATAGAATATAATAAATAATAAATAACAACGCATGTCCATCTGCATTTTAATGTGACGATAATAATAATAATAATAATAATAAGAATAACAATAATGATAATTATAATAATGAAAATGATAATAATGATAATGATAATAATGATAATAATAATGTGTGTGATAATAGAATAACACGTGTCCTAACAATCCCTAACAAAACCTAACAAACCCTAACAACCACTAATAACCCCTAAGAACCACTAATAAACCCAAAAAACAATTGAAACCCACAATTAAACCCTAAAACCCTAATAAACACTAATAAATCATAATAACCTGTAATAAACCCTGCAACCCTATTAGACTCTAATAAATGATACAAAATCCCTAAAAACCCTAATATACAACATAAAACACTATTGAACCATAATAAATCCTAATAATCACTAAAAAACCTAACAAACCTGAGAAAACACTACAAAACCCGCCAAATAATAGTCTACAAAACCCTACAACCCGCTAATAAACCCTAAAAACACTAATAACCCCATAATAAATCGTAACAAACCCTAAAACCCCCGAATAAATCGTAACAAATCCTAACAATGCCAAATAAATCATACCAAACTAAAACAAGCCATAACAAACCCCTAATGAACCACAATAAACCCTAAAAAATCATAATAAAACATAATAAATCAGAATAAACCCAAATACATGTTAAAAAACCCTAATAAATAAAATAAACCCTAAGAAACCCTAATAAATCCTAAATAACCCAAAAAAAGGTTGATAAACCCTAGAAAAAGCTATTAATCCCTACAAAAGCCCAATAAAACCCTAATATAAAGTAAAAAATGCTAATAAACCGTAAAAAAATCCTAATGAACACTAATAAATCCTAAAGAGCCCTAATAAACCCTAAAGAACCATAATAAACTCTAAAGAACACTAAAAACCCTAAAGAACCCAAAAAATGCTAAAACACATTACATAAACCCTAAAAACTGCTACAATACGCGAACAAACCCTAAAACACACTAAAAACCCCTAACAACCCCTATCAATCCCGAATAAACAAATAAACCCTTAAAACCCCCCAAAACCCATTGAAAACCCATAAAATACCATAAAAACCATAAACACCCGTTATCAACCCTTAAACACCCTAAAAACGACTACAGACCCTAAAAACCATTAAAACTCTAAAAAAGGAAAGAAATAGATACATAAACCCAAAAAACGTTACATATACCCTAAAAATGCTACATAAACCGAAAAAATGCAACATAAATCCAAAAAACGTAACATAAACCCAAAAAATGCAACATAAACCCAAAAAGTACTACATAAACCCTAGAACCGTAACATAAACCCTAAACAATGCAACATAAACATTAAAAAATGCTACATAAAACCTAAAAACAAAACATAACCCTAAAAACACTACATGAACCCTAAAAATGTTACAGAGACCCTAAAAAATGCAACATAAACGCTACATCACCCCTAAAAATGCTACGTAAACCCAGAAAACACAACATAAACCCTAAAAATTGCTACATAAAAACTAAACCCTAAAAACATTACATAAACCCTAAAAAATGCCACATAAAACCTAAAACCACTAACTAAACCCTAAAAGTGCTACATAAACACTAAAAATTCACCATGAACTCCAACAAATCTACACAAACACTAAAAATGCAACAAAAACCCTAAAGACGCTTCAAAACCCTCAAAAATATTAAACCCTAATATACCATAAAATAAAAAATTAAACCCTAATAAACCCCTAATAAACTCTAATAATCCTTAAAAACGCCTTTTAATCCCTAAAAACCTTAATAGACTCTACTCAACTCTAATAAAACCCCAAAAATACCTAATAAACCATAATAAATGATAATAAAACCAAATAAACACTAAAAAAATGTTAAGAAAACCTAAACAACCCTAACCAACCCTAGTAGACATGAATAAACACTAATAAACCGTAATAAACCCCAAAAAAATCCTAAAAATCCCTAATAAACCATAAATAAATATAAATAAACCCTACTCAACCCTAATAAACCTTAACACACCATAATTACCCCTAATAAAACCCTACAAAACCTAATAATGAAAAAACGCTAGTATACCTTAAAAATCCGTAGAAACCCTGATAAACTCTAATATAACCTAATAAACCCTAAAAACTCTCACATACAATAAAAAAATGATCACAAACAATAAAAACACGCTATATTACCTAAAAATACCTAAAAACAGTAATATAAACTAATAAAGACAAAAACTCTAATATACCATAAAAATCCCTTGAAACCATAATAAACCATAATAAACCATAACAAAACTCTAATATAACCTATGAAACCATAAAAATACTCATAAACACAAACAAAACACTCACAAATAATAAAAAATGCTATATTATCTAAAAAGAGTTAACAAACACAAATATAACCTAATAAAACAAAAAAACTAATAAACCCCTAACAAAACCTAATAAACACTAAAAATCTCTAATAAAATCTAATAAAAACTAATAAACCCTAATAAAACCATAATAAAAACCTAAAAATACCTTCTCAACCCCAATAAACCTTGACACACCATAATAAAACCTAATAAAACCCAACTAAATCCCAATAAACAAAAAACGAAAACAAACCATTAAAAATCCCCAGAAACCCTAATAAACTGTAATAAATTCTAATAAAACCTAATAAACCACAAAAAATGCTCACAAACACTAAAAACATGCTAATAAAACATAAAAAGTCCTAACAACCCCTCATATATATTAACAAAAACTAAAATACACTCATATACTCTAATAAAAACACTAGCAAACCATAGTAAACCCTAAAAATCCATAACAAACCCTAATAAACACTACTCAACCCTAATAAATCCTAATAAAACCCTAAAGATACCTACTCAACCTTAATAAAACCATAAAAATACCTACTCAGCCCTAATAAACCTTAACACAGTATAATAAATGTAAAGACCCAGAATTTCCATGTAATTTTTTTAAATAAATGGGAATTTTACGAGTCTGCAAAAATTGACGGTGCATGATTCAGAGGCCAAGAGTGCTTGAAATGAATTTTTGAACTTTTTTTCGGGTACATTCAATAAACGTGCGAGCAGGTTTTTTGAACTTTTCAACCGGTGCTCGGAATTGAAATCTGAGGGCACTGTTGAACTTGCAGTGCCTGTTTTTTCTTAAGGAGACTTTCACCTTGACGATAGATGGTCAAGGGTGAAAGCTAGTTTTTGGGTTTTTCATTAAAGAATAAAATAAAAATAAAAGTGTGTGACACTATTTTTATTTGCAACACCCATGTGGGTGTTGGGAGGTGGGGTCCACTGGAACTAAACCTCCATGTGGAAGTTGGGAAGTGGGGACCACTAGACCTTAACCTCCCATGAGAGGTTATGGTGGTGGGGACCACTAGACCCTAACTTCCCATGAGGGGTTATGTTGGTGGGGACCACCTGAGGCCTAAACCTCTTAACCCCCTCTTAATGATGGAGAAACCTCTCAACTCCCTCATTAATGTGGATTTCCACTTGAGCTTCCTCCACATTAATTGTTCCAACACACATACCTTAAATTGTGCCAACTATGTTAATTGGTTTTCCCCCTTTTTAAATTAAGTAACTATGTTGTGAGAATTTAGGAAGGTTCCTAATAAATGAAACGTGATAAATTCCACGATCGTTACCTACCGCCCCCCTCTCCTATATATATGGAGCTTGGGAGGAGGATTTGGGATGGCTTCACCAAGCGACAAAGCACTGGTAAAGTGACACGACGCCCAACACATGAAGTATTACGCCCTCCAACAAAGAACGTGTTCTCCAACGAAGAACACGCTCCCCAATGAAGAATGTCGACCTCCTTCTACCTTCTTCCTCTTGACTTCTTCTGACGTCAGACGTCCTAACCTACGGTGAATCGACGACCGTACTAACTTCTTGCGTGAAATCCATCAAGCGAAAGAGGTAGGGGTTTTTTGGGAACGATTATATTCCCAAGTTCTTGCTTTCATTAAAATGAAGAACGTGAATGTTTTCTTTTGCGGTCGGGAAACAATCATTGTGGGAGGGTTTGATGTTCTTCACTCTTGTTTATGATGAGCCGCTTGCAACTACCCTAATGCATATAGTGCGGGCCAAACTAACATGGCTCGTCCTCTCCACAATCTTTGTGTTGAATTGGGTGTGTTACTCGAAATAGAGGAAGATGAAAAAGGAAACGGTGCTCTGCCATCCGCGGCCTCCGCCGCTCCACGCCGCCACCAAACTGCTACCGTGTCGTGCCGCTGAGCCGAGCTACCTCCCCCCCCCCCCCCCCGGGGCACCCCGGACGAACCGACCCGTGCCTCTAACGACCCCCCAGCTGAACCGGCCCCTACCCCTCGTGGCGCCCGGCCAAACCGGACCACTCCCCTCGCGGCGCCCTGGCTAAACTAGCTCGTGCCCCTCACAGTGCCCATCTAAACCGGCCCACGCACCTCGTGGCGCCCAGCCGAACCGGGCCACGCCACTCGCGACGCCCTCCCAGCCGAACCGGCCTCACGGCTCCCTCCTGACCGAAATGGACTCATAGCGCCCTCTCGGCCGAACCGCCCTCTCAGCGCCCTCTCAGCCGAGCCACCCCATGGCCGAGCCGCTATCCACGGCCGAGTCGACACATGGCCTTCGCCGACCCATGGCCTCTACGACCCCTCGCGACTTTCTGGACCCCCAGCGGACCGGGCCACATCATGGGCCGGCCCTGAGCTAGTGGGTCAGGTCGGGTTGACCAGAACCAGGTCGACCCAAGCCAGGTATGGCCGGTTCAGTCCGACCAGGTCAGATCAGACCTGGGCCCACTACGACCCTTTACGCTCCTTCGACCATATCTTTGGAATCGGAAGTCCATTTGACGAACCATTAGTGGTGCTAGAAATCTTTGAGCGAGTCAGTCCTTTTGAGTATACCCTACTAGAGTTTTGGATATATTTGAGATACTGTGAGGTTGGATCGAGCAAGAATCCCACCGGGCCCCTGGAACTAAAAGGCTAATATAACTCACAAACCGAACGCCTGATATTTGCACCATCTGTTTCTTTGATACCCCCTTGATGTGGCAGTCCTTTGAGATGATTCTTCTTGGGACTTCGTGATAGTTTGAGTATCGACCAGTAGCTCATGGAGCGGATCCTCCCGGAGATGAGTGAGCTTAGTGCAGAGACCTAGTAGCTGGCTGATACCTGATGACTGATGACTATTTTGACTCAGAGTGACTCTACTAGGCCAGTGGGGAGCACCTTGGTGTTGCGGAAGACCCACAGTGGGGAGAGCCTTGGTATCGCTGCAGACCCACGGTACTCGATAGGAGGAGTACCTTATCAGGCTATGAGGGGGAGTGCACTTGGTGATGCTGCAGACCTAGGGTGGGGAGTGCCTTGGTGACGTAGCAGACCCACGGTACTTGACAGGAGTAGTACCTCAGTAGTCCATGGTTAGTGGGAAGCATGCTTTGTATCGCTGCAGGGCCACTGTAATCGACAGAGGAGGAGTTCTCCAGCATTTGAGGTTTCGATAATGTGACTGGGGATGTTACTTGATATTACCCCTAGAATTAAATCTTGGTTTGAGCTGAGTCAGTTTTTCTGTTTTTTCTTCATTATTGAGATGGATTACTTGATAACTTATGTATATGTATGGGCATATACCTAAGTAGGGTTATCTGTTGACTTCATATTTTGTGCTTTATCCTTGGTGGATTTTGTGAGACCATGAGGGTCTCAGGGTCCCTACTGAGTATCATTATACTCACCCCGGCAAGGGCTATACCTGCACCTTTTTGTGTTGGTTACATACGATAGATAGCACTGACTGAGACTGAGTGTACCAGGACTAGACGGTGCTTGGAGGTGGACCTTATGGTGTGCCGATACATAGAGGATACGGACAGACGTGGAGTGCTGAGGAGGCGATCTGTGCCAACCCTTCATGTAGGAACCCTGAAGGAAGATCGAGTGACTTTCTTTCTCTTTCTTTAGTTGTATTGAATTTCAGTTGTACTTGTACTTTCCATTTGGGCTTGTATTCTGGCCCCTTTTTACTTATTGTACTCACTTGTTTACCATACAATTTTCTTATTTTCATATCTTTCTATGTGCATGGTTACGTGAGTTTACCGGTTGTAAAGGTAATGCCTTCCCAGTTTTAGGGAATACACCTTTGGTGTGAGTTGCTGGCCCCAAGCCGATGGAAGGAGGGCTTGTGCTAGTCAGAACACGGGCCCCAGGGGACAGGTCGTGACAATAAACCATAATAAACCCCACTAAACCCTAAAAAACGAAAATATACCATTAAAAATCTCTAAAACCCCTAATAAATTCTAATAAAACCTAACACAGCATAAAATCACTAATAAACCCTAATAAACACTACTAAACCCTAAAAACCCTAATATACCCTCTTTAAAATTAATAAACCATAATGAACGATAATAAACCCTAATAAATCCTATACATACACAAATATACCAT
Source organism: Viscum album (assembly GCA_963277665.1). Lineage (NCBI taxonomy): Eukaryota > Viridiplantae > Streptophyta > Magnoliopsida > Santalales > Viscaceae > Viscum > Viscum album. Next base: position 816,910,798 of record OY728167.1, read on the forward strand.
AATATACCATAATATACCCTAATAAACCCAACTCAATCCTAATAAAACCCTAAAATAGTTAATAAACCATAACACACCATAATAAAACCTAATAAAATCCAAATAACCCCCACCAAACCCTAAAAACACTATTATACCATTAAAAACCCTAAAACCCTAACAAACCATAATAAATGTTAATAACACCTAAAAATATAAAAAATGAAAGTAAAACCTAAAAATAACTCTAATAGTAATAATAGTAATAATGCACTTTCATGTGCATATGCGTGTGCATGGTTTAAATAATAAATCATAACACACGTGCATGTGCATATGCCTGCGCATTTCTATGTGAATAATAATAAATAATAAATAATAAATAATAACATATGTTAATTACATGCATATGTGCATGTGCATGTGAATGATAATAAATAACAAATAATAACGCAAATCCATGTGCATGTGCATGTGCATGTGTATGTGCATGTGCATGTGCATGTGCATGGTAATAAACAATAAATAAAAACCAAGTCCACATGAATGTGCATTTTCATGTGAATGATAATAAATAATAAATAATAACACATGTGATAATAGGATAATGCACGTGCATTGCGTGTGCACGTGCATGAGAATAAATTATAATAACACATGTGATAATAGAATAACGCTAGTGCATTGAATTTGCATGTGCATGATAATAAATAATATATAATAACACACGTGCATGTGCATTTACATGTAATGATAATGACAATGATGCATGCACGTGCATGTTAATAAATAATAAATAACAACGCATGTGCATGTGCATTAGTATTGTATGATACCAACAAAATTAATAATAATAACTATTATAATAATACTAATAATATTAGAATAACGCAAGTCCATGTCATTTGCACGCACATAGTAGTAAATAATAAACAATAAATAATAAATAAGAATGCACATGCATGTTCATGTGCATTTACATTTGATGATAATATTTATAATACTAATTGTAATAATAATAATAATAATGCATGCACGTGCATGGTAATGAATAATAAATAACAATGCATATGCATGTGCATTTGCATGTGATAATGATAATAATAATGATAATGATAATAATAAAAATAATAATAATAATAATAATAATTGTGATAATAATAATAATAATAAAGAATAAAACAAGTTTATTTCATATGAACGTGCATTGTAATAACTAATAAATAATAACGCATGTGCATCTACATTTGCATGTGATGATAGTAATAATAGCAGCAGTAGTAATAATAGTTGTAGTAGTGGTGATAATAGTAGTAGTACCAATGCATGTGATAATAGAATATTGCATGTGCATTATGTGTGCACATGAATGGTAATAAATAATAACGCTTGTGCATTTCATTTGCACGTGATGATGATGATGATGATGATGATAATAATAATAATACTAATAATAAAAACAACACATGTTATAATAGAATAATTCACATGCATTGAATGTGCGTGTATGTTCATTTTCATGTGCTTTGCACATGATTATAATAACAATAACAACAACAACAACAAGAACAACAACAACAATAACCACAATAATAATAATAATAATAACAATGCACGTGATAATAAAATAATGTGTGTGCATTTCATGTGCACATGAATGGTAATAAAAATATAATAATAATGCATGTATATGTGAATGTGCATGTGCATGTGGATGAGATAATGATAATAATAATAATAATAGTAATAATAAGTTATAGTTGTTTGAAAACACAGCAGACAAGGAAAAAATGCTAGAAATGGGGTCTTGAAAAACCTAACAAATCACAGAGTCATTGAAAAAGGCATAAAATCTTCTTCAGGTGTCCATTTCCACTCTGTGAATAGTTAAACTAAATCTCATGGAACTAAATATGATAAAAACAGGTTTTAGAGGCCGAACATACACACAGATTAGAAGTTATGACCATTTTAAGAAAAAAATCACAGGGATCCGAACACAGAAATGGAATTTTGGAGGCCTTCTAATGGGTTTATAGGATTTTAGTGCCTCAAAAATTATTTGAACATTTTTCAAGTCATCCTTCTACGTAGATCCCTTCACTGCTTTTGATTTGATATGTGTTAGAGCTCAAACAGACAACCGGAGTGAAAGTTATGGTCGTTTGAAGTTGAACAATTTTTGGACTGGTATAACAAATATTTCTTTTATTTCTTTGATCTTCTCATAGTTTCTGCTAAACATTGTCATCACTTATCTCACGAGATTCAATTTTACTGGTCACAATACTCAAACGAACACCCGAAGGAGATGTTATGCCTATTTTAGTGAGTTACCAGTTTCTTAGGTTTTTAGGCTCTAGGAGAGTTGCTCAATTTAAAATGAAAATAACTTCTATTACATGTGTTAATTTTGGATCTACCACATATCAAATCGAAGATTGTGAAAAGATACACACTTCGGTAACCACTTGAACCCTTTTTGACATTCTTCATCCCCCCAAAAGACCCAAAATCCCTTTGGATGGTCAAAAGATTGGCTTTTGGTGTCCATTTTACAATAACTTCTTCTATGGGTGTCCATTTTGCCACGAACACATATCAAATCGAAGCTTGCGACTAGAAATACACTCCTATAACCACTGAACCACCTTCTCACATCCTTGAAGGCCCAAAAGGTACTTAAACCCTCCAAAAGACCATAACATCAACTCTGGGAGTCCATTTTTCCTCTACCATATATCAAATCGAGGCTTTTGTCTAGATCTAAACATTTGAGACCAATAAGAACACCTTATCACGTTCTTAAAGTCCCAAAATGTCCTTAAGTCCTCCAAATGACCATAACCTCTCCTCTAGGTGTCTGTTTCACCTCTACCACATATAAAATTGAATTTTACAAATAGATATACACATCTATGACAACCATGAACAACTAAATAAATCTAACAAACCATGAATAACCCCATAAGCACTAAAAACCATTAAAAAAATGAAAAATCCTATCAAAACCTAACAAACCCTAACAAACCCCAAACAACCCTAAATAACATAACAAAACCTAACAAACCCTAAAAACCCCTAAAAATCCCTAACAATCCCCAAGAAGCACAAATAAACCCCAATAAACCAAAAAATCCTGAAGAAACCCTAAAAACCCCTAAGAAACCATAAAAAAACTTAACAACCCCTAAAACCCTAACAAAACCCTAATAAAACCTATGAAACAATAACACACCCATAGAAACCCTAACACACCCTTAGAAACCCTAACAAACCCTTAAAAACCCTAGCACACGCTTAGAAACTCCAACACACCCTTAGAAACCCTAAAAACACCTTAGAAACGCTTAGAAACGCTTACAAACCATAACATACCGTTAGAAACCCAAACCCACCCATAAAAACCCTAACCCACCCTTAGAAAACCTAACAGACCCTTAGAAACCCAAAAAACCCTTAAACACTCTAAATCACTTTAATTAGCACTAATAAATCCTAACAAACCCTACCAACCAATAATAGACCATAATAAACCCTAATAAACCCTAGAGCCCACTACTAAATGCTAATAAACCCTAATAAACACTAACAAATCATAATAAACCCTAAAAACCCTATTATACCCCAATAAAAGCTACAAAATACCTAAAAACCCAAATATACAAAAAAATGCTTTTAATCAATTCAAAATGCTTATATTCATAAAAAAAACCCGAACAAACCCAGCAAAACATGGCCAAACCCTAAAAAACCCAAAAAACCCAAAAAACCCAAAAAACCCTGAAAACCCTAAAACCCTAAAAAATCCTAAAAACCCTAAAACCCATTAAAACATGAGAAAACTGAAAAAACCTGAAAACAAACCTAAAAACCCAAAAAAAATCTCAAAAAAACCTAAAAAAACCTAAAAAAATGCTAAAACCCCTAAAACATTTAAAACCCCTAAAAAGCCTAAAAATGTCTAACAAAACCCTAACCAACCCTATAAAACCCTTAAAACCCTAAAAACCTCATAACAAACCATGAAACCTCCATAGAAACCCTAATACACCATAAAGAACACTAAAACACCCCAAAATAACCACTAAAGCCAGTAACAACGCTACATAAACTCTAACAATTGCTACTAAAAACAAAAAAAATGATTCAAAACCCACAAAACATAATAAAACCCCAAAAAACACTATAATAACCCTAAAAAAGCATAAAAAATACAAACACACCCATAAAACCCAAAAACGTATAAAACCCCAAACAACTCAAACAAACCGTAACAAATCCTAAAAACACTAACAAAACCTAACAAGCCCTAACAACCACTAATAACCCCTAAGAAACGCTAATAAACACTAATAACCCCTAAAACCCACTATTAAACTCTAAAAATCCAAATAAACACTAATAAATTGTAATAACCTATAATAAATCCTAACAAACTCTATCTGACCCTAATAAACACTAAAAAAGCCCTAAAACCCCTAATATACAATAAAAACACTATTAAACCATAATAAACCCTAATAATAACTAAAACACCTAACAAACCCGACAAAACACTACAAAAACCTCCAAATAATAGCCTACAAAACCCTACAACCCACTAATAAACCCTAACAAACCATAATTATTCCAAAATAAATCGTATCAAACACTAACAACCCCAAATAAATCATAAAAAATCCTAACAACACCAAATAAATCGTAACAAACAAAAAAACCATAACAATCTCCTAATAAACAACAATAAACTATAACAAATCATAATAAACCCTAATAAATCGTAATAAACCCAAATACATGTTACAAAACCCTAATAAATAAAATAAACCCTAATAAACCCTAATAAATCCCAAATAACCCTAAAAAGGATGATAAACCCTAGAAAAAACTATTAATGCCTACAAAAGACCAATAAAACCCTCATATACAATAAAAATGCTAATAAACTGTAATAAATCCTAAAGAACACTAATAAACCCTAAATAACCTGAATAAACCCTAAAGAACCATATTAAACTCTAAAAAACACTAAAAACACTAAAGAACCCTAAAAACACCTAAACGCATTATATAAACCCTAAAAATCGCTACAACACCCAAACAAACCCTAAAGCATACTAAAAACCCCAAAAACCCCTATCAATCCCAAAAAATCAAATAACCCCCCCCCCCCAAAAAAACCATTTAAAATTCATCAGATACCATAAAAAACCATAAACACATGTTAACATCCCATAAAAACCCTAAAAAAACTACAAACCATAAACAACCATTAAAACCCTAAAAAAGGCTTCAATTATATATATAAACCATAAAAACGTTACATAAACCCTTAAAAATGCAAGAAAACCCATAAAAACACAACATAAACAAAAAAACACAACATAAACCCATAAAACGCTATATAAACCCTAAATGCACTACATAAACTATAGAACTGTAACATAAACCCTAAAAAACACAACCTAAACCCTAAAAACGCAACATAAACATTAAAAAATGCATCATAAAACATAAAAACACAATATAAACCCCCAAAACACTACATGAACCCTAAAAACATTAGATAAACCCAAATAAATGCAAAATAAATGCTACATCACCCCAAAACATGCTACATAAACCCATGAATGCAATATAAACCCTAAAAATGTTAGATAAAACCTAAAAACTAAACACGCTACATAAGAACAAAAAATGTTACATAAACCCTAAAAATGATTCATAAAATCTAAAACTGCAAACTAAACCCTAAAAATGCTACATAAACACTAAAAATGCTACTAAACTCTAACAACGCTACACAAACCCTAAAAAATGCTACAAAACCCCTAATGACACTTTAAAACCCTCAAAAATAATAAATCCTAATATACCATAATATAAAAAATTAAACCTTAATAAACCCCTAATAAACTCTAATAATCCCTAAAAACGCCTTATAATCCGTAAAAACCCTAAGAAACTCTACTCAACTATAATAAAACCCCAAAAATACCTAATAAACCCTAATAAATGATAATAAATCCTAATATACCCTAAAAACATGTTAATAAAACCAAAACAACTGTAACCATCCCTAATAGACAATAATAAACACTAATAAACCCTAATAAACCCCAAACAAACACTAAAAAGCCCTAATAAACAATAAATAAATCCAAATAAATCCTACTCAACCCAAAAAAAACATTAACACACTATAATAACCCCTAATAAAACCCTACAAAACCCTAATAAAGAAAAAAATGCTAATATACAATAAAAAATCCCTAGAAACCTTGATAAACTCTAATATAACCTAATAAATCCTAAAAACAGTCACAAATAATAAAAAAACGATCACAAATAATAAAAATGCATCATATTACCTAAAAAGTCCTAAAAACACTAGTATAACCTAATAAAGACAAAAAATAAAACATACCATAAAAATACCTAGAAACCCTAATAAACCATAATAAACTCTAATATAACTTATGAAACCCTAAAAATGCTCACAAACAAAAAAAATGCTCACAAACAATAAAAACACGCTATATTATCTAAAAAGACCTAACAAACACTAATATAACCTAAAAAAACTAATAAATCCCTAACAAACCGTAATAAACCCTAATAAAAACTAATAAACCCTAATCAAACCATAATAAAACCCTACAAATAACTTCTCAACCCTAATATTCCTTGACACACCATAATAAAACCTAATAAAAACCCACTAAACCCCAATAAAAAAACATAAACAAACCATTAAAAATCCCTAGAAACCCTAGTAAACAATAATAAATTAAAATAAAAGATAATAAACCATTATAATTTCTAAGAAACATTAAAAACACGCTAATAATGCCTAAAAAGTCATAAAAACCCCTCATATATATTAACAAAAACTAAAAAACACTCATATACCCTAATTAAAACACTAACAAACCCTAGTAAACACTAAATATTAGTAACAAGCCCTAATAAATCGTACTCAACCATAATAAACCCTAATAAAACCTTAAAGATACCAACTCAACCCTAATAAAACACTAAAAATACCTACTCAACCCTAATAAACCTTAACACACCATAATAAACCATAGTAAACCCCATTAAACCCTAAAAACGCAAATATACCATTAAAAAGCCCTAAAACCCCTAATAAATGCAAATAAAACATATCAAAGCTTAAAAGCACTAATAAACCCGATTAAACACTACTAAACACTAATAAACCCTAATATACTCTCTTAAAAATTAATAAACCATAATGAACCATAATAAATCTTAATAAATCCTAAACATACCCAAATATACCATAATATACCATAATATACCCTAATAAACCCAACACAATCCTAATAAAAACCTAAAAATACCAAATAAACCCTAATAAACCTTGACACGCCAAAATAAACCCTAATAAAATCCTAATAACCCCAACCAAACCCTAAAAAACGCTAATATACCACTCAAAACCCTAAAACCCTAACAAAACATAATAAATGTTAATAACACCTAAAAATCCTAAAAAATGATAACAAACCTTAAAAATACCTCTAATAATAATAGTACTAATAATGCACGTTCATGTGCATATGCATGTGCATGGTTTAAATAATAAATCATAATGCACGAGCATGTGCATATGCCTGTACATTTTCATGTGAATGATAATAAATAATAAATAATATATAATAATTCATGTGAATTGCATGTATATGTTCATGGGCTTGTGAATGATAATAAATAATAAATAATTACGCACATACTAGTGCATGTGCATGCGCATGGGCATGTGCATGTGCATGCGCATGTGCATGTGCATGTCCCTGGGCATGGTAATTAACAATAAATAATAACCAAGTCCACATGAATGTGCATTTTCATGTGAATGATAATATGTAATAAATAATAACACATGTGATAATAGAATATGCACGTGCATTGCGTGTGAACGTTCATTAGAATAAATAATAATAACACATGTGATAATAGAATAATTCAAGTGCATTGCATTTGCATGTGCAAGATAATAAAAAATATATAATAACGCACATGCATGTGCATTTACATGTAATTATTATGATAATGGCGCATGCCCGTGCCTGGTGATAAATAATAAATAACAACAAACGTGCATGGGCATTTGTATTTGATGATACAAACAACAACAACAATATGAATAATAATAATAATAATAATAATAATAATAATAGAATAACACAAGTGCATTTCATGTGCACATGCATAGTAGTAAATAATAAATAAATAATAATAAATAAGAACGCACAAGCATGTTCATGTGCATTTACATTTGATGATAATATTAATAATAATAATGGTAATAATAATAATAATAACGCATGCACGTGCATGGTAATAAATAATAAATAACAACGCACATGCATGTGCATTTGCATATTGTGTTGATAATAATAATGATAATGATAATGATAATAATAATAATAATAACTGTGAAAATAATAATAATAATAATAATAATAAAAGAATAATACAAGTGCATTGCCTATGCACGTACATGGTAATAATTAATAAATATCAACGCACGTGCATCTACATTAGCATGTGATGATAGTAATAATAATAGTAGTAGTAATAATAGTAGTAGTACTAATGCAAATGATAATAGAATATTTCATGTTCATTACATGTGCATGTGTATGGTAATAAATAATAACTCTCGTGCATTGAATTTTCATGTGAAGATGATGATGATGATAATAATAATAATGATGATAATAATATTAATAATACCAATGCATGTGAAAATAGAATAACACACCACTACTATAAAACAGGGCTATAGCCATGGACCTATAGCCACAGTTTTATAATTCTGTGGCAATAGCTTAGTTTATACCCACAGTTATATTAAAACTGTGGCTATATCATAATTTATAGCCACGGATTAAGGAAATCCATAGCAATGTTTTTTTGGACAATCAATCCGGTGCGTCCACCCCATTCTGTGACCCCTCTCCTCCCTCGATCTACGAGCTCCTCCTCCCCAGTCTGCGATGATCTCGGTGACGCTCTTCGCGATGCCCTCATCCTCACCTCCCAGATCCGCGAGCTCCTCTTCCCCACTGTCCATGTCTCCTCAAACCCTCGACCTAGACCTGCACTCCACGCACTCCTCCCTGACGTCGCTGCTACACTTCCCGTCCATCGGTGTTTCACGGAGGCCTCCCCACCCTCATGCTCGACTTTCTCCTCCCACCCTCGACCCTCTCCCCCAGTGAATACTCCTTCTCCCTCTCCGTTCCTCCTCCCTCGCCATTCCTCCAGAGATCAAATGTTCATGGATTCTATCCTGTAAGTTGATTGGACTTTTAGTTTTTTCCTTTCCTGCACACTTGGTTTCTCATGAATATGTTAAATTTGTAGGAAATTTGAAAGGTATTTCAATGGCGATCTTCAGATCATTGGGGAAATTTTTAACATGAGTGCCCAGGCCGAGCCGACTCATCTTCCTCAATTGGTTTTGTGCATTGATAACAGGTTTTGAAATTTATTTGATTTCTCTTGTTCCCTTGTGTTTTTTCAAAACAAGAGCTATGAAATCCCTTCATATGTTTATCCCTTCATTTGATATGCTCCTAAATGAACTCCTCCACTTTGAGGGAATTTCTCAAGATAGCACAGAATCTTCAGGAGGTCAAGCCCTCCCCAAGAAAGATGTATTTTTTTCTGAATGGATTCAGTATGTTTCCACACCAAATTATCACAATCCTTATGTGGGTAGGCCCATGATTTTTCCTACACATTAAAACTCGGGATTAATTAATGCTTACTTTACAACACTCAAATAAGGACAATTGAGTTAGTGGGGATGGAATTTTTCCATATCTATCAACCAATTGGTTCAAAATGTAGCCTTCATAGTGATGTTTCATAATTGTTTTCTATTACTAGTGCATGCATCTAACACCAGAGTCAGAGTTACAACCTTTTTAATAGTGGACCAACTGGCCATAGGGAGGTGAATTAATATTTTTATCCATGTACTGGAAATGATTTATCATTTTAGGGGTGTATAAGAATGGTAATGTGTCCCTACTAACTCATGGTCCCTTTTCATGTTCATTGGGAATGAAAAATAGGCCGCATTCAAGGATATGGATTCATAAAAAAATATAATATTATATATACATAATTCTTTCCATAATTAATATTTACAGGTTTGGTGAATCCATTTACCTTGTAAGAACACAATGCAATTTACCAGAAAAATCACCATTACTATTTTTGATACGCAACATATAATTATTTTACTAGTATCTTACACATTTACATTATTTAACTTAATGGTAATATATATGAACACCGTTATAATATTTTGGCTTCCTAGGTTATGAATATATGTTTTATGTATATGTTCTAATGGTTGACATCATTATGGGATATTTTTATGATATTTCATTACGATTGAATATTTTTTATGATTACAAAGACTCAAAACTATTATATTCCATAGGCATGTATTATTGTAATGTTATTTATATTCACCTAATATTATGTAATATATTTTATTATGTTAACCCTGGGTTGCTATACATTCTGTTTATGTTGCATGGTTGGTGGTATGTTAATGTAAATTGTGATATTGTGATGTGAAACTATTCCACCTTGGATAAGATAATTTAACAAATCTGGCGCATTATTTTGTAAAAATTATAAAATCCTCAGGTTATTTTGTGACTTGTACCCCTCTTGGATAGAGGCAAGCACATGGTTGGTGAACGGTTTGGAAAACCATTATGTCAAACCATACAACCCATAAAAATTGTGATTTTCCCATTTCCCCCCATCATTATTTATCATGCCTTGGAAAATATTCTCCTCATTTCTTCCCCTTTCATCCATGGTTATGAACAAAAATTCCCAAATCATTCCAAGGGTGGATCTCCTTTGATTCTACACTGTTTGGAGTGCCCTTGGTTTCAAATTGATGCTCCGTGTTTCTCTAATACTCCTCTTTCTTCAATTTTTTAGATTTGGGTTTGTTTACTTTGCTATCTTCTTCTAAATCCCTTAAATGATTTTTTTCTAGTGTATATTAGGTTGGGGTTTGGAAGGGTGTTCAAATTTAAGTGATTCTCCAAGTTTGTTCATGTTGTTTTCTTCAGAATCGAAGTACGTCATCTACAAGTTATATCCAAAAGTTTTATTGTTAATTTGTTCATGTGCAGTTCTGTTCATGGTTCTATATTGTTTTTAATTTGATTCCTTTATTAGGGTTTGGTAAAATGGTTGGATAAATGATAAAATGAAAACATCATGATCCCCGTGTGATGTGTGGGGGATGATTTCACCTGTTTAGTGCCTCTCATGTGGTGCTTCAACATTTCCCAACATGGGAAATTGAAATATTAATAATAGGGTTGATTTTTGTTGAAGTATCGACCATGATAAATATTTTGAAATTTTAGATAAAATATAAGAGTAACCAATGGTTGTTTTTTTACGTTATTGAAAATGGAAAATGGTATTATTTGGAATGATGTGAAAAAAATTTCAATGGATTAATGTGAATTTGGGAAATGGATTATGAATTTTTGATGTACATGCGTAAATAGGTTAATTAATAAGAATATAGGAATGTGATAAATGGGATAATGCACCTAAATTGAGTAAACGGTTATATGTGTTAAGTTATTGGTGTTGATTAATATTCTAAATGGGTTAAGGTATGAAAAGGGAAATGGTTCAAATGGACTAAGCGATATAAATGGAAAATGTGTTAATGGATTATGTATTGATATTGTGTCATATGAAAATAAATATTAATTGTGATGTTTGTGTGTATGAAATATGTATGGATGCGATATGTTATATGTGGTTAATAAATACATAAGAATGTGATCATGGTCTGGTTGTAGGGGGAATTGACTTCAGTTTCAATACACATGGGTCGGGTTGGATAGAGGCTCTAATCCCCACCCCTTTAATACAAGAGTTTGGGCGTCAGACTAAGGATATATTCCCTTAATAGTTTATTGGACATGACTACATGGACTGAGGCTCCATGGTAAGTGTAATTATTTGGTTAGGATATGTTTATCCCTAGCGAGATAGGGAACATGACTTATTCACTTATGTATAGTATTTTACCATATTAGGCCATTGTTTAAAAGATATAAATGCCTAACCTATTTGAACATGGGATGAAAATGAAATAAGTTATTAAGATGGTATAAGTGATAAAAATGGAAATAAAAAAGGAAATGGTTAATGTGTATATAGTTAAATGATAATACCTGAGTTTTCTTTTGTTTTATATCTTATTTACATTGAACCTATATACACTATCTATTTAGACTGGATAATTTATAGACATCATTGGTGATGTCCTACTGAGTATTACCTACACCTTGACTAGACCATCATTGGGTACCGGAGATTATTTCATCATTGTATGTCTGGACAAGGGAAAAGGCCCTCTTCTGGGGAGTTTAGTTGTCTTTGGGAAGAGTATGAATGGGGATCAAGAATTGGAGTCTGGACCCATTTTGGGGATTCCAATGTTTCAATTAATTATTGGGTTTCTTTCTCAATTGACAATGATATCTTAACATGATGTATTATTGTTTGGTTATAGTCCATACCCTCTTGGGGAAACAATTTATAATTCATGTGTCCAGTTATTGTTTATTGTTTCATTTAATTAACATGGCATATATTGTGCCTTACACCAGAAAGAAGGTTTTAGAATCCCCACATTATCCCTCATACCCATTCTACATGTATAAAACTCTGGTTTGTGTAGGGTGTTAAGGGGGTTCAAAACATGAATGAAAGGAGAAAAGTGGCCATTATGTGCATGTTACATGGTTGGAACATAGTTAGAGTAAACCACATGACCTTGGAAACATGAATTTTAGACTGATGGCACATATTTTTATAAACTATGTGAGATCCCCAGTTCACAGTGTGACATGGACCCCTCTTGGACAGATATTGGTGCACAGTTTGGGTATGTTTTGGAAAACCATGTAGCCAAACTGTGTGCCCCTTAAAAAGTTCAAGTTTTCAATTTTCCCCTTAGTATTTATCAAACCTCAATAAAATTTCTCATCATTTATTTACCTTGAAACCATATAGATGATCCAAAATTTTCATATATCAACATGGGTTGATCTGCTTTTATTCTATTCTATTTGAAGCACTGTTGGTTTAGAATCAAATCTTTGGGTGAGTCTAATCCTTATATTTCTTCACTTTTTCATATTATGTAATGTGTAGTTTCTCACGTTCTTCCAATGACCTAACAACGTTTTTTCTTTTCAGGTCGTATGTTGCAGTTTTGAATGGTGTTTGATTCCGAGTTAAGGGGAATGGTTGAGCTAGCAGTATTCATTAGAATAGTGGTATGTAGTCTATAAGTTATATACAATTGTTTTATTATTGATTTTTGAATGTGAGGGTGGGTTCTTATTTATCACTTTTTGGGAATTTTATTTTTTTTAGGGTTTGGTCAATTGGTTGGATAAATGATAAAATTAACCCCTCATAATTTCTATGTGATGCATTGAGGATTGTTTTACCAGTTCAGGGCCACCCATGGGGTGCACCAACATTCCTAAACATGGAAAATTGAATTGTTAAGTATATAGTTGATTTGTGTTGAAATAAATGATAAAATTAACCCCTCATAATTTCTCTATATGGTTTATTTGTGTTGAAATAAAGCAATTCCATGATATTATAATAAAAACCCTCCAAAGGAGGTGCGCTGTATTCTAAACCAAAGAGTAGTGATAGGTATTTGTATCATGTTTAGATTTGGTTTGATTCTTTCATATGCCTCTTGTCGGTGTTTGTTCTGTGGCTAGTTAGTTTTTGTTTTCTTTGAATAATATAAATTGTCTTATCATACTCGTTTAACTCAAATGACATTGCCCGAGTAGGAATACGCCTTGACCATGACACATTCCTTTTCACACTTTGAATATTATAAATCGAATTTCCATGTTTTTTAGAAATGTGAATGAATTTTTAAATGGTCTGTGTAGGGTGTATGATTCCTTTCCATCATTTTGTTGCCTTTTAGACATTGCGTCATTGTACCGCTCGCTACAACCATATCTAGTGATCACTTGTTATAGCATATTAAATAGTTGATCTATTTTATCATCTGCCGGCGGGGCGATAGTCATAAGGTTGCCCCGCCTCCTCCTGCTCCCTTCTCTCCTGGCCGGAAGATGCTGCCCTGCGGATGTCGCTGGACCGGGCCAACACACCGCGATCACAACATGGTCACGTCGCGGTCACGCCGCGGTCACGTCATGGTCACAAAGCGGTCACGCAGAGGTCACGCCGCGGAATTGCCGCGATTTGGCCCTGCTCCAGGATGAAACCCTGTGATGGTTCATAGTGATAGTATTAAATGAATCTTGTGATCAATGTTGAGACTGACTAATCACAATTTCTGCAGGAGGGGTGGCAATCAGAATGTTGCCCCGCCTCCTCCCACTCCCTTTGCTCCTGGACGGAAGATGCTACCCGGCAGAGGTCACTGAACTGGGCCAACATACTGTGGTCACGCCGCGGTACTACCACGGACACGCCACTGTCACGCCATAGTCACGCTGCGGTAATGCCATGATTTGGCCCTGCACCAGGACGACACCCTATGGTGATTCGCCGTGATAGTATTCCATGTGTCTTGTGATCAATGTTGATACTGACTAATCACAGTTTCTGCCAGCGGGGCGACGATCAGAATGTTTCCCCGCCTCCTCCCGCTCCCTTTTCTCCTGGCTGGAAGATTCTGCCCCGCGGATGTCGCTGGACCTGGCCAACACGCCGCGGTCATGCCGCGGTCACGCCGCGGTCACGCCGTGGTCACGCCGCGGTCACACCGCGGTCACGCCGCGGTCACGCCGCAGTCACGCCGCTGTCACGCCGTGGTCACGCCGCTGTCACGCCGCGGTCACACCGCGGTCACACCGCGGTCAGGTCATGGTCATGCAGTGGTAATGCCATTATTTGGTCATGCCACAGTCACGCCGCGGTAATGTTGTGATTTGGCCATGCTCCAGCCACATGGTCACGCTGCGGTAATGATTTTATTTGGCTCTGCTCTAGCCACATCCATCCCACACCATCCCCCTTACTGAAAAACAATGACCACCTAGGCCAAGAATTTGATCATGGGGAATATAATTCCATGTTTATAAAATTATTACAGTGGTTGTGCATGTTGAAAAATAATCCAATAGGTAATCTATACTACTTTGAAAATCCTTGTGAAATTTATCCCTTACAGTAGCCTTCTGAATCCTTTGCAGTAACCAATGAATTCCCATCTAGACCCCTCTTAGCCTGAGGAAGAGGCCCCGACCTTTCTTGGTCGTCCTTTTTCTCCTTTAGGAATCTTTGAACTAGTGTGTAAGAATCCTCCACATTGGTTGCTGCAGTGGTCACTAGAATAACTTGAATCTTTCTACCACTAGCAGAAAAACAATGCTCATAGCCAATCCGAGTGTCTGCAAAGCCAATACATTGTTGTCTCAAAGAAACTCTACCAGCCTCCATTACATTTTCCATGGTAGTTCCAACATCAATCACTTCTGGTTCTATGGGTTCTACTCAAAAAAAATCAAAATACTCTTCTATTGTCGCTAATTTGTACTTCATCGGGATTTGTTCTGATAGAACATTCAAGCACTTTTTCCCTTAGTTAGTGGTTCCATTAGAACATTAACATGTTTCCCCTCCTCAATATTCATTTCATGCTTATCCTATGATCAAATCAGATCATAATGTACCACGTCAGGCCATTCGAGACAGGATTCAAAAATCTCCTCAATCTCTTCAATGTTTATCCCATTCTATCTGGACTGAAAAGTCCACAAGATTTCTACATCTCTATTCAATTTCATTTGATCCACTTCCATGAAAAAAAATACAAATAAGATATTACCTCTTCAGGACATACTGGTTTGGTTGAAAGCTGCTGCTCCTTGGCATTGCATCTACTAAATGTACATGCAGTGGCTTTGTCACCTCAATTTCCAGAATCTAAGCAACGAGAATCTTGCATCTCCAGCTCTCATGCTTCTACTCGCAAGAAATGAAGCTGTTTATTATAGTTTTTATTAGTTCTTGAATCACAATAATATGATCTTGAATAAGTCACACCTCTGTAGAAACATTGAATTCCATCATTAACAAAAATCAAGCTAACAAATCTCGTGTACTTCCTCAAGCTTCTACAGCGTGTCTTCAGAAATGGTCACAACTTCCCAATGTTCGTGCCTCCATAAGAGTCGAGTTTTTAATAGAAATTATCCCAAAGGTTGTGTCTAATATAAAAACCGTTGTTAGAGAGAAAAATAAACTACAAGTAATTCATTTATTTCATCTTTTTTTCAATGAAAAATGCCTCCATGAAAGAGTCACGCATACCTTCTGATCACAATAATGCCTAATAGAAACTAGTCGCATAAATCATTTCCTCAGTGTGAGATTCATCTTCAATTTTCCCCATGTGTGTTGTATTTCCCAAATCCTTACTCTCTCTCCAGCTATCGAAAATCTTGGATCAGCTTCCCTCCTTGAGTGATTTTCCCATTGGAGTATTCAAAAGTTAGGTAACAAACCTAACAATTATGAGAGTAGTTGAAAATAGGTAGAAAACCATTGAACAAATAGACATGGCTCAGTTGAGATTTCTAGGATGAGAAGAAATGGAGATACATAAGGAGGGAGGAGAAGAATCTCAAGGAAGAAGACCACCTCTCCGAGAGATAAGGTAGACACCTCCCAAGGCCCCTACCTTTCAAAATCCACTAGTAGAACCAATCCAATTAATTTGTACCCCCTTCCCGCTATTCTCTCCCCTCTTAAATATCTGAAAAAAATTCTAACAACCCATCAAACAACTCCCTAACTACTATAGCTGTCCAAAATAGAAAAGTATTGAGAAAGACAACATCACCACTAATTATTCACTACTTCCCATACACACCCCATCCATCCCCACAACAAACTAACCCCCATATATTACTAAGATTTCATACCCATTTAAAACTCAGATTATCATCTAGGTGGACAATGAATAGCTTTGCTCGATTTCTTAAGCACTGGAATGACAACCTATTCTCAAGCACTGTAACGGAAACCCCTAGAGGTGGCTTTGGGGGTATCCTAAGCATTAATGTAACTATTTCCAGTCTTTTCCTAAGAGAATAAGTCTTCTGAAGCTCACTGACCTGACTTTGTTGGCCCATTTTTAGTATCCCATCACAAATAAACCAAACACATGGGATGCCCAATTTAAATAATAGAGCTTCATGCCCCCGAATAATAACTTAAAATAGTTCCTCTTGTACCAAAAACACATCCTGAGAATCAATATTTTTCCCCACGGATGTCATTGGACTGGGCCAACATGCAGCGGTCATGCCGCGATCACGCTGCAGTCACACCGCGGTCCTGCCGCGGTCACGCCGCGGTCATGCCAGGCCATGCCACGGTCATGCCGCTGTCACACCGCGGTCACGCCATGATTTGGCCCTGCTCCAGCCACATCTAGCCCACACTATCCCCCTTCCACCTTCATATCAGACCACTACTACTAGCCTTCCAGCCCGCAATAGCTCCCCTTCCACCTTCGAAGCAGCCCGCACCATCCCCCCAGAACCTGCAACCAGCCTCCTTCCACCAGCATTCTATCCCCTTCCACCTGCATTCGATCCCGCACCAGCCCCCGACCACCTGCAATCCAGCCCGCACCAGCCACCACACCAGCCACTACACCCCAGCCTCCTGCAAAACACTCATGCCAGCCCTCTGACACCTACAAAACAGCCCCAACCACTAGTTCTAGCCCTCACCAGCCCTTGGCCTCCTACATCCCAGCCCACACCACCTACATCCCAGCCCAAATCAGTTCCATCCTGCACCATCCCCCTTCCACCTTCATTCGGTGTTAGAGAACCAAGAATTGTTAAACCTAAAAGGGATATGGAGTTTCACAATTTTGTTGGACACATTAAACAAAATAGGATGATGATAAGAGTGGACATTGTGGAGGGTGGTGCTGGAGATGGTGTCTCATTTATCTAAAGAAATACATTCGTAAAGCCTATATCCAATTATGAGGAAACCACCATATTGTAAAACTTTTTATACCAAGTGTATTTGGAACCTATAAGTTTTATTTAAATAACATTTCTATCTTCAATAGAGGTTTTGAATTATATTGTGGAGATCATAGCATGTGAGGGACCAATTTTATCACTTGAATTGGGTATAACATTGACGTCCCCAATTATAAATTAAAGAGTTCTAATACAGCAACCTAGATAGGTAAGGTCATCCCACAGGGGCCTCCTATCTTGATATTTATTCTTGGAATAAACAAAAGATCAAAAAATAATAGTGACATCAAATACAAAATCATATGTGAAGGCTTGATCCAATATGTTAAAAATGTTAACATTTTGCATGGAAGAGTGCAAAAAAATCTAGAGAGAATCGACATAAGAGGAATTTTTTGTTGTGCTAGTAAAAGAATACCCATGTTAACAAAAATGATGGTATCTAGATGGAAAATCAACTTTTATTCAGTGATAGAAAACAAAATTGGACACTGGGTATTAACCATTCTTTTTAAAATAGTAATGGTGTCAGATATAGAAATACCCTGACAATAACAAAAAAGGATCTTCATTTAAACCTAAATTTGGAGTAAGTACTCTCTTTTTGATTCGCAAACCCTTGTGTCTAGAAGATATTTTGATTTTTTTAGTAGTGTTTTAGATCTTGGTATTTTCCTAATTTATTTTAGAAGAAGTTGGGGAACTGTTTGAATTTCCTACCTTATTATTACCCTGGGAGGAATCAATGTAGAGGTTATTCACAAGTAAGTCCATATAGTCCTTACTAATACAGGCAGTATGGTCAACATCTTGATGAGTAATTAGGTTCTCATATTTAGTAGGAATATTAATGTTATATGAGGTCTTAGAAATACCAATGGTATGATTGAAAAAATGGGAGGAGATGTACCTAAAATATTTGTATCAAGGTTGTCATGTGAAGTTCCTGAATGTTTTTCTTGATTTTTTCTAGAACCTAGGGGAATCTGTGGTGTGTCTACCAGGTTCGGTTACTCTTGATAAGATGAAAATATACACCTCTAATTCTTGAACAATTCAATAGGCATATTTGGGTTGGCAACATTCTAATCTTGAAAACCCGAGGCAACCAAATTTTTATTTGGATAACTGTCTAGAGCAGTCTTTGAAACACCCAGAACATCAGGTGCCATGGCCATCTCCTTAGGAGATGCACTATTCTATCCAAGTGGGGGTTAAGGGGTCTATTCAGAGCTAAAGTTATTCTCCATATAAGTGTCACTACTCAAGCGTAAACCCCCAAGAGTGATGAATTTGTTCTACTTAGAATCATTATTCAAAATCAGCTTGATCTGGTCATCTTGTCTGTCAGGTAGTGTGCCAACCTATTTCTATTCATAGCCCAAAGAAGAACAAGGGTATGAAGATTGACCATTTTCAATCCTCATACCATTTAAACGATCATTGTAAATGTGATGTGCTTTATTACCTTTAGAGGGGACCAAAAGAGTGTTCCTTGTAGCTAAAACTACCAAGGCAGGGTTTGTCATAATATGCAGGTCTCCAGGCAGTGATGAGCTGGTATGATCACCTGCATTCAAAGACGATTTAATATCCCTATCCAGACCCAAAGGTGGGTTTGAGTGGCCTTTCATGGTGGGAGAATTGGTAAACAAGATCTATGATATCAACAAGTTCTATAAACTATAACATCATTGAGTATTTCAGTCAGTTGAATCAAGTTACAAGCCATGAAATTATTGAATTGAAATGTATAGAACATCAAGATATTCAATAGGAACATCATTGATAGAAACATCAATAGCATTATGTTCTAAAAGAGAAAAATATTTGATAAAATCTTACAGAGAATGTATATCTATATCTGAGCATCTTTTTTATCAGTAGCAATTGATAAAAACACTATAATAGGAATTAATTGAAAAGATATTACGAAGATATAGATTACACACCCATAATCAATTCAATCACAATGATCATATATTTAACAGTTAAAAAATAAAACATTGACTACTTCTATAATTAAACCTCAAAAAATGGAACTTCATAGGAAATCACATAAGAAATATTAATGGGTGATCTGAATTAGTGCAGGGTGTGTCTGGGGGGGTGTCAAGGGTCTGTATGGGGGGTGTCTAGGGTCTGTCATAGGGAGCTAATGGGTGATCTGAATTAGTGCACCCCATGGTTTAGAGTTACAAAATGGCTATAGGGTTAGTGGGAATGGATTTTTATAACTCACTGATAGTGGTCCTGGATGCCGAGCACTCCCATCATGAAATCTTCTTCTCCTCCATATATTTGAAGTGTCAAACTTATCCACTTGTGAGAGAAGGATAGAATCACATGATATTCTTGGAAAATAGACTTGATATATTCAACTATAAGTCTATGAGGCAAAAAACATTATAGCAACAGGAGTTTATAAACAAGTAATCAGTGCAGTACATAAATCATTGTGTATGTGATGCCAATATAAAAATTAATATTGGGGTTGTTCAACATAACCTCAATGACTAATTAGAATTAGGTTGTCCAGATTTTGAGATTCCATACGGTTATTCATTATTGAAAATGTTAATTTATGCTTTTCACCCCTTGAGGGATGGTCTCACTTTCTTCATCATGGAAAATCTAACTTCAATGGTATTCTAGGAAGGATACTTAATTCTTTTTATACCCAAATAATACAACAATCATCCATCTCCCCAATTGTTTTCTTTAATTCCCTATTGGAAAGTATACATAAAATGAATGGGAATAAAGAGGCGATACCTTTCCAATAGTTTTTTTAGGGTGGTATTTTTTTTTGAGTTTGCTTCAACAACCTCCTCCATTTTCTTGATCATGTCCACCTGCTTGCTGAGGATCAACTGCAGAACCTCTTTGTCATAAGATAATAAAGTTATCTGGTGATACAACTCAGGAACACTATCAATTATGTAGAACATCTTCTTTACAGAAGTAAATTTTTTGAGTTCCATGTCTCCTGTTTCGATCTCTACGTCATGATTTTTTATTGCATGAATCTTTTCAGAAAGAATTTCTAATTGAGATGCTGCCGGTAACCGATCTTTTGCCTCTGAAAAATATAAAGGGTAAAAAAAAGAAGAGGTCTAAGAAAATTATTCCAAACACTAGGCCCCTGTTTAATACCACTCAGTGAAAACTGCTGATAACACTAGTAACTTATGATAAAAATTAGAAAAAGTGGGGCATGCTTGTATCTGAAAAAACACTTAGCTACCACTCAAATAAGTTTTCAAAAAGGGGTCTATTTGACAACACTTATTAAAAACTACCCACAACACTCATCACAGATTATAAGAAGCCTGAAAAAATAAATGGTGTCTGTTTTGTTTCTAAAAAAACATAGAAGAAAACCACTTAAATGACAGAAAATAAATTTTTCAGTAAGTCTTTGTTAGACATCACTTATTGAAAACCATTTATAAAAGTTATTTCTGGTAATCAATTCTTAAAAATAAGTGATGTTTTATCTGTTTCTGAAAAATGATTCCACTTAATTTCTAGAAGAAACTCACTTTTTCAATAGGAAATATCTTGAAACACTTAGGCTGTGTTTGACAGCACCTCTTGAAAACTACTTATGACACGCATCAGCAGTTTAAAAAAATAAGTGTTGTTTGTTTTGTTTTTAAAATAAAAAATGCTTAAATTCAAGAATAAAACCAAGTAAGTGGTAGAAAAAGACATTTTTAATAAGAAATCTGGAAACACTTATGCAAAAGCACTTCCCAAAAGTGATAAGTGTTGTAAGCAGTTTTCAAACGGTGTTCTCAAACAGAGCCTTATACAAAAAATAATATCATAATTGATACGTACTATAATAAATTTTCAATAAGCGCTATCATAAAAATCCCTTATTATAATTCATAAGTGCTATAAGCATTTTTCAATAAATGTTGCCTAGTGAACCCTAACATGCAGATCAAAATTATACAAAATAATAGCTATATGTTTAAACAAATCATCAAATGAAGATAAAAGTATCGCTTCTCTCTCCATAAATTTTTCCTCTTTGATTTGGTAATCACCTAGTTTGTGTTTCATGTCAGTGCATGATTTATGCAGAGATTCAACATCAGACTCCAACAGGGAAATTTTATGTTGGCTATATATACTTTCTCTTAGAGCCTTTTCAGATTCTTTTTGATCCTCTTTCAGTTTCTTCGACAACTCTTCTTTTAATCCAGTAGAACTTTTACATATGTTCCCGAATTGACTAGACAGTGATTGCGAGTTTTTGACAGTGAATAACAACTTCTCTGCCAACTCAACATATTGGTTTCCCTTAAGCCACTCTAGTTTATCTTCTATTTTCACACTACTATCATTCTCTTCAGTAAGATTCCTGAAATTACCTTTTACCCGCTCGGGGATGAATTTAAGCACATGCATATTTTTTTTCAATTTCACACTGTAGTTCCTGAGTGGCATAAGAGAAAGTAGACAATAGAACATCTATGTCATTCCTTAACATGAATATTGTTTTCTCTTGGTCCTGCACATTAATTTCCATATTTTTCGCATTCTGTTTCAGGGATCCCATTAGTTCATGTCTAATGATAGCTTGATCCCCTATTTCCAACAATTCTCTCAATAAATATGCAATTAAATCATCCGTGAAAGTATAAGATAATTCAAATCGATCCTGAAGTGTTTCATTTCTTAAATGTAATCCATACACCTCCTTTGGAAAATTGGAAGAAGGGTCTTCACTGTCATGACCATCCATTCTACCATTCAACATATTTTTAGTGTAATTTTAGAGGAGTTTTTCTCAAGAAGAATCTACCTGAGATAAAGAAGTTTGAAAAATACAAATAGATCATGAGAGGAAAGATTATATGCATTAACTAAATTAAAAAAACAATTAACAGCTCATTTCCATTTTTTTAACACACAGAACAATGGTGCGGCATTTACCTCGGTGACATCAAGATTATGTGGCAACTCTGAACCCATGTAAAATAGAAGATATAATTTACGTTTAAGAAGACATCCCATGTCTTTTAGGCTCTTAATTTTTTTTTCTCAAAGCTTGTTGTCAATGAGGATAAAAAGCTGTCATATTCTAGAAGCTTTTGAAGACTCATGGGGGCCAAATCCTTTTTTTGATATTTTATAAAATCCACTTTAAGGGTAATTGGTAACCATACATCATAAGATTCAAAAATTGCACCACAACTACAAAAAAACTTCAAATTCCAGAGACCCCGCTTCTTCAAAACCGCGCCACCAATAGAGATTTCAAATTTATATTTTAAAAAATAAACTAGTAATCATACCAAGTGCCACCAGAAATCATGATATGAGTTGGTCTGAAATCCACATTGAGACACGTAAACATTGATTCGATCAATTACCAGGATTCAAGGTGGCAACATATCCCATCTCAGACATTATCTCTTATCAGAACCACTACCTTCATCATCACCACTGTCGTTGCCGTAATTTCCATCCCCAGCAATGCCGACATCATCGCTTGACACTATCGTCAAAGAAACATCCCCATCGAAAACATCTGCCAAAAATTATTTTGAGGTTTCAAAGGAAAAAACCAAAAAACTTTCATCATGGCTTGAGGAAGAAATCTCAAGCAATCTGTCCATCACGCCTTGAGCCACAAACCACCATAACGCCTGAACTGCGACGTCTCAAACCACAGCCTTCCGCAAAGAGAACGGCCTTATTCGCATCAACCAGAACACCGATGAGCTTCACCATCATCCTTCGTCACCTTCACCGTCAACGGTCCAGATCCAAATCCGCAATAGGAAAACAAACAAAACAAACCCAAACACCAAAACAAAGAAAGAAACTTTCCCCAAATCAAGAAACCAACACTACAACTAAACCCCAGCATAAAAAGAATCAAGAAATAGAAAACAGAGAACTCGGACCAAAAAAATCGAAGAAGAACCCATCTCAAAGCTAGATCCAGATCCCCCCACCACCATCCCGAACGCCCATAGAGGCCACGCCCAACCATCCATTGCACGTATTCGAGGACGGAGCATCTCCCTCAACCTGTGGATTCTGGGATTCGATCTATGGACAACTATGCCGCCATGGAACCCTATTCATCTAGTGGAATTGAGCAAGGAGGACAGAAAATCAAGCACACTTCTAAAGAGACCGAACCAAGGAAGTTTCTGTCACGAATGATGGACAAAGAGATGAAGAACGAGGTCTGAACAAGGTCTGATTTTATAACTATCATCGATTCTATCCAAATTTTCCAGGCATGCACCCAGTTTGGTGCTAATGGTCAAGATATTTTGTTCTGCGACATTCATCTCATCAAATAGAACTGAAATATTACTTTATGCCCTGGTTAATTCATCTTTAAGAAAAGTTACACTTTTCACAGTTTCCATCAATTTTCCATTATGGGAAACAACTTTCCCCTTAAGCTCCATTAGTTCGCCCTCCAAAAATGTTCTACCAACTTCTGCTTCATTACTCTCTTTAATGTGAAAAGCCAAGTCAGTTCTTTCCTAATAAAGTTCCTCTTCCAATAATTTTATAGTTTCATTTGCCTCAGTTATATTGCTTGTCAAAAGAGCGATTTCCTTAGTCGATTTCTCAAATTTGATCTCTAAAACTTCTTTGCCAGCTAGATCATCCTCCTTCTCACTAGAAATCACATAAATATTTTTTTCAGCAAGCGATAATGCATCTTCAAGTGACTTTTTTGTCACAGACAACTCCGATAATTTTCCATTCATGGAATGAGCTTCCTCTAATGTTTTTTTCAAAAGCTATTCAATACCTGCCTTGCCAACTTCTACTTCTTCATTTTTAGCTTCTAGTTGAGAAAACTTGTTTTTAGAAATTGACAAATAAATTTCAAGTGAATCTATGGTTTTGTTGGATTCTCCTAACATGCAGTCCAGAGTAACGATTTCTTCTTTTATTCTCCTAGACTCCTGTTCTGCATGTGAATTAGCATCCATGATCACTTTCTATAACTATTGTTCAATATATGCCTTACTAGCTTCTAATTCCTTCTTTTCTTCTACAAGTTGAGAAAAATTACCTTCTAAAATAGACAAAGCATTGTTCAATAGTTTTATAGTTGTTTTTTCTTCTGTTAACTTGCTGTTCAGATTAGCTCTCTCTCCCTCTACTCTCCTTACCTCCTCCTCAGCATGTTTTTTTCCCAGATGGCATTCACTAAAGTAACCATAAATCCAATTCATCTTTTCAATAGGCTCTTCAAAAGCCAAATCAACTAGAAGGACAATGTAATTGATGGATTCAATCATCCTCTATGACATATTATTTCACTCTGCAAGATTATGTTCCAAATCTAGGAATGGCTTACCAGCCGCTCTCTGATATAGAAATGCTCATAAATTGGTGCTTTGGGAAGATCAAGGAGTAGGGAATTTCTTCTTCAGTCAATGCCGAAACATTTGAAAGAGTTCAAAGTCTCTTGTATGTAAGGGACCAAGAATTTTCAATGTGTGAGAAAATGTTAAAAGAAGAAATGTTGGAGAGAACAAAGGTGAATTTTTTATCAAATGAGCTGGAAGTGATAAGACAAAAACTTTTAGAATTAGAATGACATGTTGTACCGGTACTCAAAATATTTATACTGAAAACATCTACAACAATATTAATATCCTTTGAAACTTGATCTTCCTTTATATTGATGATTTTGTTTATTATATTATGCTTGTTTTCCAGGAATCCTCTAGCCTTTATTTTCCCATTTACATGGGGTTTTCCCATTCTCAGGTCATCCATAGGAGGAAAAGTTTTACACCATTCATCATCCTAAAAATATTCAAATTATGTTTTATAATCTTTATAATGAAATGAAACAGATTTATTATCACATGAGAATTTTGAAAAATGTTGTACCTTTTTCATGGGGCTGGTTTTCTCATCATCCTTGGATGGTTCAACTTGAATATCTACTGCATTTTCATAGACCAATATCATATTCTTTAAGGCATTTCAATATTTAAGATACCTAGATTGTGCCTCATGAAGTTCCTTGTATTTAGCAACCATTTTTTTATTAAGAGATTCTAGTATCCTGTCTTATTATACAAATTTCATCATGGAAATTTTTATCTCTTATATGAGATCATTCTACTTCACATTTACACTTCTTTTCTTCTTTTAAAATAGTTGTACATTCTTGCAATATATGGAATTTTGGTCAACGTAAGAAATAAAATAATCTCTTAGAATATATTTTGTATAACCACCCCCTTTTTCTTCTTCTTAACTACTTGTAATGTCTATTCATCTCTTAACCTTATAGGTATATATGGATATTAATGTAAAATTATATTTTCTTAGTGTTGTTCATGGATGTACTTATGTTTTTTTATTTTTCCTGCAGTTAAAGTTGGGGGGGCTGGTGCGTGGGGGGGGGGGGTGGGCTAATGTAGGGCGTGGGGGGGTGGTGGGGTCCTGGTGCAAGGGGGAGGTGGGGGGAGCTGGTACAGGGGGTGGGGGGAGTGCTGGTGCCGGGGGAGGTGGGGGGGTGTGTGGTGGGGGGTGCTGGTGGATGATGAGATTTTCATCCCTGGGGGGTATAAAACTATTTCATCATAAATTCTTGTGTTTTATAGAAACACTAGAATTTCAAAGTGACCGAGATATGAGCTTTTAACTTCTTTATATTTGTGCAAGCACAAGTCTCATCTTAAGTTCACTAGAACATGTTATGTTTACTTGGTCACAGGAAGGAATTAGCAGTAGTATTTTGTGTGTTGCACTGAATTTTAATTATTTTAATGGGTGATACCACAACATTAGAGGAATCACGAATAAATGTATAGAAAGAAGTGTGTAAGGTATTGGAACAAGTGAAGGAATTGGAGGATTCAATTGCATCATTTATTTCAAAGGCATCCATTGAGGAAAAGGCTCTTTTTTAGCATGCTATTTCTCCTGACTCTACAATCAAAAGGCTACGCTCTTTAATAGGGTATCTTCTTGATAATAAATCCATGGATTCTTATTTAGCAGATAAGGTTTGAATTCCTTAACTAATATGCTTTAAACCCTCTATTCTGATTTATCTTGTCCGTTTTATTCTAATTAATAATCGATTAGTTCTGTTGTAGGCCTCAATTTGACAGAAGGGGTGTCTCCACCCAAATTTCGGTTACTGGAGTGATATAATATTCTAGTTTTTTAATCTCTAAATAAATTATGCTTTTACGTTATTGTAGCTCGATGAAAAACTTTACAAATAAAAATGTATAATGGCTGATGGCGTGGGAGCTTCCTTTATCCCTGTAAATTCTCAAGGTACTAATTTTGGGTCCATTCTTTTTCCAAATTTCCCTTACTAGTACCATTGAATTTTCTAATTTCTATCCTTTTCCAACTTGTTTGGAATACTAATGCGGTTGGATGGGGATGCTCATGTGTTATCAATTCCATTTCTTCATTTGAACTGTAGGTTGACTTTTGATGAAGTTTATAGGTCCTATCAATGTGTGGGCTCCTAGGAAAGAGATCTGGTTCAAATTCAAAGAAGTGTACAATCATTACAGTATTCTACTCTAAATCTCCTTTTCCTTGTTAGACTGTGCATACATTGCAAGCCAGTCACTCATGAGGATAACCATGAAGGCCAAAAGTTGTGTCACTTCATATTAACTTGGTTAATTATGGTTCTAATTCATCTTTTTATTACTATTTTCATAGAATCTACATGTAAATAAATTCAATATGGATAAATAAAGAATCAGGAATATGCATGGTGGGACTAAGGGGGGGATTGAAGTGGGGGAATGGAGGGGGGAATGGGCAGGGGGCTGGCAGGGGGTGGGGGGGGGGGCTGACAGGGGTTGGGGGGAGGCAGTGGAGGGGAAATGGGCAGGGGGGCTGATAGGGGGTGCAGGTAGTGCAGGGTGCAGGCAGTGGTGGGTGCAGTGCAGGTAGTGGAGTGCAGGCAGTGTAGGGCAAGGTGCAGTGCATGGTGCAGTGCAGGGTGTTGTGTAGGGTGTTTTGCAAGGTGTTGGACATTGCATGATTTAGTTTTCATTCATGTAGTTTTTTTATGTTCATGTGTTCCAACTATGAGGTACATAATATCACGTACTTTGAGAATGTTTAACTTATGGATGAGGTGTTCATCTCTTAATATATGGATGATGGGAACTCATGTATGATTAACCAGGTGTAGGGTGTTATGGAGTACAGGGTGCAAGCTGTGCAGTTCACTATTGGATTCAGGTAAGGTTTCTTCCATTTTTATTCTTTGACTCAATTTTAATTAGGGTTTTTGTGGTTTTTGGGTTCCCTGTGTTTTTGAAGTGCCTTTTGGATCTTTTTTAGGACAGTGAAGCACCACATGAATGGGATATCCTCTCAACCTATGGGGATTAGGTCTTCTAGAAGTTCATCACAAATCCCGACTCCTTGGTTTAGTTTGGGTCAGGTTAGGTTTCCTAGGTTATTTTTTATTGGGTTCATTTTTTTGGTTTATGTCAATTGTAACAGGTTCATTTTGTTCGATTTGGGGCTATTCAGTTCTATTAAATTAATTTTAGATTCAACCAGGTATGTTTCATTAGTTTCATTTTTTTCTTTCTCAATTACGCTTTATTGAAGTCAGTTTTGATTGGTTTGAGTCAGTTTGGTTACATTATTTTCAGTTTGGTTTAGTTTCATGTTTTTCAAAAACATTTGGTTTGGTTCCACTCTACTCAATTTGGATTGATGATGTTTTATTTAGTTCTAATCATATTATCATTTTTTTGATTAGTGTAGTTCGTTTGACTAGAAATTTTTGTATCATATCCATATTAGCATGTTTTTAGTTTTCGCAATTCAATTGACGGGTGTGTTGGGTAGGTTAGGGGGGTCTAGGGTGGGGGCTGTCTGGGGGGGGGGGTCTGTTGAGGAGGGGGTGTCTAGGAATGGGGGGGGATGTCTATGGGGAGGGGGATGTCCAGGGGGAGTGGGTGTGTGCAGTGAGGAGGGGGCAGGTGGTGGGGTGCAAGGTGTAGTGGGTGGGACTAGGGAGGTGTGCAGGAGCAGGGGGTGGGGGTTATGGTGCAAGGTGGGGAGGGGGGGTGTGCAGTGAGGAGGGGGCAGGGGGTGCAAGGTGCAGGGGGTGGGGTGTTAGGTGCAGGGGGGAGGGGCAGGGAAGGTGTGCAAGAGCAGGGGGTGGAGGTGCTGGTGTAGGGTGGGCAGGGGGGCTATCTAAGGGAGGGGGTGTGCAGTGAGGAGGGGGAAGGGGGTGGGGTGCAAGGTGCAGGGGGGTGGGGGGTGGGGCCGGGGAGGTGTGCAGGATTAAGGGGTGGGGGTGCTGGTGAAGGGTGGGGGAGCTGTGGGAGGGGGGAGGGGGAGTTGGTAGTGTCCTCCCAACAGACAGCACGGTGAACCGTGCTGGTTTTTTTTTTGCAGTGGAAAGGCCTATTGCCATGGTTTAAAACCGTGGCTAAAGCCCTATAGACACAGTTTGAACTGTGGATACAAACCTATATCCACGGTTTAAAACCGTGGTTATAGGGATTTATCCACGGTTCTATGAATCGTGTCCTTTATTGACATAGCTATAGGGCTATAGCTACGGTTGGAGCCGTGGATTTGGGGATATAGCCACAGTTCGCACCATGGTTATAGGGCTATAGCCACGGTTTCAAACCGTGGCTATAGGCTTCGACCTATAGCCACGCCAATACCATCCACGGTTCATGAAACTGTGGCTATAACCTATAGCCATGGTTTATGGGCCTATAGCCACAATTTAGAACAGTTGTTATAGCCTAAATTTCTAGTAGTGCCCGTGCATTGAATGTGTGTGTATGTGAATTTGGATGTGTATTTTCATGTGATGATAATAACAACAACAACAACCACAACAACCACAATAATAATAATAACAACGCATGCGATAATAAAATAACATGTGTGCATTACATGTGCATGTGCATGTGGTTGCGCCCAAATTTACCCTACTGGTAAAAGCGGTCGATGTAGTACATGTAGGGGTCGAATCCACAGGTACCGAAGAAGAAACCTTGAGACACTTTGATTAGATGCGGGATTGGCTATGCAGTGGCCAACATTGGATTGAATTGATTTGAAGAAATATTGATTTAATTTAAATAACAAAACAAATAAAATTACTTGAATTAAAACAACTAATTAAGGTGAGCCGATCCTAGGTTGTCTCTTGGGCTTTATTGGATGTATTTGTTTTTCATTTGATTTTATGTTCATCGGTTCAAGAGGTATCCATTAAATGAAATAATTCCTCAATATAATTCTCCGATTTAATCCATACACAATTTCAAGGCCAATCACCAATTCACTTAGAGGATCAATTAAATGAGCACTGCAAGGAATTGGATCGTACTAGCACTCAAAATGTGTCGTCGTTAAATTCGGTGAAGACAAAGAAGAAGATAAATCAAAGAAAGGAACTCTTAAAATAAAGAACAAATTTATGAATTTAAGAACATAAAATAACATTCAATCAAACTTATGCAACTCCCTAGGATAAACCCATAAAAGGTTATCCCTCCATTGATGTTATTCTATCAATGGAAGCGGTTAATTGACTTAAAGAAGCGGGATTGAAGAAGAAAGAAAAAAATCATTAATCAAAATGAACACTCCACCGTTGTGTGATGAACTCACAAGTGCGGGTGTGAATAAATTCACACTATGATTCAACGGTATCAACGTGTGAAGAAAAGGAAAATAAAAAGTGAAGAATAAGAATAAATTTTATTAAAATACTAAATGTGAAAGAAAAACTTACATGGGAAAAATTGACGATACGATTACAAAATGAAAGCAGAAAATTACAATTGAAAGGAAAATATGGATTCAAAGAAAAATGTTAGATGATTATTCCCTTCCCCACCAACTCCTTATATAGGTATATTAGGAGCCTTAGGTACATAACCCAACAATTAATTCACCCCCCAACAATTAATAGTGTCAAATGGAGGGTGAATAATCAAAAGGAAATTGATGTTTTGAATTTGACCCAGAAAACTGTCCAGATTCGTCCACCATATTGACGTGTGAATTCGAAACTTCATATGGCCGAATCCGAAGGTGTCATAAATATAAAATATCTTCGTCCATGTGTCTTCTAAAAGCTCTCAAAATTTTAGGACATTTGGCTCATCCGTTTGAATGTTATGGTTGAAATGGTGAGAAGGATTTCTGTGCATTAATGACAAGTCCTCCATTTAAATCTCAACTTCAGATCCCTTTATTATCATGAAAACATCAGAATTAGCTCCGGCCACAGTTGAATAAAATGATCCTCATATTTTTATCTTTCTACTTTATAAATTTTAGCTTCATTGGGCTTGGTGTCTGGGCCCCACATTTGTTTGATGGGACTTAGGCCCATTATGCTTTTTCCAGCAAGTTTTTGCCTTCAGGCGCAAAATTATCCATCTTCCTTTGGGATTCATCCATCGGACCTAAAAGATAAAATGTTCCAAAAAAAGTGATAAATCATATCCCAAAATTTCAAATTAAAATTATTAATATTTTAATTTCCACAATCAAATTATTGAGTGGGCCCAAATTGACATTTTAAGCATTAATTGCACAATGATGGGAAATGAAGTTCAATTTCTGAATTGGACTAAAATTGATGTTTATGAACTTTTAAAAACATTAATATTAAGATCTTAACAATGAATATTAGCCACTTTCAGTGACTAATCACACCCCCCAACTTGACTGTTGCTAGTCCCGAGCAAAATAAATTACAAATATGAAATCCAAATCCCCTTTTCCAAAAACATTTAAATACACATTGCTCACTCAAAAGACCTCATATCAAAAAAAATTATGGAACCCATCAAAATCATTTAAAACAAGATAGGTCCATAAGAATATCCCATGCCCAAGCCCATTCCTTTGTTCAAATTCATTGCCACATTTCATCCAATTCCAATTAAGCATGATAAAGTGTTGTGCATCATAAAAGATATGGGGCTCATTTTATTGTTCAAGGGAAAAAATGGAAGCGCTAGGTGGGAATCACATTAAACCTTAATATGAGTATCCATTTTTTTTTTGATTTTTTTTTGATGATTTTTTTATCCACAATAGATATGAAAAGACTAACTCTGGGCAAGACAACTATGGAGTCACGATCCCCAAGTGCCGGACGCCACACATATTGTCAATTTCATGCTCTACAATAGAGATATAAAGCCTAACTCTGGGCAAGACAACTATGGAGTCACGATCCCCAAGTGTCGGACGCCACGCATTTGGACAAAACATTGCTCTATGTGGTCATTTTTTTGTTTTGTTTTGTTTTTTGTTTTTTTTTTGTTTTGTTTTGTTTTTTTTATGTTTTTTTTGGATACTCAAATTAAACTAAAAGTGACCCCAGAACCCTATGCTATAATAAAAGGGACCCAATAACTCAAATTTACACCCACGATCCAGTAGACGTGCATTGTGGCATTTTTATTAAGAGGATGAAAATGTAAACATTGAAAAATCACATCGGACAACCGCACTTTCCAAAAACTATGCTCATGAACTTAAACTTGCATTAAAATCAGAATCAAGGAATGAAAAATTTATTTTATATCCAATTTTAGAGTTTGCAATGTGTGTTTATCATGTTTAAGGTTAATGGAATTTTTCTTTTCATGCATGTTTTTATTAAAAAAAAATCATTTTTTATCCCCCCCCCAACTTAGAATGACACTATCCTCAGTGTTTAAAGAAAAGAAAAGTTAGAAGGGGGTAGGAGAGGAGTTCAATGAAGAAATTTAAAATGAAAATCATGGAATGAAGTCACCTGGTGGTTGATGATGATAGCACATGCCATAGTCTCCCTTCAATCCTGGATTTGAGTCTCAGCGGCTTGGATGGTGGTGAATGGATTTTCCTTACGGATTTCAACATGTCCTTTTATTTTTTTTAACCTATAAAAAAAATAAAACAAAACAAAATAAACTGATGATAAATTGTCTTCTTTATATTTTCTGGGTAAGGTATTACTCATAGATCACACCACGTGACACGGATGAATATGCCGCTCCCCTTTCATACACATCCTTACTCATAAAAGAAGAACAGGTCAACAGCTTATGGTAATTTATTATATGAAAAATAAAATGATTCAAAATGATTGGAAACAAGAAAACCATGGGTTGTCTCCCATGCAGCGCTTTTGTTTAACGTCGTTAGCTCGACTTGTACCCCCCAACTTATCCAATTCCAACTTTCAAAATTTTAATTAACCCATCTTTCTCCACTTCAACAAGATTGAGATTGATTGTTTTTTTGAAATTTGTTTCGTATGAAATCCTATTTTCTACAATGATTGGTAAAATCCAAGGAATATCTAAAATGGTTGATCGTGTTTTATCCGGATTATTTCCTATGATTTCAAGGTTCATTCCTACATGGTGAGATTCTTGATGAAAATTGATGATAATTGAATGGTCTTGGTTATCATAAATAGAGGGATTATTGAGTAGGGAAGGAATTATTAAAACATCGAGTTCAGTTTGATTGAATTTTCCTAAATAAGAATGATAATTTGAATCAAAAATTATTTCTTCTTTAAAAACATTTGAAATAATTGGTTCCTTTTGAAAAGATGATTCATCCACAAAATTTTCCATTTGAATTTCATGAGTGGGTATAGACACAATATTCGTTATATCTCCCAATGGTTCAATGATCGGTGATTCTAAGAAATTGTTATTGGAGCAATATTCCGAACACTCAATCCATGAAGACAAATTTTCTCCTTGTGAATCCAAAAAATTAATTTCATCCTGATTTAAATACCCTTCAACATTTCTTTGATCTTGTTCAGTTATCCCATATCCAAAGTTTAGTTCTTTTTTCAATTCATGGGAGGTTTTTGGGATAAAAGATTCATCTATCAATGATGAGGAAAGAACATCTTGAGTGGGAACGGGTTCCTCAAAAGTCTTAAAGCTTTGAAGTTCTAATCTGAAAGATGAAACTTCTGAATTCATTTTATCCATTTGTTCACACAATTGTTCAAGAATTTTTTTAGGATTAGGGTTGATATATGTTTGTACATCATGTACTTCCTCATTATTTATCTTTTCAATCATTCTTGATAGGTATGGAAATTGATCTTGTAAACATTCAGCATCCCATTGATTATACATCTCATCTGGTGTGGTGTATTCAATTAAGGATTGGTCAATGAAATTCCCTATGTGAGGTGTTTCCCAATATTGATTTCCAACTTGATTATAGCATTGATTTATGAAGGGGTATTTTGGAGGATAATCCATTGGAATTGATTGAAAATTAGTTTTGGGGTTTTTTTTTGGACACACAGAAATAGAAAGGGGAAAAGAGAAGAGAATTTGGGGTGAGAATAGAGAATTTGGGGTGAGAAAAGAAGATTTGGGTCTAAGGTACTTACTTGGGTCCCCGGCAACGGCGCCAAAATTTGGTTGCGCCCAAATTTACCCTACTGGTAAAAGCGGTCGATGTAGTACATGTAGGGGTCGAATCCACAGGGACCGAAGAAGAAACCTTGAGACACTTTGATTAGATGCGGGATTGGCTATGCAGTGGCCAACATTGGATTGAATTGATATGAAGAAATATTGATTTAATTTAAATAACAAAACAAATAAAATTACTTGAATTAAAACAACTAATTAATGTGAGCCGATCCTAGGTTGTCTCTTGGGCTTTATTGGATGTATTTGTTTTTCATTTGATTTTCTGTTCATCGGTTCAAGAGGTATCCATTAAATGAAATAATTTCTCAATATAATTCTCCGATTTGATCCATACACAATTTCAAGGCCAATCACCAATTCACTTAGAGGATCAATTAAATGAGCACTGCAAGGAATTGGATCGTACTAGCACTCAAAATGTGTCGTCGTTAAATTCGGTGAAGACAAAGAAGAAGATAAATCAAATAAAGGAACTCTTAAAATAAAGAACAAATTTATGAATTTAAGAACATCAAATAACATTCAATCAAACTTATGCAACTCCCTAGGATCAACCCATAAAAGGTTAGCCCTCCATTGATGTTATTCTATCAATGGAAGCGGGTAATTGACTTAAAGAAGCGGGATTGAAGAAGAAAGAAAAAAAATCATTAATCAAAATGAACACTCCACCGTTGTGTGATGAACTCACAAGTGCGGGTGTGAATAAATTCACACTACGATTCAACGGTATCAACGTGTGAAGAAAAGGAAAATAAAAAGTGAAGAATAAGAATAAATTTTATTAAAATACTAAATGTGAAAGAAAAACTTACATGGGAAAAATTGACGATACGATTACAAAATGAAAGCAGAAAATTACAATTGAAAGGAAAATATGGATTCAAAGAAAAATGTTAGATGATTATTCCCTTCACCACCAACTCCTTATATAGGCATATTAGGAGCATTAGGTACATACCCCAACAATTAATTCACCCCCCAACAATTAATAGAGTCAAATGGAGGGTGAATAATCAAAAGGAAATTGATGTTTTGAATTTGACCCAGAAAACTGTCCAGATTCGTCCACCATATTGACGTGTGAATTCGAAACTTCATATGGCCGAATCCGAAGGTTTCATAAATATAAAATATCTTCGTCCATGTGTCTTATAGAAGATCTCAAAATTTTAGGACATTTGGCTCAGCCGTTTGAAAGTTATGGTTGAAATGGTGGGACGGATTTCTGTGCATTAATGACAAGTCCTCCATTTAAATCTCAACTTCAGATCCCTTTATCATCATGAAAACATCAGAATTAGCTCCGGCCACAGTTGAATAAAATGATCCTCATATTTTTATCTTTCTACTGTATAAATTTGAGCTTCATTGGGCTTGGTGTCTGGGCCCCACATTTGTTTGATGGGCCTTAGGCCCATTATGCTTTTTCCAGCAAGTTTTTGCCTTCAGGCGCAAAATTATCTATCTTCCTTTGGGATTCATCCATCGGACCTAAAAGATAAAATGTTCCAAACAAAGTGATCAATCATATCCCAAAATTTCAAATTAAAATGATGAATATTGTAATTTCCACAATCAAATTATTGAGTGGGCCCAAATTGACATTTTAAGCATTAATTGCACAATGATGGGAAATGAAGTTCAATTTCTGAATTGGACTAAAATTGATGTTTATGAACTTTTAAAAACATTAATATTAAGATCTTAACAATGAATATTAGCCACTTTCAGTGACTAATCAGCATGGTAATAAAAATATAATAATAACACACGTGCATGTGCATATGCATTTGCATGATATGATGATAATAATAATAATAATAATAGTAATAATAATTTATAATTGTTTGAAAAAACAGCAGACAAGACAAAAGTGCTAGAAATGGTTTCTCGAAAAACCTAACAAATCACAGAGTCATTAAAAAGGCATAAATTTCTTTAGGTGTCCATTTACACTCTATGAATAATAAAATAAATCTCATGGAATGAAATATGATAAAAACAGGTGTCGGAGGCCAAACAGACACATAGATCACAAGTTATGACCGTTTTAAGAGACATTTGACAGGGATCCGGACACGAAAATGGAGTTTTTGAGGCCTTCTGATGGGTTTTTGAGATTTCATCATCCCAAAAATGACTTGAACTTTATTCAAGTTATCCTTCTCTGTTGATCACTTTTCTTACTTCGATTTGATATGTGGTAGAGCTCAAACGGACAACCGGAGTGAATGTTATGGCTGTTTGAAGTTGGACTTTTTTTGGAGTGGTAAAACTAATACATATTCTATTTCTTTAATCTTCTCACAGTTTCAATTAGACATGGTCCTCAATATTCTCACGAGCTTTGATTTTACTGGTCACAATGCTCAAACGGACACCTGGAGGAGATGTTGTGCCTATTTTAGTGACTTACGGGTTTCTTAGATTTTTAGGTGCTAGGAGGGTTGCTCATTTTAAAACGACAATAACTTCTGGTATGTGTGTTCATTTTTCCTCTAACATATATCAAATAAAATATTATGAAAAGATACATACTCTGGTAACCAATGGAAACCTTTCTGACATTTTTCAACCCCCAAAAGACCCAAAATCCCATTGGATGGTCAAAAGATTTGCTTCTAGTGTCCGTTTTGCAGTAACTTCTTCTATGGGTGTCAATTTTGCCTCTACCACATATCAAATCGAAGCTTGAGACTAGACCTACACTCCTATAACCACTGAAGCACCTTCTCAAATCATTGAATTCCCAAAAAGGTACATATACCCTCCAAAAGACCATAACTTCTACTCTGGGGGTCCATTTTTCCTCTACCATATATGAAATGGAAGCTTTCGACTAGAATTACACCTTTGTGACCAATAGGAACACCTTATCACATTCTTAAAGACCCAAATGGACATTAAGTCCTCCAAATGACCATAACTTCTCCTCGGGGTGTCCGTTTCACCTATAACACATATCAAATTGAATCTTGTGATTACCTCTACACATCTATGACAACCATGAACAACTAAATTACCCTAACAAACCATGAATAACCCCATAAACACTAATGACCATTAAAAACCCTGAAAAACCATTAAAAACAATGAAAAAATCTAACAAACCCCTAAAAAATAACAAACCCTAACAAACCCTAACAAGCCCTGACAAACCCCAAGAAGCACTAAGAAACCCCAATAAACACAAAAAACCCAAAGAGACCCTAAAACCCCTATTAAACCATAAGAAACCCTAAAATAACACAAAAACCCCAAAAACCCTAATAAAAACCAAATCAAACCTAAGAAACACAAACACACCCTTAGAAACCCTAACACACCCTTAGAAACCCTAACACACCCTTAGAAACCCTAGAACACCCTTAGAAACCCCAACACACCCATAGAAAATCTAACAGAAGCTTAGAAACCCTTAGAAACCATAGCACACCCTTAGAAACCCTAACCCGCCCATCAAAACCCTAACCCACCCGTAGAAACCCTAACACGCCCTTAGAAACCCTAAGAAACCCTTAGACACCCTAAATCACTCTAATAAGAACTAATAACTCCTAACAAACCCTACCGACCAATAATAAACCATAATAAACCCTAATAAACCTTAAAGCCCACTATTAAACCCTATTAAACACTAATAAATCGTAGTAAACCCTAAAAACCCTATTAGACCCCAAAAAAGCTACAAAATACCTAAAACCCAAAATAGACCACAAAAATGCTCTTAAACCATTCAAAATGCTAATATTCATAAAAAAACCCTAACAAACCTCACAAAACATGACAAAACCCTAAAAAACCATAAAAACCCTTAAAAAACCCTAAAAACCCTTAAAAAACCCTAAAACCCTAAAATCCCTAAAAATCCTAAAAACCCTAAAAACCCTAAATCCACTAAAAACTGAGAAACAGAAAAAAATGAAAACAAACCAAAAAACCCATAAAAACCTCAAAAAACCTCAAAAAAAAACACTAAAAACCTAGAAACGACTAAAAAACACTAAAAACCCCCTAAAACACCTAAAAATGCCTTGCAAAACCCTAAACAACCCTATGAAACCCTTAAAACCCTTCAAACCCCCTAGAAAACCCTAAAAACGTCAAAAGAAACCCTAATACACCCTAATGAACACTAAAAACCCAAAAGAACCCAAAAGAACAACTAAAGCCACTAACAATGCTACATAAACCATATCAACTGCTATAAAAACCTGGAAAATGCTTCAAAACCTGTAAAATGCAACAGAAACCCAAAAACGCTATAATAACCCTGAAAAGGCATAAAAATTCCAAACACACCCATAAAACCCAGAAAATGCATAAAACCCCAAACAACTCAAACAAACCGTAACAAACCCTAAATACCCTTACAAAACCTAACAAACCCTAACAACCCCTAAGAACCACTAATAAACACTAATAACCCATAAAACAAACTATTGAACCCTAAAAACCCTAATAAAGACTAATAAATCGTAATGACCTTTAATAAACCCTTACAGACTCTCTTAGACCCTAATAAATGTTTCAAAATCCCTAAAACCCCTAATATACAATAAAAACACTATTAAACCATAATAAACCCTATTAATCACTAAAAACCCAAACAAACCCGACAAAACACTACAAAAATATCCAATTAATAGCCTATAAAACCCTACAACCCACTAATAAACCCTAAAAATCATAATAACCTCAAAATAAATCGTAAAAAACCCAAACAACCCCAAATAAATCGTAACAAATCATAACAAGAATAAATAAATAGTAACAAACTGAAACAAACCATAACAAACCCCTAATAAACCCCAATAAACACTAACAAATCATAATAAACCCTAATAAATCGTAATAAACCCAAATACACATTACTAAACCTGAATAAATAAAATAAACCCTAATAAATAGTAATAAATCAGAAATAACCCTAAACAGGTTGATAAACCCTAAAAAAATCTATTAGTGCCTACAAAATCCCAATAAAACCCTAATATACAATAAAAAATGCCAATAAGCAATAAAAAATCCTAAAGAACTCTAATAAACCCTAAAGAACCCTAATAAACCCTAAAGAACCATATTAAACTCTAAAGAACACTAAAAAACCCTAAAGAACCCAAAACAACGGTAAACCACATTATATAAACCCTAAAACCACTGCAATACCCAAACAAACCCTAAAACACACTAAAAACCCTAACAACCCCTATGAATCCCAAAGAACAAATAAACCCATAAACCCCCCCCCCCCAAAAAAAACCATTAAAAAGCTATCAGATACCATAAAAAACCAAAAACACCCGCTGATAACCCTTAAAACCCTAAAAAACACTACAAACCATAAACAACCATTAAAACCCTAAAAAGGATTCAAATAGATACATAAACCCTAAAAACGTTACATAAACCCTAAAAAATTCAAAAAAAACCCTAAAATCGCAACATAAACCAAAAAAACGCAACATAAACACAAAAAACGCTACAGAAACCCTAAAACCACTACATAAACCCTAGATCTGTGACATAAACCCTAAAAAGCACAACATAAACCCTAAAAAGCACAACATAAACCCTAAAAAATGCAACATAAACATTAAAAGATGCTACATAAAACTAAAAAACACAATATAAACCCTAAAAACACTACATGAACCTTTAAAACATTACATAAACCCTAAAAAATGCAACATAAATGCTACGTCACCCCTAAAAACGCTACATAGACCCAAAAAACACCACATAAACCCTAAAAAATGCTACATAAAACCTAATCCCTAATCACGCTACATAAACTCTATAAATGTTACATAAACCCTAAAAATGATACATAAAACCTCAAACCGTTAACTATACCCTAACAATGCTACATAAACACTAAAAATGTACACAAACTCTAACAACGCTACACAAAACCTAAAAAATTATAAAAAAACCCAAAAGATGATTCAAAACCCTCAAAAATATTAATCCCTAATATACCATAATATAACAAATTAAACCCTAATAATCCCCTAATAAGCCCCTAATAAACTCTAATAATCCCTAAAAACCCTAAGAAACACTAATCAACCCTAATAAAACCCCCAAAATACCAAATAAACCCTAATAAATGATAATAAAACCTAATAAACACTAAAAACATGTTAAGAAAACCTAAACAACCCTAACCAACCCTAATAGACACTAATGAACATTAATAAACCCTAATTAACCCCAAACAAACCCTAAAAAGCCCTAATAAACCATAAATAAAGCCAAATAAACCCTACTCAATCCTAAAAAAACATAACACGCCATAATAACCCCTAATAAAACCCTACAAAACCCTAATAAAGAAAAAAATGCTAGTGTACCTAAAAAAATCCCAAGAAACCAAGATAAACTCTATTATAACCTAATAAACCTTAAAAACGCTCACAAACAATAAAAAAATGATCACAAACAATAAAAACGTGCTATATTAGCTAAAAAGACCTATAAACACTAATATAACCTAATAAAGAAAAAAATGCTAATATACCATAAAACTACCTAAAAACCCTAACAAACCATAATAAACTCTAATATGACATAAGAAACCCTAAAAACACTCAAAAACAAAAACAAAATTCTCACAAACAATAAAAACACTCTATATTGTCTAAAAAGACTCAACAAACACTAATACAACCTAATAAAACAAAAAACTAATAAACCCCTAACTGGCCCTAATAAAACCCTAAAAATACATTCTAAAACCTAATAAACCTTGACACTCCATAAAAAACCTAATAAAACCCAACTAAAATCCAATAAACAAAAAAAAATTCAAAAAACCCTATTAAAAATCCCTTGAAACCCTAATAAACCATAACAAATTCAAATAAAAGCTAATAAACCATTACAAATGCTCCCAAAAACTAAAAACACGCTAAAAACCCAAAAAAGTCATAACAACCCCACATATATATTAAAAAAATCTAAAAACACTCATATACCCTAATAAAAACACTAACAAACACTAGTAAACCCAAAAAATCCCTAACAAACCCTAATAAATAGTACTCAACCCTAATAAATGCTAATAAATCCTTAAAGATACCGACTCAACCCTAATAAAACCCTAAAAATACCTAATCAACCCTGATAAACCTTAACACACCATAATAAACCATAATAAAACCCTCTAAACCAAATAAAATGCAAATATCCCATTAAAAAACCCTAAAACCCCAAATAAATGCTAATAAAACCTAACAAAGCTTTAAAGTTCTAATAATCCTGAATAAACACAAATAAACACTAAAAACCCTAATATACCCTCTTAAAATTTAATAAACCATAATGAACCATAATAAACCCTAATAAATCCTAAACATACCCATATATACCATATATATACCATAATATACCATAATATACCCTAATAAACCCAACTCAATCCTAATAAAACCCTAAAAATACCTAATAAACCCAAATAAACCTTGACACACCATAATAAAATTCTGATAACCCCCACCAAACCCTAAAAACGCTAATATACCATTAAAACCCTAAAACCCTAACAAACCATAATAAATGTTAGTAACGCCTAAAAATGCTAAAAAATGGTAGTAAACCCTAAAAATACCTCTAATAATAATAGTAGTAATTATGCATGTGCATGTTCATATGCATGTGAATGATTTAAATAATAAATCATAAAGCAAATGCATGTGCATATGCATGCACATTTGCTTGTGAATGATAATAAATAATAAATTTTAAATAATAACTCATGTTAATTTCATGTGTATGTTCATGTGCATGTGAATGGTAATAAATAATAAATAATAACGCACATTCAAGTGCATGTGCATGTGCATGT
The DNA here is from genome assembly GCA_963277665.1 of Viscum album. Classification (NCBI taxonomy): domain Eukaryota; kingdom Viridiplantae; phylum Streptophyta; class Magnoliopsida; order Santalales; family Viscaceae; genus Viscum; species Viscum album. Next base: position 816,953,217 of record OY728167.1, read on the forward strand.
GCATGGTAAAAAACCATAATTAATAAAAAATTCCACATGAATGTGCATTTGCATGTAAATGATAATAATTAACAAATAATAACGCATGTGATAATATAATAACACAAGTGCATTGTGTATGCACGTGCATGAGAATAATAATAATAACACATGTGATAATAGAATAACACAGGTGCATTGCATTTTCATGTGCATGGTAATGAATAATATATAATAACACAAGTGTATGTGAATTTACATGTAATGATAATGATAATGACGCATGCACCTGCATGTTAATAAATAATAAATAACAATGCACGTGCATGTGCATTTGTACTTGGTGATACAAACAACAACATCTGCAACAACAACAACAACAACAACAACAATAATAGAATAACGAAAGTGCATTTGATGTGCACATGCATAGTAGTAAATAATAAATAAATAATAGTAAATAAGAACAAACATGCATGTGAATGTGCATTTACATTCGATAATAATATTAATAATATTAATTGTAATAATAATAATAATAATATTAATAATGCATGCACGTGCATGGTAATAAATAATAAATAACAACACACATGCATGTGGATTTTCATTTGATAATGACAATAATAATGATAATGATAATAATAATAATAATAATAATCATAATTGGGATAATAATAATAATATTGATAATAATAAAAGATTAATACAAGTGCATTGCATATGCATGTGCATGGTAATAAATAATAAATAATAACACACGTGCATCTGCATTTTCATGTGATGATAAAAATAATAACAGAAGCAGTAATAGTATTGATAATAGTAGTAGTAACAATTCATGTGATAATAGAATATTGCATGTGCATTACGTGTTCACGTGCATGGTAATAAATAATAAAGCACTTGCATTTCATTTTCATGTGATGATGATAAAGATAATGATAATAATAATAATAATAATAATAATAATAATAACACATGTGATAATAGAATAACGCACGTGCATTGAATGTTCGTGTTAATGTATTTGCATGTGCATTTGCATGTGATGATAATAACAATAACAACAACAACAACAACCATAATAATAATCATAACAATAAGAATAACAACGTTTGTGATAATAAAATAACGTGTGTGCATTGCATGTGCACATGCATGGTAATAATAAATAAATAAAAATGCATGTGCATGTGTATGTGCATGTCTATGAAATGATGATAATAATAATAATAATAACAGTAATAATAATAATAATAATAACAACAACACATGTGATAATAGAATAACGCACGTGCATTGCACGTGCAGTTCATGATAACAAATAATAACTCATAGTGCACGTGATGACAATAAAAACAATAATAGTAATATTAATAATAATAGCGCATGTGATAATAGAATAACACACATGTATTGAATGTTCACATGTATGGTAAAAAATAATAATGCACGTGCATTTGCATTTGCATTTGATGATAATAACAATAATAACAATAATAGTAATAATAATAATAAAAAATTCATGTGATAATAGAATAATGTAGGTGCATTGTGTGTGCGCGTGCATGGTAATAAATAATAACGGACGTTCATGTGCATTTGCATGTGATAATAATAATAATAACAATAATAATAATAACAACAACAACAAAAAAAACAACAACATATTCACGTGCATGGAAATAAATAATATATAATAAAAAATAAATAATAACGCATGTCCATCTGCATTTGCATGTGACGATAATAATAATAATAATGACAGTAATAACAATAATGACAATTATAATAATGATAATGATAATAACGATAATGATAATAATGATAATAATAACGTTTGTGATAATATAATAACACACGTCCTAACAAACCCTAACAAAATCTAACAAACTCTCACAACCACTAATAACTCTTAAGAACCCCTAATAAATCCAAATAACACATGAAACCCACTATTAAACCCTAAACCCCTAATAAACACTAATAAATCATAATAACCTGTAATAAACCCTAAAAACCCTATTAGACTCTAATAAATGCTACAATAGCCCCAAAACCTATATTATAAAATTAAAAACACAATTGAACCATAAGAAATCCTAATAATCACTAAAAACTGGGACAAACCCGACAAAACACTACAAAACCCACCCAATAATAGCCTAAAAAACCCTACAACCTCCTAATAAACCCAAAAAAACCCTAATAACCCCATAATAAAACGTAAAAAACCCTATCAACCCCAAATAAATCATAACAAATCCTAACAATGCCAAATAAATCGTAACAATCTGAAACAAACCATAATAAACCCCTAATAAACCGCAATAAACCCTAACAAATCATAATAAACCCTAATAAATTTTAATAAACCCAAATACACATTAATAAACCCTAATAAATAAAATAAACCCTAAGAAACCCTAATAAATCCTATATAACCCTAAAAAAGGTTGATAAACCCTAGAAAAAGCTATTAATGCCTACAAAAGCCCAATAAAACACTAATATACAATAAAAAACGCTAATAAACCGTAAGAAATACTAAAGAACACTAATAAACCCTATAGAACCCTAATAATCTCGAAAGAAAGATAATAAACTATAAAGAACACTAAAAACCATAAAGAACCCAAAAAATTCTAAAACACATTACATAAACACTAAAAACTGCTACAATACCGAAACAAACACTAAAACATGCTAAAAACCCCTAACAACCCCTATCAATCCTGAAAAAACAAATAAACCCTTAAAAACCCTCCAACAAACAATTGAAACCGCATAAAATACCATAAAAATCACAAACACTCATTAAAAACCCTTAAAAACCCTAAAAACCACTACAAACCATGAACAACCATTAAAACCCTAAAAAAGGCAACAAATAGATACATAAACCCAAAAAACGTTACATAAACCCTAAAACGCAACATAAACCCAAAATATGCAACAAAAACCCAAAAACGCAACATAAACCCAAAAAATGCTACATAAACCCAAAAAACACAACATAAACCCTTGAATCGTAACATAAACCCTAAACAACACAACATAAACATTAAAAAATGCTATATAAATCCTAAAAACACAACATAAACCCTAAAAACACTACATGAACCCTAAAAACATTATGTAAACCCTAAAAAATGTAACGTTTTTTGGATAATAAAACCTAATAAACCCTAAAAAGGATAATAAAACATAATAAACCCTAAAAATACCAAATAAACCCTAATAAAGGATAATAAAATCTAATAAACCCTAAAACACGTTATGAAAACCTAAATAACCCTAACCAACCCTAATAGACAGTAATAAAAAATAATAAACCATAATAAACCCCAAACAAACCCTCAAAATCCGTAATAAAAAATAAATAAATCCAAATAAACCCTACTCAACCCTAACAAACCTTAACACACCATAATGACCCCTAATAAAAACCTACAAAACCCAAATAACAAAAAAATTCTAGTATACCTTAATAAATCCCTAGAAACCCTGATAAACTCTAATATAACCTCATAAAACCTAAAAACACCCACAAATAATAATAAAATGATCACAGGCAATAAAAACATGCTATCTTACCTAAATAGACCTAAAAACACTAATACAACCTAATAAAGACAAAAATGATAATATACCATAAAAATCCCTAGAAACCATAATAAACCATAATAAACTCTAATATAACCTAAGAAACCCTAAAAATGCTGACAAACAAAAACAAAATGCTCATAAAAAATAAAAAATACTATATTATCTAAAAAGAATTAACAAACACTGATATAACCTTATAAAACCAAAAAACTAATAAACCCCTAACAAACCCTAACAAACCCTAAAAATCCATAATAAATCGTAATAAAAACTAATAAACCCTAGTAAAACCTTAATAAAACAATAAAAATACATTCTCAACCCTAATAAACTGTGACACCCCATAATAAAACCTTAATAAAACACTAAAAATACCTTCTCAACCCTAATAAACCGTGACACCACATAATAAAACCTAATAAAACCCAACTAAACCCATATAAACAAAAAAATGCAAAAAAAACATTAAAAATCCCTAGAAACCCGAATAAACCTTAATAAATTATAATAAAACCTAATAAAAAATAAAAAATGCTCATAAACACTAAAAACACGCAAATAAAACATAAAATGTCCTAACAACCCCTCATATATATTAACAAAAACTAAAAAAAATCATATACACTAATAAAAACACTAACAAACCCTAGTAAACCCTAAAAATCCCAAACAAACCCTAATAAACACTACTCAACCCTAACAAACCCTAATAAAACCCTAAAGATACCTACTCAACCCTAATAAAATAATTAAAATAACTACTCAACCCTAATAAACCATAACACACTATAATAAACCCTAATAAACCCCACTAAACCCTAAAAAATGCAAATATACCATTATAAAGCCCTTAAACCCCTAATAAATGCTAATAAAACCAAACAAAGCTTAAAAGCACTAATAAACCCTAATAAACACTACTAAACCCTAAAAACCCCTAATATACCCTCTTAAAAATTAATAAACCATAATGAATGATAATAAACACTAATAAATTCTAAATATACCCAAATATACCATAATATATCATAATATACACTAATAAACCTTAACACACCACAATAAACTCTAATAGATTCCAAATAACCCCCACCAAACCCTAAAAACGCTAATATACCATTACAAACCCTAAAACCCTAAAAAACATAATAAATGTTAATAACACCTAAAAAATCTAAAAAATGCTAGTAAACCCTAAAAATACCTCTAATAATAATAGTAGTAATAACGCACGTGCATGTGCATATGCATGTGCATGGTTTAAATAATAAATCATAACGCACGTGCATGTGCATATGCTTGCGCATTTGTATGTGAATGATAATAAATAATAAATAATAAATAATGATGCATGTGAATTACATGTGTATGTGCATGAGCATGTGAATGATAAAAAATAATAAATAATAACGCATATCCAAGTGCATGTGTATGTGCATGTGCATGTGCCTGTGCATGGTAATAAACAATAAATAATAACCAAGTCCACATGAATGTGCATTTTCATATGAATGATAATAAATAATAAATAATAACATGTGTGATAATAGAATAATGCACGTGCATTGCGTGTGCATGTGCATTGCGTGTGCATGTTCATTGTGTGTGCATGTGCATGAGAATAAATAATAATTACACATGTGATAATAGAATAACACAAGTGCATTGAATGTGCAGGTGCATGATAATAAATAATATATTTTAACGCACGTTCATGTGCATTTACATGTAATGATAATGATAATGATGCATGGACGTTCATGGTAATAAATAATAAATAACAACACACATGAATGAGAATTTGTATTTGATGATACAAACAATAATAATGATAATAATAATAGAATAACGAAAGTGCATTTCATGTGCACGTGCATAGTAGTAAATAATAAATAAATAAAAATAAATAAGAACGCACATGCATGTGCATGGGAATTTACATTTGATGATAAATTTAATAATACTAATTGTAATAATAATAATAATAATAATAATAATAATAATAATGCATGCACGTGCATGGTAATAAATAATAAATAACAACACACATGCATGTTCATTTGCATGTGATAATGATAATAATAATGATAATGATATTAATAATAATAATAATAATAATTGTGATAACAGTAATGATAAAAGAATAATACAAGTGCATTTCATATGCACGGGCATGGTAATAAATAATAAATAATAACGCACGAGCACTTACATTTGCGTGTGATGATAGTAATAATAAGTGCAGTAGTCATAATAGTGGTAGTAGTGTTGATAATAGTTGTAGTATCAATACATGTGATAATAGAATATTTCATGTGCATTACATGTGCACGTGCATGATAATAAATAATAATGCTCATGCATTTAATTTGCATGTGATGATGATGATGATAATAATAATACTAATATTAAAAAAAATAACAATGCATGTCATAATAGAATAACGCACGTGCATTGAATGTGCATGTATGTGCATTCGCATGTGCATTTTCATGTGATGAAAACAACAACAACAACAACAACAACAACAACCACAACAACAATAATAAAAATAATAATAACAATGCATGTGATAAAAAAATAATGTGTGTGAATTTCTTGTGCACGTTCATGGTCATAAAAATATAATAATAACGTACGTGCATGTGCATGTGATTGTGGATGAGATTATGATGATTATTATGATGATAATAATAATAATAACAATAATAATAATAATAAGTTATAGTTGTTTGAAAATATAGCCGACAGGACAAAAATTCTAGAATTGGGGTCTCGAAAAACCTAAAAAATAACAAAGTCATTGAAGAAGCCATAACTTTTTCTTCGGGTGTCATTTCTACTTTGTGAATAGTCAAACTGAATCTCATGGAACTAACTATGATAAAAAAGGTGCCTATTTTATTGAGTCATAGGTTTCTTAGGTTTTTTGACGCCAGGAGAGTTACTCTATTTAAAATGACAATAACTTCTGCTACGTGTTTTCATTTTGACTCTTCCACATATCAAATCGAATATTGTGAAATGCTACACACTCTAGTAACCACTAGAACCCTTATTGACATTATTCAATCTCCAAAAAGACAAAATCAATTTGGATGGTCAAAAGATTTTCTTCTGGTTTCCGTTTTGTAATAACTTCTTCTATGGGTGTCTGTTCTGCCTCTACCACATATCAAATCGAATCTTTTGACTAGAACTGCACTCTTATAACCACTGAAGCACCTTATCATATCCTTGAACTCCCAAAAAGATACTTAAACCCTCCAAAAGACCATAACTTATACTCCGCGAGTCCGTTTTGCCTTTACCATATATCAAATCGAAGCTTTCGACTAGATCTACACATCTGGGACCAATAAGAACAAATTATCACATTCTTAAAGATCCAAAAGGTCCTTAAGTCCTCAAAATGACCATTACATCTGCTCTGGGTGCCTGTTTCACCTCTACCACATATCAAATTGAAGCTTATGACTAGCTCTACACATCTGTGACAACCATGAACAACTAAATAACCCTAACAACCCATGAATAACTCTATAAACATTAAAAACCATTAAAAACCATGCAAAACCCTAACAAACCCTAACAAACCCTAACAAACACTAACAAACATTAACAAACTCTAACAAACCCTAACAAATCCTAACAAACCCCAAAAAACCCTATAAAACATAACAACACCTAAAAAACCCTAAAAAACCCTACCATGACCTAAAAAACCCCAAGAAGCACTAATATGCGGCAATAAATACAAATAACACAAAGAATCCCAAAAAATCCTAAGAAACTAAAAGAAACCCTAACATAACCCTAAAAGCCCTAAAAACCCTAACAAAACCCTAAGCAAACCTAAGAAACACTAACACACCCTTAGAAACCCTAAAACACCCTTAGAAACCCTAACACACCCTTATAAACCCTAGCACACCCTTATAAACCCCAACGCACCCATAGAAACCCTAACACAACCTTAGAAACCCTTAGAAACCATAGCACACCTTAGAAACCCTAACCCACCCATAAAAACCCTAACCCACCCTTAGAAACCCTAACACACCCTTATAAAGCATAACAGACCCTTTGACACCCTAAATCACTCTAATAAGAACTAATAAATCCTAATAAAACCCTACCAACCAATAATAAACCCATATAAACCCTAAAGCCCATTACTAAACCCTAATAAACACTAATAAATAGAAATATACCCTAAAAATCATATTAGACCCCAATAAAAGCTACAAAATACCTAAAAGCCCATATATACAACAAAAACTCTATTAAACCATTCAAAATTACAATATTTACAAGAAATCCTAACTAACCCAGAAAAACCTGACAAAACCCTAAAAAACCAGAAAACCCGAAAAAAACCCTAAAAACCCTAAAAAACCCTAAAATCCTTAAAAACCCTAAAAAAACTAAAAAAACCCAAAAAACCCTAAAACCCCTAAAACCCCTAAAAATAGAAAAAACCAAAAAAACATGAAAACAAACCTAAAAAATCCTAAAAAACCTTGAAAAACCATAAAAACACTAAAAAACCTAAAAACCACTAAAACCACTAAACAACCCTAAAAACCCTAAAAAATCCTAACAAAACCCTAACCAACCATATGAAACCCTTAAAAACCCTAAAACACTTATAAATACCTAAAAACCTCAAAAAAACCCTAATACACCCTAAAGAACACTAAAAACCCATAAAAACCCAAAAGAAACTTAAAGAACCACTAAAGCCACTAACAATGCAACATGAACACTAATAATTGCTACCAAAATCCGAAAAATGTTTCAAACCACACAGAACACAAAAAAACTCCAAAAAATGTTAAAATAACCCTAACAAAGCATAAAAATTCCCAACTCACCCATAAAACCCAAAAAATTCATAAAACCCCAAACAATTCAAACAAATCGTAACAAACCCTAAAAACCCTAACAAAACCTAACAAACCCTAAGAACCACTAATAACCCCTAAGAACCACTAATAAACCCTAATAATCCATAAAACCCACTATAAAACCCTAATAAATGCTAGTAAATCGTAATAACCTATAATTAACCCTAACAAACTCTATTAGATACTAATAAATGCTGAAAAATCCATAAAACCCCTAATATATAATAAAAAACATTATTAAACCATAATAAACCCTAATAATCACTAAAAATCCTTACAAACCCCCACAAAACGCAACAAAAATCTACAAATAATAGCCAACAAAACCCTACACCCCCTTATAAACCCTAAAAACCCTAATAACCACAAAATAAATCGTAACAAATCCTAACAATCCCAAATAAATCGTAATAAATCCTAACAATGCCAAATAATTCGTAACAAACTGAATCAAGCCATAACAAACCCATAAGAAACCCCAATAAAACCTAACAAATCATAATAAACCCCAATAAGTCGTAATAAACCCAAATACATGTTATTAAATCCTAATAAATAACATAAACCCTAACGAACCGTAATAAATCCTAAATAACCCCAAAAAAGGTTGATAAACCCTAGAAAAAGATATTAATGCCTTCAAAAGACCAATAAAACCATAATATAAAATAAAAATTCTAATAAAATATAACAAATCCTAAAGAACATTAATAAACCCTAAAGAACCCTAATGAACCCTAAAGAAGCATATTAAACTCTAAAGAACACTAAAAACCCCTAAAGAACCCAAAAATGCTAAAACACATTATATAAACCCTAAAAACCGCTACAATACCCAAACAAACCCTAAAACACCCTAAATACCCAAACTACCCCTATCAATCCCAAAAAAACAAATAAACCCATAAAAACAGCCAAAACCCATTAAAAAGCCATCAGATACCATAAAAACCCATAAACACCCGTTAACATCCCTTAAAACCCCTAAAAACCCATAAAGAACCATTAAAACCATAAAATAGGATTCAAATCGATACATAAACCCTAAAAACATTACATTAACCCTAAAAACGTTACCTAAACCCTAAAATATGCAACAAAAACCCTAAAAATGCACCATAAACCAAAAAACGCAACATAAACCCAAAAAACACTGCATAAACCCTAAATGCACTACATAAACCCTAGAAATGTAACATAAACCCAAAAAAACAAAACATAAACCCTAAAAACGCAACATGAACATTAAAAAATGCTACATAAAACCTTGAAACACAATATGAACCCTAAAAAACTCCATGAACCCTAAAAAAGTTACGTAAACCCAAAAAAATGCAACATAAACGATACATCGCCCCTAAAAATGCTACATAAACCCAAAAAACGCAACATAAACCCTAAAAAATTCTACAAAAGACCTAAACCCTAAACACGCTACATAAACCCTAAAAATGTAACATAACCCCTAAAAATGATACATAAAATCTAAAACCGCTAACTAAACCCTAAAAACACTACATAAACACTAGAAATGATTCATAAACTCTTAAAACAATACACAAACCCTAAACAATGCTACAAAACCCTAAAGATGCTTTAATACCCTCCAAAATATTAAACCCAAATATACCATAATAAAAAAATGAAACCCTAATAAACCCCTAATAAACGATAATAATCCCTAAAAACACCTTATAATCCCTCAAATCCTTAGAAACTCTATTCTACCCTAATAAAAGCCCAAAAATACCTAATAAACCCAAATAAATGATAATAAAACCTAACAAACCCTAAAAACACATTAAGAAAACCTAAACAACCCTAACCAACCCTAATAGACTCTAACAGACACTAATAAACCATAATAAACCCAAAAAAATCCCTAGAAGACCTAATAAACCATAAATAAATCCAAATAATCCCTACTCAACCCTAACAAACCTTAACGCACCATAATAACCTCTAATAAAACCCTACAAAACCCCAATAATGAAAAAAATTCTACTATACTATAGAAATTCCTTAGAAACCCTGATAAACTCTAATATAACCTAATAAACCCTAAAAATGCTCACAAAAGGTAAAAAAATGATCACAAACAATAAAAATATGCTATATTACCTAAAAAGACCAAAAAACACTAATGTAACCTAATAAAGACAAAAAAACGCTAATATACCTTAAAAATCTCAAGAAACCCTAATAAACCATAATAAACTCTAATATAACCAAAGAAACCCTAAAATGATCATGAACAAACACAAAATTCTCACAAACAAAAAACACACTATAATATCTAAAAAGACCTAATAAACACTAATATAACCTAATAAAACAAAAAAATCCAACAAACCATTGACAAGCCCTAAAACCCATAAAAATCACTAATAAACCCTAATAAAAACGAAAAAACCCTAATAAAACCATAAAAATACCTTCTCATCCTAATAAACCTTGACATACCAAAACAAAACCTAATAAAACACAACTAAACCCCAATCAACAAAAAAACACAAACAGTCCATTAAAAAGCCCTAGAAACCATAATAAACCATAATAAATTCAAATAAAAGCTAATAAACCATTAAAAATGCTCACAAACACTAAAAACACGCAAATATAAACTAAAAAGTCATAACAACCCCTCATATATATCAGCAGAAACTAAAAAACACGCATTAACCTAATAAAAACACTAACAAACCTTAGTAAACCCTAAAAATCCCTAACAAACCCTAATAAACTATACTCAACCCTAATAAACCCTAATAAAAACTTAAAGATACCGACTCCACCCTAATAAATCCCTAAAAATACCTACTCAACCCTAATAAACCTTAACACACCATAATAAACCATAATAAACCCCACTAAACAATAAAAACGCAAATATACCATTAAAAAGCCCTAAAACCCCTAATAAATGCTAATAAAACCTAACAAAGCGTAAAAGCGCTAACAAACCCAAATAAACACCATTAAACACTAAAAACACCTAATATACGCTCTTAAAAAATAATAAACCATAATGAACTACTATAAACCCTAATAAATCCTAAACATACCCAAATATACCATAATATACCATAATATACCCTAATAAACCAAGCTCAATCATAATAAAACCCAAAAAATACCTAATAAACCCTAATAAACCTTGAAACAAAATAATAAACCCTAATAAAATCCTAATAACCCCCACCAAACCATAAAAAATGCTAATATACCATTAAAAACCTTAAAACCCTAACAATACATAATAAATGTAAATAACCCCTAAAAATTCTAAAAAATGATATTAAACACTTAAAATACCTCAAATAATAATAGTAGTAATAATGAACGTGCATTTTCCTATGCATGTGCATGGTTTAAATAATAAATCATAACGCACGTGCATGCGCATATGCATGCGCATTTGCATGCGAATGATAATAAATAATAACACATGCGAATTGCATGTGTATGTCCATGTGCATGTGAATGATAATAAATATTAAATAATAACATAAACTCAAGGGTATGTGCATGTGCATGTTCATGTTTGTGGTAATAAACAATAAATAATAACAAAGTCCACATGAATGTGCATTTGCATATGAATGATAATAAATAATAAATAATAACACATGTGATAATAGAATAACGCATGTGCATTGCGTGTGCACGTGCATGAGAATAAATAATAACAACACTTGTGTTGATAGAATAACGCAAGTGAATTGCATTTTCATGTGCATGGTAATAAATAATATATAATAACACATGGGTATATTCATTTACATGTAACGATAATGATAATGATGCATGCACATGCATGGTGATAAATAATAAATAACAACACACGTGCATGTGCATTTGAATTTGATGATACAAACAAAAACAACAACAACAACAACAACAATAATAATAATAAAATAACAAAAGTGCATTGCATGTGTATATGCATAGTAGTAAATAATAAATAAATAATAGTAAATAAGAATGCACATGCAAGTTCATGTGAATTTACAATAGATAATAATATTAACAATTATAATTGTAATAATAATAATAATAATAATGCATGCACGTGCATGGTAATAAATAATAAATAACAGCGCACATGCATGTGGATTTACATGTGATAATGATAATAACAATGATAATGATAATAATAATAATAATAATAATAATAATAATAAATGTGATAATAATAATAATAATAATAAAAGAATAGTGCATGTGCATTGCATATGCACGTGCATGGTAATAAATAATAAATAAAAATGCACGTGCATCTCCAATTTCATGTGATGATAATAATAATAATAACAGCATTAGTAGTAGTAGTGATAATAGTAGTAGTACCAATGCATATGATAATAGAATATTGTATGTGGATTATGTGTGCACGTGCATGGTAATAAATAATAACGTGCGTGCATTGTATTTTCATGTAATGATGAAGACGATGATAATAATAATAACAATAATAATAATAATAATAAAACACATGTGGTAATAGAATAATGCACGTGCATTGAATGTGAATGTTTATTTATTTGCAAGTGCATTTTCATGTGCATTTGCATGTGATGATAATAACAACAACAACAACAACAACAAAAACCATAATAATAATAATTAAAATTAGAATAACAACGTATGTGATAATAAAATAACGTGTGTTCATTGCATGTGCACCTGCATGGTAATCAAAAATAAATAATAATGCACGTGCATGTGCAGGTGCATGTGCATGAGATGATAATAATAATAATAATAATAACAACTACAACGCATGTGATAATAGAATAACACACGTGAATTGAATGTGTAGTGCATGATAAGAAATAATTACTCATAGCGCACGTGATGATAATAATGAAAATAATAGTAATATTAATAATAATAGCGCATGTGATAGTAGAATAACGCACATGTATTGAATGTGCATGTGTATGGTAATAAATAATAACGCACGTGCATTTTCATTTTCATTTGATAATAATAACAATAACAACAATAATAGTAATAATAACAATAATAATAAAAATGCATGTGATAATAGAATAATGAAGGTTCATTGCATGTGCGCGTGCATGGTAATAAATAATAACGGACGTGCATGTGCATTTTTATGTGATGATGATAATAATAATACTAGTAGTAATAATAATAATAATAATAAGAACTACAACAACAACATATGCACATGCATGGAAATAAATAATATATAATAAACAATAAATAATAACGCATGTGCATCTGCATTTGCATGTGACGATTATACTAATAATAATAATAGTAATAATAATGGTGATAATTATAACAATGACAACGATAATAATAATAATTATAATAATGATAATAATAAATTGTGTGATAATAGAATAACACATGTCCTAACAAACCCTAACAAAACCTAAAAACCACTAATACCCCCTAAAAAGCATAATAAACCCAAATAACTCTCGAAACCCACTATTAAACCCTAAACCCCTAATAAACACTAATAAATCATAATAACCTGTAACAAACCCTAAAAACCCATATACGACTCTAATAAAAGCTAAAAAATCCCTGAAATCCCAAATATACAATAAAAAGTACTATTGAACCCAAAAAATCCTAATAAACACTAAAAACCCTAACAAACCTGACAAAACACTACAAAACCCGCCAAATAATAACCTACAAAACCCTACAATATGCTTATAAACCCTAAAAACCCTAATAACCCCATAATAAATAATAACAAAACCTAAAACCCCCAAATAAATCGTAACAAATCTTAACAATGCCAAATAAATCGTAACAGACTGAAATTTACCATAACAAACCCCTAATAAACCGCAATAAACCCTAACTAATAATAATAAACCCTAATAAATTGTAATAAAACCAAATACACGTTAATAAACCCTAATAAATACAATAAACTCTATGAAATCCTAATAAATCCTGAATAACCTGAAAAAAGTTTGATGAACCCTTGATAAAGCTATTAATGCCTACAAAAGCCCAATAAAACCCTCATATACAATAAAAAAATCTAATAAACCGTAACAAATACCTAAAGAACACTAATAAACCGTAAAGAACCCTGAAGAACCCTAATAAACCCTAAAGATCTATAATAAACTCTAAAGAACACTAAAACCCCAAAAGAACCAAAAAAACACTAAAACACATTACATAAACCCTAAAAATCACTACAATACCCAAACAAACCCTAAAACACACTAAAAATAAAGAGAACCCCTATCAATCCAAAAAAACAAATAAACCCTTGAAACCCCCCAAAAAACCATTGAAAACCCATCAAATACCATAAAACCATAAACACCCGTTAACAACCCTTAAAAACTGTAAAAACCACTACAAACCATAAGAAACCATTAAAACCCCAAAATGGCAACAAATAAACACATAAACCCAAAAAATGTTACATAAACCCTAAAAATGCAACATAAACCCTAAAAACACAACATAAACCCAAAAAATGCAACATAAACCCAAAAAACGCTACCTAAACTCAAAAAGCACTACATAAACCCTAGAACTGTAACATAAACCCTAAACAACGCATCATACACATTAAAAATCGCTACATAAAACATAAAAACACAACATAAACCCTAAATACACTACATGAACCCTAAAAATGTTACATAAACCCAAAAAAATGCAACATAAATGCTACATCACCCCTAAAAACACCACATAAACCCAGAAAACGCAACAGAAACTCTAAAAAATGCTACATAAAACTTAAACCCTAAACACGCTACATAAACACTAAAAACATTACATAAACTGTAAAAAATGCCACATAAAACCTAAAACTGCTAACTAAACTCTAAAAGCTCTACATAAACACTAAAAATGCTACATAAACTCAAACAACACTACACAAACACTAAAAAATGCTACAAAAACCCTTAAGACACTTCAAAACCCTCAAAAATATTAAACCCTAATGTACCATAATATAAAAAATTAAACCTCAATAAACCCCTAATAAACTCTAATAATCCATAAAAACGACTTATAATCCCTAAAAACCCTAAGATATTGTACTCAACCCTAATAAAACCCCCAAAACTACTAATAAACCCTAACAAAAGATAATAAAACCTAATAAACCCTAAAAACACCTTAAGAAAACTTAAGTAGTCCTAACCAACCCTAATCGACACTAATAAACACTAATAAACCGTAATAAACCCCAAACAAACTCTAAAAATCCATAATAAACCATAAATAAATCCAAATAAACCCTACTCCACCCTAACAAACCTTAACACACCATAATGACCCCTAATAAAACCCTACAAAACCCTAATAATGAAAACAAATGCTAGTATGCCTTAAATATTCCCTAGAAACCCTGATAAACTCTAATATAACCTAATAAACCCTAAAAATGTTCACAAATAAAAAAATGATCACAAACAATAAAAATATGCTATATTACCTAAAAATACATACAAACACTAATATAGAAAAATAAATACAAAAAACACTAATATACCTTAACAATCCCTAGAAACCATAACAAACCACAATAAACTATAATATAACCTAAGAAACCCTAAAAACTCTTAAAAACAAAAACAAAATGCTCACAAACAATAAAAAATTCTACATAATCTAAAAAGATTTAACAAACACTAATATAACCTAATAAAAAAACTAATAAACCCCTAACAAACCCTAATAAACCCTAAAAATGCCTAATAAACCCTAATAAGAAGTAATAAACCCTAATAAAACCATAATAAAACCCTAAAAATACCTTCTCAACCCTAATAAACCTTGACACACCATAATAAAACCTAGTAAAAACCAACTAAACCCCAATAAACAAAAAAACGCAAACAAACCATTAAAAAGGCCAAGAAACCCTAATAAACCATAATAAATTCTAATAAAACCTAATAAACCATAAAAAATGCTCAAAAACACAAAAAACACACTAACAAAACCAAAAAATTCCAAACAACTCCTCATATATATTAACAAAAACTAAAAAACTCTCATATACCCTAATAAAAACACTAACAAACCCTACTAAACCCTAAAAAACCCAAACAAATGCTAATAAACACTACTCAACCATAGTAAACCCTAAAGATTCCTATTAAACCTTAATAAAACCCTAAAAATACCTACTCAACCCTAATAAACCTTAACAAACTATAATAAACAATAATAAACCCCACTAAGAACTAAAAAAAGCAAATATACCATTAAAAGGCCCTAAAATGCCTAATAAATGCTAATAAAACCTAACAAAGCTTAAAATAACTAATAAACCCTAATAAACACTACCAAACCCTAAAAAACCCTAATATACCCTCGTAAAATTTAATAAACCATAATGAACGATAATAAACCCAAATAAATCCTAAACATACCCAAATATACCATAATATACCATAATATAACCTAATAAACCCAACTCAATCCTAATAAAACCCTAAAAATACCTAATAAATCCTAATAAAACTTAACACACCGTAATAAACCCTAATAAAATCCTAATAACCCCCACCAAACCCTAAAAAATGCTAATATACCCTTAAAAACCATAAAACCCTAACAAACCATATTAAATGTTAATAACACTTAAATATTCTAAAAAATACCAGTAAACCCTAAAAATACCTCTAGTAATAATAATAGTAATAATGTACGTGCATGCGCATATGCATGCACATAGTATAAATAATAAATCATAACGCACGTGCATGTGCATATGCCTGCGCATTTTCATGTGAATGATAATAAATAATAAATTATAAATAATAACACGTGTGAATTACATTTGGATGTGCATGTGCATGTGAATGATAATAAATAATAACTCACATCCAAGTGCATGTGTATGTGCATGTGCATGGTAATAAACTATAATTAATTACCAAGTCCACATGAATGTGCATTTTCATGTGAATGATAATAAATAATAAATTATAACACATTTGATAATAGAATAAAGAACGTGCATTGTGTGTGCACGTACATGAGAATAAATAATAATAACACATGTGATAATAGAATAATGCAAGGTCATTGCATTTGCATGTGCATGATAATAAATAATATATAATAACGCACGTTCATGTGCATTTACATGTAATGATAATGATAATGACGCATGTACGTGCATGGTAATAAATAATAAATAACAACACACGTGCATGTGCATTTTTATTTGATGATACAAACAACAACAACAACAACAACAACAATAATAATAATTGAATAATGCAAGTGCATTTCATGTGCATGTGCATAGTTGAAAATAATAAATAAATAAAAATAAATAAGAACACACATGTATGTGCATGTGACTTTACATTTGATGATAATATTAATAATACTAATTGTAATAAGATGCTTTGTTATTTGGTGGAAGGAATGGCACCCTTCACTCACGGCTCTCCCCCTCTCTTGCTCGGATCGTCTAGGGTTTCTCGATGAAACCCTCCGCTTGGGGTTGGCGGTGCGTCTGAGCACCACTTCCGTTTCTTCCTTTCTTCTCCTCTTTCGACTCCTTCAATCTCCTTCCTCCTATGTGGTCCTTTCATTTGGTCAATGTCGGCCTTTTTCTCTCTCTTGATGGTGCAGCTTTCTTGTTGTCTTCTTCTGGGGTGTTTTCATTGGTTCTACCGAAGTCAGTCACCGTCAAAGCCTCCGGCTGCTACAACCCAACCCGGATCTCGCATTCCAGCGCTACTCTCCAGGTCGGATTTGGTGTGGTGGTAACACGGGGGTTTTGGGTTAAGGGGTTTGGAAATCGTTGTTTCTTCATGTGCTTCTATTTCAGCCCGTCCTTGGTGTTGGCTTCTGGTTTCAATTTTACCTTGTTGTCATTGTTCGGAGACCTCATCCGCTCTTATCCCTACCCTAACCTCAATCCATTATGCTTCTCTCCGAGTCGGATCTTAAGTGGTGGTTCCTCAAAGGTTTTGGGAGGTGGGGTTCGGCGGATGATGGTTCCCTCACGCGGTATGTTTCAGTTTTCAGTGGTGCTTTGTTTGTTTCCTTTTGTTTAGCGGTCGATCTACTCGAGACTAGCTCGACGAAGGTTTTGATGGTGTTTTTTGGTATGAATTTTCTCAGTTTTGGTTATGGTGGAAGCCGTCGGTGGTTCTTGACAGTGTTTTTCTTGTTAAGGTTTCTTTATTTTCATGTTTTGTTGAAGCGAGTTCAAAATGTGCTGGTGTCTTGGATGTTTCTGGTTTGCATCGGCATGGTGTTGTTTTTTAATCATGGTTTCAAAGGACTCCGGTGATTTCCAGAAACTGGTGCAATGTTGGAACGGTGACGACGACTGTGGTCTTGATGACGCTGATGGTGGTGAGTGTCTTCTCCGGCAGTGAGAAGGACGATTTTGTTGTCACCGATCTCGGATGGCAATGACGTGACTATTTCGGCTCTCTTGGTTCGAGGTCATCATGGACGTGACTTTTTCATCTCTCTTAGTTCAAGTTTGTGATGGATGATAGTTCGTGGTTCGAGGTGGGTTAACCCATGGTTCGAGGTGGATCAGGCGGGTGAATTTGTCCTTTTGAAATTTGAATGTGGAATGCAGTGCATAGTGGTATTGGATGTGGAATATGCACGGACGGTGGCTCTATGTATGGTTCCCACTTTTCAAATTATACAAAAAAAGTATTGTGGTTAATTGTAATAATAATAATAATAATGGATGCATGTGAATGGAAATAAATAATAAATAAAAACACGCATGAACCCTAAAAACGTTACATAAACCTTAAAAAATGCAACATAAATGCTACATCACCACTAAAAATTCTACAAAAACCCAGAAAACATAACATAAACCCTAAAAAATGCTACATAAAACCTAAACCCTAAACATGCTACATAAACCCTAAAAACGTTACATAAACCCTAAAAAATGCTACATAAAACCTAAAACTGCTCACTAAACCCAAAAAGTGCCACCAAAACAAACAAAAATGCTACATAAACTCAAAAAACTCTACACAAACACAAAAAATTCTTCAAAAACCCTAAAGATGCTTCAAAACACTCAAAAATATTAATCCCTAATATAACAAAATATAAAAAATTAAACCCTAATAAACTGTAATAATCCCTAAAAACGCCTTATAATCCCTAAAAACCCTATGACACTCTACTGAACCCTAATAAAACCCCAAAAATACCAAATAAACCCTAATAAAGGATAATAAAACCTAATAAACCCTAAAAACACATTAAGAAAACCTAAAAAACCTTAACCAACCCTAGTAGACATTAATTTACAATAATAAACCATAATAAACCCCAAAAAATCCCTCAAAATCCATAATAAACCATAAATAAATCCCAATAAACCCTAATCAACCCTAACAAACCTTAACACACCATAATGACCACTAATAAAACCCTATAAAACCCTAATTATTAAAACTAATGCTAGTATAACTTAAAAAATCCCTAGAAACCCTGATAAACTCTAATATAACCTAATAAAACCTAAAAACACCCACAAACAATAAAAAAATGATCACAAACAATAAAAACATCCTATATTACCTAAATCTACCTAAAAACACTAATAAAACCAAATAAAGACAAAATTGATAATATACCATAAAAACCCATAGAAACCATAATAAACTATAATAAACTCTAATATAACCTAAGAAACCCTAAAAACGCTCAAAAAAAACCAAACGCTCAAAAAAAATAAAAAAACTATATTATCTAAAAAGACTTAACAAACACCAATATAACCTAATAAAACCAAAAAAATGAATAAACCCCTAACAGACCATAATAAACCATAAAACTCCCTAATAAACCCTAATAAAAACTAATAAACCCTAGAAAAACCATAATAAAACCCTAAAAATACCTTCTCCACCCTAATAATCCTTGACACACCATAATAAAATCTAATAAAACCCAACTAAATCCCAATAAACAAAAAAATACAAACAAACCATTAAAAAGCCCAAGAAACCCAAATAAACCATAAAAATTTATAATAAAACCTAATAAACCATAAAAAATTCTCTCAGACACTAAAAACATGCAAATAAACAAAAAAAGTCCTAACAAACCCTCATATATATTAAGAAAAACTAAAAACACTCATATACACTAATAAAAACACTAACATACCCTTGTAAACCCTAAAAATCCCTAACAAACCCTAATAAACACTACTCAACCCTAATAAACCATAACAAAACCATAAAGATACCTACTCAACCCTAATAAAATAATAAAAATACCTACTCAACCCTAATAAACCTTAACAAACTATAATAAACCCTAATAAACCCTAATAAACCCCACTAAACCCTAAAAAACGTAAATATACCATTAAAAAGCCCTAAAACCCCTAATAAATGAAAATAAAACCTAGCATAGCTTAAAAGCACTAATAAACCCTAATAAACACTACTAAACCCTAAAAACCATAATATACCCTCTTTAAAATTAATAAACTATAATGAACGATAATAAACCCTAATAAATGCTAAGCATGCCCAAATATACCAAATAAACTTTACTAAACTCGAATAAATAAAATAAACCCTAATAAACAGTAATAAATCAAAAAATAATCGTAAAAAGGTTGATAAACCCTAGAAAAAGCTATTAGTGCCTAAAAAATCCCAATAAAACCCTAATATACAATAAAAAATGTCAATAAACTATAACAAATCCTAAAGAACTCTAATAAACCCTAAACAACCTTAATAAACCCTAAAGAACCATATTAAACTCTAAAGAACACTAAAAAACCCTAAATAACCCAAAACAATGTTAAAACACATTATTTAAACCCTAAAACCACTACAATACCTAAACAAACCCTAAAACACACTAAAAACCCTAACGACCCCTATTAATCCCAAAAAAACAAATAAACCCATAAACCCCCCTAAAACCATTAAAAAGCTATCAGATACTATAAAAAACCAAAACCACCCGTTAATAACCCTTAAAAACCCTAAAAACACTACAAACCATAAACAACCATTAAAACCCTAAAAAAGGATTCAAATAGATACATAACCCTAAAAACATTACATAAACCCTAAAAAATGCAACAAAACCCAAAAAACGCAACATAAACCAAAATAACTCAACATAAACGCAAAAAACGCTAGAGAAACCCTAAAACCACTACATAAACCCCAGATCTGTGACATAAACCCTAAAAAGCACAACATAAACCCTAAAAAATGAAACAAAAACATTAAAAGTGGCTACATACAACTTAAAAACACAATATAAACACTAAAAACAGTACATGAACCTTTAAAATGTTACATAAACCCTAAAAAATGCTACATAAATGCTACATTATCCCTAAAAATGCTACATAAACCCAAAAAACACAACATAAACCGTAAAAAATGCTACATAAAACCTAAACCCTAATCACGCTACATAAACCCTACAAATGTTACATAAACCCTAAAAATGATACATAAAACCTCAAACCGCAAACTAAACCCTAAAAATGATACATAAACACTAAAAATGTAAACAAACTCTAACAATGCTACACAAAACCTAAAAAATTATAAAAAAATCCTAAAGATGCTTCAAAACCTTCAAAAAAATTAAACCCTAATATACCATAATATAAAAAAATAAACCCTAATAAACCCCTAATAATCCCCTAATAAACTCTAATAATCCCTAAAAACCCTCAGAAACACTAATCAACCCTAATAAAACCCCAAAAATACCAAATAAACCCTAATAAATGATAATAAAACCTAATAAACACTAAAAACATATTAAGAAAACCTAAACAACCCTAACCAACCCTAATAGACACTAATAAACATTAATAAACCCTAATAAACTCCAAAAAAACCCTAAAAAGCCCTAATAAACCATAAATAAAGCCAAATAAACCCTACTCAACCCTAAAAAAACATAACACACCATAATAACCCCTAATTAAACCCTACAAAACCATAATAAAGAAAAAAATGCTAATATACCTAAAAAAATCCCTAGAATCCCGGATGAACTCTATTATAACCTAATAAACCTTAAAAACACTCACAAACAATAAAAAAATGATCACAAATAATAAAAATGTGCTATATTACCTAAAAAGACCTAAAAACACTAATATAACCTAATAAAGACAAAAAACACTAATATACCATAAAACTACCTAAAAACCCCAATAAACCATAATAAACTCTAATATAACCTAAGAAACCCTAAAAACACTCAAAAAAAACTAAATGCTCACAAACAATTAAAACACTCTATATTGTCTAAAAAGACTTAACAAACACTAATACAACCTAATAAAACAAAAAACTAATAAACACCTAACTGGCCCTAATAAAACCCTAAAAATACCTTCTCAAACCTAATAAACCTTGACACACCATAAAAAAAACCTAATAAAACCCAACTAAACTCCAATAAATAAAAAAAATGCAAACAAACCATTAAAAAGCCCTTGAAAACCTAATAAACCATAACAAATTCAAATCAAAGCTAATAAACCATTAAAAATGCTCCCAAACACTAAAAACACGCTAAAAAAACAAAAAAGTCATAACAACCCCTCATATATATTAACAAAATCTAAAAAAACTCATATGCCCTAATAAAAACACTAAAAAACACTAGTAAACCCTAAAAATCCCTAACAAACCCTAATAAATAGTACTCAACCCTAATAAATGCTAATAAATCCTTAAAGATACCGAATCAACCCTAATAAAACACTAAAAATACCTAATCAACCCTAATAAACCTTAACACACCATAATAAACCATAATAAACCCCTCTAAACCCAAAACAAATGCAAATATACCATTAAAAAAACCCTAAAACCCCTAATAAATGCTAATAAAACCTAACAAAGCTTTAAAGTGCAAATAATCCCGAATAAACACAACTAAGCACTAAAAACCCTAATATACCCTCTTAAAAATTAATAAACCGTAATGAACCATAATAAACCCTAATAAATCCTAAACATACCCATATATACCATAATATACAATAATATACCATAATATACTCTAATAAACCCAACTCAATCCTAATAAAACCCTAAAAATACCTAATAAAACCTAATAAACCTTGAGAGGGGGAGATGGCGGCGCACTCTCCTAGAATTCTCTCTCGCTCGACGATTTTTCCAGGCTTTCCCCTGGATCCAGATCGAAGCTTCATCAGTGGATCCTTGCTCCTTCGTTCTCGGAGATGGTATGACCTGGATGTGATCTTCGGCCTCAAGACGGTGGTGGATTCTGCACTTCGACAACATCATCTTCCCCGAGTGCTCTGGACTTCGGACTTCGACACGGATTTTTTCCGTTGCTGGCACGTCTGGCTTCCGAATGCTATGGTGGTCGTGATGCCTTCAGATGCTCTTGCTTGGGTCGACATCCTCCAGCAGCCGCAAATTGGGGTTGTTTTTTCAGATCTAGGGTTTCGGCAGGCGGGTCAACGCAGTCAAAGGGCACAATGGAAAAGCTGGTTTCTTCGGCGTTCAGGTTCTTTTCAGAAGGTTCTTCGTTTAGGCGGATGTTGCGACGATCTGGTCTGGCAACGCTAGTCGGGGTCTTCTCGATCTTACATTGCAGAATCTCGTTTCTTCTGGCGGTTCGCGAAGCAGCTTCAGGTGCGTGCTCAACCTTGTCTTTCCGCTTCGCCTTTGCTCCAGTTTGTTGCTGCTTGTTTCGGTCGGACCTTTTGGCATTCCATGTTCTCCTACTTGCTTTCGATTCTGAAAGGATGCTGGTTTATGGGTCTGTTGAGATGTGTTTGGAGATTTTTGTGGATTGCGGTTTGCTGTACTAAGAGGTGTGGAATGCTAAAAGTTGTCTGGTTTGAAGCTCATGACTGCTGGTTGTTAAGCTGCGACTGTTCCAAGAATTCTCTGCTTGCTGGAATGCTGGGTTGTGATGAAGCTGTGAGTTCTAATTCGAGGTGCTGGTGGCGTTGTGCTATTTTCTGTTGTGCTGTTGGTTGTACCTCTTTGTGCGACATGGTGGAGGCTGCAAGGTGTTGGATGCTGGATTTTACGAAATTTGATGATGGATGCTGTATGGAGGTGTACTCTACTTGCTGGTTCTTGGTGAGGACGTGTGGATGTTTGGTTTTTGCTGCTGCTGTGGATGAGTTTGTTGTTGTGCTGCTGGAGTGGAAGTGGGATGCTGTGAGATGTTTGGTGGTCGAAAGAGGTGCTGGCTGTCTGAAAATGAGGATGCTGGTTGCTGGTTTGTTGTGGATGCTGGTTGGCTGGTTGCTGCTGCTGGATGTTGTTTGCTGCTACAGTCTGAATGCTGGTTGTTGGTTAGCTGTGAGCTGCTGGATGCTGGTTAACGCTGGATATAGTGCGGTTGGATGTTGGTACTGGCTGGATGTGATGTGATGATGTTGCGGTTTTGTCTATTTTTGTGCCTTTTTCTTTCTTTGTTTTTCTTTCTTTGGCGTGGGTTGTAAGGGTTTTTGGGTGTGGGTCGTTCGACCCCTCCCCTCCCTTGTCTGCAGTGTTTGTGTCTTTTTGTTTAATAAATTTTGGGGGGTGCCAGGAATAGCCTGGACCCGAGCCTTCTTTGCCTAATAAACCTTGACACACCATAATAAACCGTAATAAAATTCTAATAACCCCCACAAAACCCTAAAAACACTAATAAACCATTAAAACCCTAAAACCCTAACAAACCATAATAAATGTTCGTAACACCTAAAAATGCTAAAAAATGGTAGTAAACCCTAAAAATAGATCTAATAATAATAGTATTATTAATGCTTGTGCATGTGCATATGCATGTGAATGGTTTAAATAATAAATCATAAAGCACATGCATGTGCATATGCATGCGCATTTACTTGTGAATGATAATAAATAATAAATTATAAACAATAACGCATGTAAATTACATGTGTATGTGCATGTGCATGTGAATGATAATAAATAATAAATAATAATGCACATTCAAGTGCATGTGCATGTGCATGTGCATGGTAAAAAACAATAATTAATAACAAATTCCACATGAATGTGCATTTGCATGTAAATGATAATAAATAACAAATAATAACGCATGTGATAATAGAATAACACAAGTGCATTGTGTGTTCACGCGCATGAGAATAAATAATAATAACATATGTGATAATAGAATAACGCAAGTGCATTGCATTTTCATGTGCATGGTAATGAATAATATACAATAACACCAGTGTATCTGCATTTACATGTAATGATAATGATAATGACGCATGCACGTGCATGTTAATAAATAATAAATAACAATGCATGTGCATGTGCATTTGTATTTGGTGATACAAACAACAGCAACAAAAACAACAACAACAACAACAACAATAATAGAATAATGCAAGTGCATTTCATGTGCACATGCAAAGTAGTAAATAATAAATAAATAATATTAAA
Source organism: Viscum album (assembly GCA_963277665.1). Taxonomy (NCBI): domain Eukaryota; kingdom Viridiplantae; phylum Streptophyta; class Magnoliopsida; order Santalales; family Viscaceae; genus Viscum; species Viscum album. Next base: position 816,979,153 of record OY728167.1, read on the forward strand.
TAAGAACAAATATGCATGTGAATGTGCATTTACATTTGATAATAATATTAATAATACTAATTGAAACAACAACAACAACAATAATAATAATAATAATAATAATAACGCATGCACGTGCATGGTAATAAATAATAAATAACAATGCACATGCATGTGGATTTGCATTTGATAATGATAATAATAATGATAATGATAATAATAATAATAATAATAATTGGGATAATAATAATAATATTAATAATAATAAAATATTAATATAAGTGCATTGCATATTCACTTGCATGGTAATAAATAATAAATTATAACGCACGTGCATCTGCAATTTCATGTGATGATAAAAATAATAGCAGTAGCAGTAGTAGTATTGATAATAGTAGTAGTACCAATGCATGTGATAATAGAATATTGCATGTGCATTAAGTGTTCACGTGCATGGTAATAAATAATAACGCACTTGCATTGCATTTTCATGTGATGATGATGAAGATGATGATAATAATATTAATAATAATAATAATAATAATTATAATAACACATGTGATAATAGGATAACGCATGTGAATTGAATGTTCGTGTTAATGTATTTGCATGTGAATTTGCATGTGATGATAATAACAATAACAACAACAACAACAACAACCATAATAATAATCATAACAATAAGAATAACAACGTTTGTGATAATAAAATAACATGCGTGCATTGCATTTGCACGTAAATGGTAATAAAAAATAAATAAAAATGCATGTTCATGTGTATGTGAATGTCTATGAGATGATGATAATAATAATAATAATAACAGTAATAATAATAAAAATAACAACAACAACGCATGTGATAATAGAATAACACACGTGCATTGCACGTGCAGTGCATGATAAAAAATAATAACTCATAGTGCACGTGATGATAATAAAAACAATAATAGTAATATTAATAATAATAGCGCATGTGATAATAGAATAACACACATGTATTGAATTTTCACATGTATGGTAAAAAATAATAATGCATGTGCATTTTCATTTGCATTTGATGATAATAACAATAATAACAATAATAGTAATAATAATAATAACAAAAAAAATTCATGTGATAATAGAATAATGTAGGTGCATTGCGTGTTCGCGTGCATGGTAATAAATAATAACGGACATTCATGTGCATTTGCATGTGATGATAATAATAATAATAATAATAATAATAACAACAACAACAACATATGCACGTGCATGGAAATAAATAATATATAATAAAAAATAAATAATAACGAATGTCCATCTACATTTGCATGTGAAGATAATAATAATAATAATGACAATAATAACAATAATTATAATTATAATAATGATAATGATAATAACGATAATGATAATAATGATAATAATAACGTTTGTGATAATATAATAACACACGTCCTAACAAACCCTCACAAAATCTAACAAACTCTCACAACCACTAATAACCCTTAAGAACCCCTAATAAATCCAAATAACACCTGAAACCCACTATTACACCCTAGACCCCTAATAAACACTAATAAGTCAAAATAACCTGTAATAAACCCTAAAAACCCTATTAGACTCTAATAAATGCTACAATATCCCCAAAACCTATATTATACAATTAAAAACACAATTGAACCATAATAAATCCTAATAATCACTAAAAGCTGGGACAAACCCGATAAAACACAACAAAACCCGCCCAATAATAGCCTAAAAACCCTAAAACCTGCTAATAAACCCTAACAAACCCTAATAACCCCATAATAAATCGTAAAAACCCTAACAACCCCAAATAAATCGTAACAAATCCTAAAAATGCCAAATAAATCATAACAATCTGAAACAAACCATAATAAACCCCTAATAAACCGCAATAAACCCGAACAAATCATAATAAACGCTAATAAATTTTAATAAACCCAAATACACATTAATAAACCCTAATAAATAAAATAAACTCTAATAAACCCTATTAAATCCTATATATCCCTAAAAAAGGTTGATAAACACTAGAAAAAGCTATTAATGCCTACAAAATCCCAATAAAACTCTAATATACAATAAAAATGCTAATAAACCGTAACAAATCCTAAAGAACACTAATAAACCCTATAGAACCCTAATAATCCCTAAAGAAAGATAATAAACTCTAAAGAACACTAAAAAACCTTTAAGAACCCAGAAAATTCTAAAACACATTACATAAACACTAAAAACTGCTACAATACCGAAACAAACCCTAAAACACGCTAAAAACCCCTAACAACCCCTATCAATACTAAAAAAACAAATAAACCCTTAAAAACCCTCCAACAAACCATTGAAAACCCATAAAATACCATAAAAACCATAAACACTCATTAATAACCCTTAAAAACCATAAAACCACTACAAACCATGAACAACCATTAAAACCCTAAAAAAGGCAACAAATAGATACATAAACTCAAAAAAATTGCATAAACCCTAAAAGGAAACATAAACCCAAAAAACGCAACAAAAACCCAAAACAAAACATAAACCCAAAAAACGCTACATAAACCCAAAAAAAAACACAACATAAACCCTAGAATCATAACATAAACCCTAAACAACACAACATAAACATTAAAAAATGCTACATAAAACCTAAAAACACAACATAAACCCTAAAAACACTACATGAACCATAAAAAAGTAACATAAACCCTAACAAATGCAATGTTTTTTGGATAATAAAACCTAATAAACCCTAAAAAAGGGTAATAAAACATAATAAACCCTAAAAATACCAAATAAACCCTAATAAAGGATAATAAAACCTAATAAACCCTAAAAAACGTTATCAAAACCTAAACAACCCTAACCAACCCTAATAGACACTAATAAACAATAATAAATTGTAATAAACCCAAAACAAACCCTCAAAATCCCTAATAAAAAATAAATAAATCCAAATAAACCCTACTCAACCCTAACAAACCTTAACACACCATATTGACCCCTAATAAAACCCTACAAAACCCAAATAACAAAAAAATGCTAGTATACCTTAAGAAATCCCTAGAAACCTTGATAAACTCTAATATAACCTCATAAAACCTAAAAACACCCACAAACAATAAAAAAATGATCACAGACAAAAAAACATGCTATCTTACCTAAATAGACTGGAAAACACTAATACAACCTAATAAAGACAAAAATGCTAATATACCATAAAAACCCTAGAAAACATAATAAACCATAACAAACTATAATATAACCTAAGAAACCCTAAAAACGCTGACAAACAAAAACAAAACGCTCATAAAAAATAAAAAACACTATATTATCTAAAAAGACTTAACAAACACTAATATAACCTAATAAAACCAAAAAACTAATAAACCCCTAACAAAGCCTAACAAACCCTAAAAATCCCTAAAAAACCGTAATAAAAACTAATAAACCCTAGTAAAACCTTAATAAAGCCCTAAAAATACCTTCTCAAACCTAATAAACCGTGACACCCCATAATAAAACCTAATAAAAACCAACTAAACCCAAATAAACAAAAAAATTCAAAAAAACATTAAAAAGCCCTAGAAACACGAATAAACCATAATAAATTATAATAAAACCTAATAAACATTAAAAAATGCTCATAAACACTAAAAACACACAAATAAAACATAAAAAGTCCTAACAACCCCTCATATATATTAAAAAAAACTAAAAAACACTCATATACACTAATAAAAACACTAACAAACCCTAGTAAACCCTAAAAATATCAAACAACCCCTAATAAACACTACTCAACCCTAATAAACCCTAATAAAACCCTAAAGATACCTACTCAACCCTAATAAAATAATTAAAATACCTAATCAACCCTAATAAACCTTAACATACTATAATAAACCCTAATAAACCCCACTAAACCCTAAAAAATAAAATATACCATTTAAAAGTCCTTAAACCCCTAATAAATGCTAATAAAACCAAACAAAGCTTAAAACCATTAATAAACCCTAATAAACACTACTAAACCCTAAAAACCCCTAATATACACTCTTAAAAATTAATAAACCATAATGAACGATAATAAACCCTAATAAATTCTAAATATACCCAAATATACCATAATATACCATAATAGACCCTAATAAACCTTAACACACCACAATAAACCCTAATAGATTCCAAATAACCCCCACCAAACCCTAAAAAATGCTAATATACCACTAAAAACCCTAACACCCTAAAAAACATAATAAATTTTAATAACACATCAAAATGCAAAAAAATGCTAGTAAACCCTAAAAATACCTCTAATAATAATAGTAGTAATAACGCACGTGCATGTGCATATGCATGTGCATGGTTTAAATAATAAATCATAATGCACGTGCATGTGCATATGCCTGTGCATTTGTATGTGAATGATAATAAATAATAAATTATAAATAATAATGCATGTGAATTACATGTGTATGTGTATGAGAATGTGAATGATAATAAATAATAAATAATAATGCATATCCAAGTGCATGTGCATGTGCATGTGCATGGTAATAAACAATAAATAATAACCAAGTCCACATGAATGTGCATTTTCATGTGAATGATAATAAATAACAAATAATAACACGTGTGATAATAGAATAATGCACGTGCATTGCGTGTGCATGTGCATTGCGTGTGCATGTGCATTGCGTGTGCACGTGCATGAGAATAAATAATAATTACACATGTGATAATATAATAACACAAGTGCATTGAATGTGCAGGTGCATGATAATAAATAATATATTTTAACGCACGTGCATGTGCATTTACATGTAATGATAATGATAATGATAATGATGCATGGACGTGAATGGTAATAAATAATAAATAACAACGCACGTGGATGGGAATTTGTATTTGATGATACAAACAATAATAATGATAATAATAGTAGAATAACGCAAGTGCATTTCATGTGCACGTGCATAGTAGTAAATAATAAATAAATAAGAATAAATAAGAATGCACATGCATGTGAATGTGCATTTACATTTGATGATAAAATTAATAATACTAATTGTAATACTAATAATAATAATAAGGCATGCACGTGCATGGTAATAAATAATAAATAACTATGCACATGCATGTTCATTTTCATGTGATAATGATAATAATAATTATAATGATAATAATAATAATAATACTAATTGTGATAACAATAATAATAAAAGAATAATACAAGTGCATTGCATATGCACGCGCATGGTAATAAATAATAAATAATAACGCACGAGCATCTACATTTTCATGTGATGATAGTAATAATAACTGCAGTAGTCATAATAGTGGTAGTAGTGCTGATAATAGTAGTAGTATCAATGCATGTGATAATAGAATATTTCATGTGCATTACATGTGCATGTTCATGATAATAAATAATAATGCTCATGCATTGAATTTTCATGTGATGATGATGATGATAATAATAATACTAATATTAAAAAAATTAATAATAACAATGCATGTGATAATAGAATAAAGCACGTGCATTGAATGTGCATGTATGTGCATTCGCATGTGCATTTTCATGTGATGAAAAAAACAACAACAACAACGACCACAATAATAATAATAATAATAATAATAATAATAATGCATGTGATAATAAAATTACGTGTATGAATTTCATGTGCACGTTCATGGTAATAATGATATAATAATAACGCACGTGCATGTGCATGTGCATGTAGATGAGATGATGATGATGATGATGATGATGATAATAATAATAAGTTATAGTTGTTTGAAAAAACAGCCGACAGGACAAAAATGCTAGAAATGGGGTCTCGAAAAACCTAAAAAATAACAAAGTCATTGAAGAAGGCATAACTTCTTCTTCAGGTGTCATTTCAACTCTGTGAATAGTCAAACTGAATCTCATGGAACGAACTATGATAAAAACAGTTGCCTATTTTATTGAGTCGTAGGATTCTTAGGTTTTTTGACACCAGGATAGTTACTCTATTTAAAATGACAATAACTTATGCTACGTGTGTTCATTTTGACTCTTCCATATATCAAATCGAAGATTGTGAAAAGCTACACACTCTAGTAACCACTATAACCCTTATTGACATTCTTCAATTCCCGAAAAGACAAAATCAATTTGGATGGTCAAAATATTGGCTTCTGGTTTCCATTTTGTAATAACTTCTTCTATGGGTGTCTGTTCTGCCTCTACCACAAATCAAATCGAATCTTGAGACTAGAACTACACTCTTATAACCACTGAAACACCTTATCATATCCTTGAAGGCCCAAAAAGATACTTAAACCCCCCAAAAGACCATAACTTCTACTCCGGGAGTCCGTTTTACCTCTACCATATATCAAATCGATTCTTTCGACTAGATCTACACATCTGTGACCAATAAAAACAAATTATCACATTCTTAATGACCCAAAAGGTCATTAAGTCCTCCAAATGACCATAACTTCTTCTTTGGGTGCCTGTTTCACCTCTACCACATATCAAATTGAAGTTTGCGACTAGTTCTACACATCTGTAACAACCATGAACAACTAAATAACCCTAACAACCCATGTATAACTCCATAAACACTAAAAACCATTAAAAACCACGCAAAACCCAAAAAAACACTAACAAACCCAAACAAACACTAGCAAACCCTTACAAACTATAACAAACCCAAATAAATCCTAACAAACCCCAAAAAACCCTAAAAACATAACAACACCTAAAACCCCCCAAAAAAACCCTTCCACGCCCAAACAAACCCCGAGAAGCACTAATACGTGACAATAAATACAAAAAACACAAAAAAACCCCAAAAAACCCCTAAGAAACCAAAACAAACCCTAACATAACCCTAAAAACCCTAAAAAACCTAACAAAACCCTAAGCAAACCTAAGAAACACTAACACAGCCTTAGAAAAACTAAAACACCCTTAGAAACCCTAACACACTCTTAGAAACCCTAGCACACACTTAGAAACCCCAACGCACCCATAGATACCCTAACACAACCTTAGAACCCCTTAGAAACCATAGCACACCTTAGAAACCCTAACCTGCCCATAAAAACCCTAATCCACCCTTAGAAACCCTAACACACACTTAGAAACCCTAACAGACCCTTAGACACCCTAAATCACTCTAATAAGAACTAATAAATCCTAATAAAACCCTACCTACCAATAATAATCCCATATAAACCCTAAAGCCCACTATTAAACCCTAATAAACACTAATAAATCGAAATAAACCCTAAAAACCATATTAGGCCCCAATAAAAGCTACAAAATACCTAAAAACCAAAATATACAACAAAAACTCTATTAAACCATTCAAAATTCTAATATTCACAAGAAATCCTAACTAACCCGGAAAAACCTGACAAAACCCAAAAAATACCAGAAAAACCAAAAAAAAACCCTAAAAAACCTAAAAAACCCTAAAAACCCTAAAAACCCTAAAAAACCTAAAAAACCCTAAAAAACCCTAAAACCCCTAAAAAATAGAAAAAACCTAAAAAACACGGAAACAAACCTAAAAAACCCTAAAAAACCTCAAAAAACCTTAAAAACACTAAAAAAACTAAAAACCACTAAAAGCACTAAACAGCCCAAAAAACCCTAAAAATGCCTAACAAAACCCTAAACAACCATATGAAACCCTTAAAAACCCTAAAACCCATAGAAATCCCTAAAAACTTCAAAAGAAACCCAAATACACCCTATAGAACACTAAAAACCCATAAAAACCCAAAAGAAACCTAAAGAACCACTAAAGCCACTAACAACGCTACATGAACCCTAATAATTTCTACCAAAATCCGAAAAATGTTTCAAACCCCACAAAACACAAAAAAAACCCCAAAAAATGTTAAAATAACCCTACCAAAGTATAAAAAATCCCAACTCACCCATAAAACCCAAAAAATGAATAAAACCCCAAACAACTCAAACAAATCGTAACAAACCCTAAAAACCCTACCAAAACCTAACAATCCCTAACAACCACTAATAACCACTAATAAACCCTAATAATCCATAAAACCCACTATAAAACCCTAATAAATGCTAGTAAATTTTAATAACCTATAATTAACCCTGACAAACTCTATTAGATACTAATAAACGCTGCAAAATCCCTAAAACCCCTAATATACAATAAAAAACATTATTAAACCATAATAAACCCTAATAATCACTAAAATCCCTTACAAACCCCCACAAAACGCAACAAAAGTCTCTAAATAATAGCCAACAAAACCATACACCCCCTTATAAACCCTAAAAACCCTAAAAACCCCAAAATAAATCGTAACAAAACTAACAACCCCAAATAAATCATAACAAATTCTAACAATGCCCAATAATTCGTAACAATCTGAAACAAGCCATAACAAACCCATAAGAAACCCCAATAAAACCTAACAAATCATAATAAACCTGAATAAGTCGTAATAAACCCAAATACATTTTATTAAATCCTAATAAATAACATAAACCCTAACAAACCGTAATAAATCCTAAATAACCCTAAAAAAGGTTGATAAACCCTAGAAAAAGATATTAATGCCTACAAAAGCCCAATAAAACCATAATATACAATAAAAACTCTAATAAACTATAAAAAATCCTAAAGAACACTAATAAACCCTAAAGAACCCTAATAAACCCTAAATAAGCATATTAAACTCTAAAGAACACTAAAAAACTCTAAAGAACCCAAAAATATTAAAACACATTATATAAACCCTAAAAACCACTACAATACCCAAACAAACCCTAAAACACCCTATAAAACCAAACAACCCCTATCAATACCAAAAAAACAAATAAACCCATAAAACCAGCCAAAAACCATTAAAAAGCCACCAGATACCATAAAAACCCATAAACACCCGTTAACAGCCCTTAAAACCCCTAAAAACCCATAAACAACCATTAAAACCATAAAATAGGATTCAAATCGATACATAAACCCTAAAAAAGTAACATAAACCCTAAAATATGCAACAAAAACCGTAAAAACGCACCATAAACCAAAAAACGCAACATAAACCCAAAAAACACTGCATAAACCCTAAATGCACTACATAAACCCTAGAACTATAACATAAACCCAAAAAAACAAAACATAAACCCTAAAAACGCAACATGAACATTAAAAAATGCTACATAAAACCTAAAAACACAATATAAACCCTAAAAAACTCCATGAACCCTAAAAACGTTACGTAAACCCAAAAAAATGCAACATAAACACTACATCGCCCCTAAAAATGCTACATAAACCCAAAAAACGCCACAAAAACCCTAAAAATTGATACATAAAACCTAAACCCTAAACACGCTACACAAACCCCAAAAACGTAACATAACCCCTAAAAATGATACATAAAATCTAAACCCTCTAACTAAACCCAAAAAACGCTACATAAACACTAGAAATGATTCATAAACTCTTACAACAATACACAAACCCTAAACAATGCTACAAAACCCTAAAGATGCTTTAATACCCTCCAAAATATTAAACCCAAATATACCATAATAAAAAAATGAAACCCTAATAAACCCCTAATAAACTCTAAGAATCCCTAAAAACACCTTATAATCCCTAAAATCCATAGAAACTCTATTCTACCCTAATAAAGGCCCAAAAATGCATAATAAACCCAAATAAATGATAATAAAACCTAACAAACCCTAAAAACACATTAAGAAAACCTAAACAACCCTAACCAACCCTAATAGACACTAATAGACACTAATAAACCCAAATAAACCCCAAAAAATCCTTAGAAGACCTAATAAACCATAAATAAATTCAAATAATCCCTACTCAACCCTAACAAACCTTAACACACCATAACAACCCCTAATAAAACCGTACAAAACCCTAATAATGAAAAAAATGCTAGTATACCATAAAAAATCCCTAGAAACCCTGATAAACTCTAATATAACCTAATAAACCTTAAAAATGCTCACAAAAAATAAAAAAATGATCACAAACAATAAAAATGCGCTATATTACCTAAAAAGACCAAAAAAGAATAATGTAACCTAATAAAGACAAAAAAATGCTAATATATCTTAAAATATCAAGAAAAAATAATAAACCATAATAAACTCTAATATAACCAAAGAAATCCTAAAATGCTCACGAAAAAACACAAAATTATCACAAACAAAAAAACAAGCTATAATATCTAAAATGACCTAACAAACACTAATATAACCTAACAAAACAAAAAAAAACCAACAAACCACTAACAATACCTAAAACCCCTAAAAATCAATAATAAACCCTAATAAAAATGAATAAAGCCTAATAAAACCATAAAAATACTTTCTCATCCTAATATACCTTGACACAACATAACAAAACCTAATAAAACACAACTAAACCCCAATAAACAAAAAAAACACAAACAAACCATTAAAAAGCCCTAGAAACCATAATAAACCATAATAAATTCAAATAAAATCTAATAAACCATTAAAAATCATCACAAACCCTAAAAACACGCAAATAAAAACTAAAAAGTCATAACAACCCCTCATATATATTAGTAGAAACTAAAAAACACTCATATACCCTAATAAAAACACTAACAAACCCTAGTAAACCCTACAAATCCCTAAAAAACCCAAATAAACTATACTCAACCCTAATAAACCCTAATAAAAACTTAAAGATACCGACCCCGCCCTAATAAAACCCTAAAAATACCTACTCAACCCTAATAAACCTTAACACAGCATAATAAACCATAATAAACCCCACTAAACCCTAAAAATGAAAATATACCATTAAAAAGCCCTAAAGCCCCTAATAAATGCTAATAAAACCTAACAAAGCTTAAAAGCGCTAACAAACCCAAATAAACACTATTAAACACTAAAAACACCTAATATATGCTCTTAAAAATTAGTAAACCATAATGAACCATTATAAACCCTAATAAATTTTAAACATACCCAAATATACCATAATATACCATAATATACCCTAATAAACCCAACTCAATCATAATAAAACCCAAAAAATACCTAATAAACCCTAATAAACCTTGACACACGATAATAAACCCTAATAAAATCCTAATAACCCCAACCAAACCATAAAAAATGATAATATACCATTAAAAACCCTAAAACCCTAACAATACATAATAAATGTAAATAACACCTAAAATTCCTAAAAATTGATATTAAACCCTTAAAATACCTCAAATAATAATAGCAGTAATAATTCACGTGCATGTGCCTATGCATGTGCATGGTTTAAATAATAAATCATAAAGCACGTGCATGGGCATATGCATGCGCATTTGCATGCGAATGATAATAAATAATAACACATGTGAATTGCATGTGCATGTGCATGTGCATGTGAATGATAATAAATATTAAATAATAACATAAACTCAAGGGTATGTGCATGTTCATGTGCATGTTCGTGGTAATAAACAATAAATAATAACAAAGTCCACATGAATGTGCATTTGCATATGAATGATAATAAATAATAAATAATAACACATGTGACAATTGAATAAAGCAGGTGCGTTGCGTGTGCACGTGCATGAGAATAAATAATAAAAACACATGTGATGATAGAATAACGGAAGTGAATTGTATTTTCATGTTCATGGTAATAAATAATATATAATAACACACATGTATATTCATTTACATGTAATGATAATGATAATGACGCATGCACGTGCATGGTGATAAATAATAAATAACAACACACGTGCATGTGCATTTGAATTTGATGATACAAACAACAACAAAAACAAAAACAACAACAACAACAACAATAATAATAATAAAATAACAAAAGTGCATTGCATGTGTATATGCATAGTAGTAAATAATGAATAAATAATAGTAAATAAGAACACACATGCAAGTTCATGTGAATTTACAATTGATAATAATATTAACAATACTAATTGTAATAATAATAATAATAATAAAGCATGCACGTGCATGGTAATAAATAATAAATAACAGCGCACATGCATGTAGACTTACATGTGATAATGATAATAACAATGATAATAATAATAATAATAGTAATAAATGTGATAATAATAATAATAATAATAATAATAATAATAATAAAAGAATAGTGCATGTGCATTGCATATACACGTGCATGGTAATAAATAATAAATAATAATGCACGTGCATCTGCATTTTCATGTGATGATAATAATAATAATAATAATAGCAGTAGTAGTAGTGGTGATTATTGTAGTAGTACCAATGCATATGATCATATAATATTGCATGTGCATTATTTGTGCACGTGCATGGTAATAAATAATAACGTACGTGCATTATATTTTCATGTGATGATGATAATAATGATAATAATAATTATATTAATATTAATAATAATAATAACAACACATGTGGTAATAGAATAATGCACATGCATTGAATGTGCATGTTTATTTATTTGCAAGTTCATTTTCATGTGAATTTGCATGTGATGATAATAATAACAACAACAACAACACCAACAACAATAACCATAATAATAATAATTACAATTAGAATAACAATGTATGTGATGGTAAAATAACGTGTGTTCATTGCATGTGCACGTGCATGGTAATAAAAAATAAATAATAATGCACGTGCATGTGCAGGTGCATGTGCCTGAGATGATAATAATAATAATAAGAGCAATAATAATAATAATAACAACTACAACGCATGTGATAATAGAATAACGCATGTGAATTTAATGTGCAGTGCATGATAAGAAATAATTACTCATAGCACACGTGATGATAATAATGAAAATAATAGTAATATTAATAATAATAGCGCATGTGATAGTAGAATAACACACATGTATTGAATGTGTGCGTGTATGGTAATAAATAATAACGTATGTGCATTTTCATTTTCATTTGATGATAATAACAATAATAAAAATAATATTAATAATAAAAATAACAATAAAAATGCATGTGATAATAGAATAATGAAGGTGCATTGCAAGTGCGCGTGCATGGTAATAAATAATAACAGACGTGCATGTGCATTTTCATGTGATGATGATAATAATAATACTAGTAGTAGTAATAATAATAATAATAATAATAATAACTACAACAACAACATATGCACATGCATGGAAATAAATAATATATAATAAACAATAAATAATAAAGCATGTGCATCTACATTTGCATGTGACGATTATACTAATAATAATAATAGTAATAACAATGATGATAATTATAATAATGATAACGATAATAATTAAAATGATAATAATGATAATAATAAAGTGTGTGATAATAGAATAACACATGTCCTAACAAACCCTAACAAAACCTAACAAAACCTAACAACCACTAATAACCCCTAAGAAGCATAATAAACCCAAATAACACCTGAAACCCACTATTAAACCCCAAACCCCTAATAAACACTAATAAATCATAATAACATATAACAAACCCTAAAAAACCCTATACGAATCTAATAAAATCTAAAAAAATCCCTAAAACACCTAATATACAATAAAAAGTACTATTGAACCCTAAAAATCCTAATAATCACTAAAAACCCTAACAAACCCGACAAAACACTACAAAAACCGCCAAATAATAACCTACAAAACCCTACAATCGGCTAATAAACCCTAACAAACCCTAATAACCCCATAATAAATCATAACAAACCCTAAAACCCCCAAATAAATCGTAACAAATCTTAACAACACCAAATAAATCATAACAAACTAAAATTTACCATAACAAACCCCTAATAAACTGCAATAAACCCTAACTAATCATAATAAACCCTAATAAATTGTAATAAAACCAAATACACATTAATAAACCCTAATAAATACAATAAACTCTAATAAATCCTAATAAATCCTAAATAACCCGAAAAAAGTTTGATGAACCCTTGAAAAATCTATTAATGCCTACAAAAGCCCAATAAAACCCTAATATACAATAAAAAAGGCTAATAAACCGTAATAAAAACCTAAATAACACTAATAAACCCTAAAGAACCCTGAAGAACCCTAATAAACCCTAAAGATCCATAATAATATCTAAAGAACACTAAAAACCCTAAAGAACCCAAAAAACACGTAAACACATTACATAAACCATAAAATCGCTATAATACCCAAACAAACCCTAAAACACACTAAAAACCCTACGAACCCCTATCAATCCTGAAAAAACAAATAAACACTTAAAACCCCCCCAAAAAACCATTGAAAACCCATCAAATACCATAAAACCCTAAACACCCGTTAACAACCCTTAAAAACCGTAAGAACCACTACAAACCATAAGCAACCATTAAAACCCTAGAAATGGAAACAAATAAATACATAAACCCAAAAAACATTACATAAACCCTAAAAATGCAACATAAACCCTAAAAACACAACATAAACCCTAAAAACACAACATAAACACAAAAAACACAACATAAACCCAAAAACGCTACATAAACTAAAAAAGCACTACATAAACCCTAGAACTGTAACATAACCCCTAAACAACGCATCATAAACATTAAAAATCGCTACATAAAACATAAAAACACAACAAAAACCCTAAAACACTACATGAACCCTAAAAATGTTACATAAACCCTAAAAAATACAACATAAACGCTACATCACCCCTAAAAACGCCACATAAACCCAGAAAATGCAACATAAACCCTAAAAAATGGTACATAAAACCTAAACCCTAAACACGCTACATAAACCCTAAAAACATTACATAAACCCTAAAAAATCCAACATAAAACCTAAAACTGCTAACTAAACTCTAAAATCTCTACATAAACACTAAAAATTCTACATAAACTCAAACAACACTACACAAACACTAAAAAATGCTACAAAAACCCAAAAGATGCTTCAAAACCCTCAAAAATATTAAACCCTAATGTACCATAATATAAAAAATTAAACCCCAATAAACCCCTAATAAACTATAATAATCCATAAAAACGACTTATAATCCCTAAAAACCCTAAGAGATTGTACTCAACCCTAATAAAACCCCAAAATACCTAATAAACACTAAAAAAGATAATAAAACCTAATAAACCCTAAAACATGTTAAGAAAACTTAAACAATCCTAACCAACCCCAATAGACACTAATAAAACCCTACAAAACCCTAATAATGAAAACAAATGCTAGTATGCCTTAAAAAATCCCAAGAAACCCTGATAAAATCTAATATAGCCTAATAAACCCTAAAAATTCTCACAAAAAAATGATCACAAACAATAAAAATGCGCTATATTACCTAAAAAGACAGACAAACACTAATATATACCTTGACACACCATAATAAAACCATAATAAATCCCATAAAATACCTTCTCAACACTAATAAACCTTGACACACCATAATAAAACCTAGTAAAAACCAACTAAACCCCAATAAACAAAAAAAACGCAAACAAACCATTAAAAAGCCCTAGAAACCCTAATAAACCATAATAAATTCTAATAAAAACTAATAAACCATAAAAAATTCCCAAAAACACAAAAAACACACTAACAAAACCATAAAATTCCAAAAAACTCCTCATATATATTTACAAAAACTAAAAAACTCTCATATACCCTAATACAAACACTAACAAACCCTAGTAAACCCTAAAAATCCCAAACAAATGCTAATAAACACTACTCAACCCTAGTAAACCCTAAAGATACCTACTCAACCTTAATAAAACCCTAAAAATACTTACACAACCCTAAAAAACCTTAACACACTATAATAAACAATAATAAACCCCACTAAGCCCTAAAAAAACCAAATATACCATTAAAAAGACCTAAAAGGCCTAATAAATGCGAATAAAACCTAACAAAGCTTAAAAGAACTAATAAACCCTAATAAACACTACTAAACACTAAAAAACCCTAATATACCCTCATAAAATTTAATAAACCATATTGAACGTTAATAAACCCAAATAAATCCTAAACATACCCAAATATACCATAATATACCATAATATAACATAATAAACCCAACTCAATCCTAATAAAACCTTAAAAATACCTAATAAATCCTAATAAACCTTAGCACACTGTAATAAACCCTAATAAAATCGTAATAACACCCCAAACCCTAAAAATGCTAATATACCCTTAAAAACCCATAAAACCCTAACAAACCATATTAAATGTTAATAACACTTAAAAATTATAAAAAATACTAGTAAAACATAAAAATACCTCTAATAATAATAATAGAAATAATGTACGTGCATGCGCATATGCATGTGCATGGTTTAAATAATAAATCATAACGCACGTGCATGTGCATATGACTGCGCATTTTCATGTGAATGATAATAAATAATAAATTATAAATAATAACGCGTGTGAATTACATGTGTATGTGCATGTGCATGTGAATGATAATTAATAACAAATAATAATGCACATCCAAGTTCATGTGTATGTGCATGTGCATGCATATGCATGTACATGTGCATTGTAATAAACAATAATTAATAACCAAGTCCACATGAATGTGCATTTTCATGTGAATGATAATAAATAATAAATAATAACACATGTGATAATAGAATAACGCAAGGTCATTGCATTTGCATGTGCATGATAATAAATAATATATAATAACGCACATGAAAGTGCATTTACATGTAATGATAATGATAATGATGCATGCACGTGCATGGTAATAAATAATAAATAACAACACACGTGCATGTGCATTTGTATTTGATGATACAAACAACAACAACAACATAAATAATAATAATAATAATAATAATAATAATTGAATAATGCAAGTGCATTTCATGTGCACGTGAATAGTTGAAAATAATAAATAAATAAAAATAAATAAGAACACACATGCATGTGCATGTGAATTTACATTTGATGGTAATATTAATAATACTAATTGTTATAAGATGCTTTGTTATTTGGTGGAAGGAATGGAACCCTTCTCTCACAGCTCTCCCCCTCTCTTGCTCGGACCATCTAGGGTTTCTCGATGAAACCCTCCACTTGGGGTCGGCGGTGCGTCTGAGCACCGCTTCCGTTTCTTCCTTTCTTCTCCTCTTTCGACTCCTTCAATCTCCCTCCTCCTGTGAGGTCATTTCATTTGGTCTATAATGGCCTTTTTCTCTCTCTTGATGGTGCGGCTTTCTTGTTGTCTTCTTCTAGGGTGTTTTCTTTGGTTCTACCGAAGTCAGTCAATGTCAAAGCCTCCGGCTGCTACAACCCTACCCTGATCTCTCATTCCAGCGCTACTCTCCAGGTCAGATTTGGAGTGGTGGTAAAACGAGGGTTTTGGGATAAAGGGTTTGGCAATCGTCGTTTCATCAAGTGATTCTGTTTCCGCCCGTCCTTGGTGTTGGCTTCTGGTTTCAGTTTTTCCTTGTTGTCGTTGTTTGGAGACCTCAGCCGCTCTTATCCCTACCCTGACCTCAAGCCCATCTGCTTCTCTCTGAGTCGGATCTGAAGTGGTGGTTCCTCAAGGGTTTTGGGAGGTGGGGTTCGGCGGATGATGGTGCCCTCGCGCGGTATGTTTCAGTTTTCAGTGGTGCTTTGTTTGTTTCCATTTCTTTAGTGGTTGATCTACTCGAGACTATCTCGACGAAGGTTTTGATGGTGTTTTTTGGTATGGATTCTCTCAGTTTTGGTTATGGTGGAAGTCATCGGTGGTTCTTGATAGTGTTTTTCTTGTTAAGGTTTCTTTCTTTTCGTGTTTTGTTGAAGCGAGTTCGAAATGTGCTGGTGTCTTGGATGTTTTTGGTTTGCATCGGCATGGTGTTGTTGTTTAATCGTGGTTTCAAAGGACTCCAGTGATTTCCAGAAACTGGTGCAATGTTGGAACGGTGATGACGACCGTGGTCTTGACGACGCTGATGGTGGTGAGTGTCTTCTCCAGCGGTGAGAACGACGATTTTGTTGTCACCGATCGCGGATGGCAGCGACGTGACTTTTTCGGCTCTCTTGGTTCGAGGTCGTCATGGATGTGACTTTTTCGGCTCTCTAAGTTTGAGGTTGTGATGGATGATAGTTCGTGGTTCAAGGTGGGTTAACCCATGGTTCGAGGTGGATCAGGAGAGTGAATTTGTCCATTTGAAATTTGAATGTGGAATGCAGTGCGTAGTGGTTTTGGATGTGGAATATGCACGGACGGTGGCTCTATGTATGGTTCCCACTTTTCAAATAACACAAAAAATGTATTGTGGTTAATTGTAATAATAATAATAATAACGCATGCATGTGAATGGTAATAAATAATAAATAACAACGCACATGAACACTAAAAACGTTACGTAAACTTTAAAAAATGCAACATAAATGCTACATCACCCCAAAAAATACTACAAAAACCCAGAAAACGCAACATAAACCCTAAAAAATGCTACATAAAACCTAAACCCTAAACACGCTGCATAAACCTTAAAAACATTACATAAACCCTATGAAATGATACATAAAACCTAAAACCTCTAACTAAACCCAAAAAGTGCTACCAAAATAATAAAAATGCTACATAATCTGAAACAACGCTACACAAACACAAAAAATGCTTCAAAAACCCTAAAGATGCTTCAAAACCCTCAAAAATATTAATCCCTAATATACTAAAATATAAAAAATTAAACCCTAATAAACCCCTAATAAACTGTAATAATCCCTAAAAACACCTTATAATCCCTAAAAACCCTATGACACTATACTCAACCCTAATAAAACCCCAAAAATACCAAATAAACCCTAATAAAGGATAATAAAACCTAATAAACACTAAAAACACATTAAGAAAACCTAAACAACCCTAACCAACCCTAATAGACACTAATTAACAATAATAAACCGTAATAAACCCCAAAAAACCCTCAAAATTCATAATAAACCATAAATAAATCCCAATAAACCCTTACCAACCCTTAACACACCATAATGACCCCTAATAAAACCCTACAAAACATTAATTATTAAAACTAATGCTAGTATACATTAAAAAATCCTTAGAAACCCTAATAAACTCTAATATAACCTAATAAAACCTAAAAACACCCACAAACAATAAAAAAATGATCACAAACAATAAAAACATCCTTTATTACCTAAATCGACCTAAAAACACTAATACAACCTAATAATGAAAAAATGCTAATATACCATAAAAATAAATAGACCATAATAAACCATAATAAACTCTAATATAACCTAAGAAACCCTAAAAACGCTCACAAAATAAACAAAACTCTCACAAAAAATAAAAAATGTTATATTATCTAAAAAGACTTAACAAACACTAATATAACCTAATAAAACCAAAAAACGAATAAACTCCTAACAGACCCTAATAAACCCTAAAACTCCCTAATAAACCCTAATAAAAACTAATAAACCCTAGTAAAACCATAATAAAACCCTAAAAATACCTTTTGAACCCTAATAAACCTTGACACACCATAATAAAACCTAATAAAACCCAACTAAACCCCAATAAACAAAAAAACACAAACAAACCATTAAAAATCCCTAGAAACCCGAATAAACCATAATTTTTTTTAATAAAACCTAATAAACCATAAAAAATGCTCACAGACACTAAAAACATGAAAATAAAACAAAAAAAGTCCTAACAACCCCTCATATATATTAAGAACAACTAAAAAACACTCATATAAACTAATAAAAACACTAACAAACCCTTGTAAACCCTAAAAATCCCTAACAAACCCTAATAAATACTACTCAACCCTAATAAACCATAATAAAACCATAAAGATATCTACTCAACCCTAATAAAATAATAAAAATACCTACTCAACCCTAATAAACCTTAACACACTATAATAAACCCTAATAAACCCCACTAAACCCTAAAAAACATAAATATACCATTAAAAATCCCTAAAACCCCTAATAAATTCAAATAAAACCTAACATAGCTTAAAATCACTAATAAACCCTAATAAACACTACTAAACCCTAAAAACCCTAATATACCCTCTTAAAAATTAATAAACCATAATGAACGATAATAAACCCTAATAAATGCTAAACATACCCAAATATACCATAATATACCCTAATAAAACCAACTCAATCCTAATAAAACCCTAAAAATACTTAATAAACCCTAAAAAACCTTAACACACCACAATAAACCCTAATAAAATCCAAATTGCCCCCACCAAACCCTAAAAATGCTAATATACCATTAAAAACCCTAAAACCCTATCAAACCATAATAAATGTTAGTAACACCTAAAAATGCTAAAAAATGCTAGTAAACCCTAAAAATACCTCTAATAATAATAATAGTAATAACACACGTGCATGTGCATATACATGTGCATGGTTTAAATGATAAATCACAATACATGTGCATGTGCATATGCCTGTGCATTTGTATGTGAATGATAATAAATAATAAATTTTAAATAATAATGCATGTTAATTACATGTGTAAGTGCATGTGCATGTGAATGATAATAAATAATAAATAATAACATACATCCAAGTGCATGTGCATGTGCATGGAAATAAACAATAAATAATAACCAAGTCCACAAGAATGTGTATTTTCTGTGAATGATAACAAATAATAAATAATAACACATGTGATAATAGAATAATGCATGTGCATTGCATGTGCACGTGAATTGTGTGTGCACGTGAATGAGAATAAATAATAATAACACATGTGATAATAGAATAATTCAAGTGCATTGCATGTGCATGTGCATTATAATAAATAATAATTTTTAACGCACATGCATGTTCATTTACATGTAATGATAATGATAATGATAATGATGCATGTACGTGCATGGTAATAAATAATAAATAACAACGCACATGCATGTGCATTTGTATTTGATGATACAAGAAATAATAATGATAATAATAATGGAATAACGCAAGTGTATTTCATGTGCACGTGCATAGTAGTTAATAATAAATAAATAATAATAAATAAGAATGCACATGCATGTGCATGTGCATTTACATTTGATGATAACATCAATAATAGTAATTGTAATAATAATAATAATAATAATAATAATAACGCATGCACGTGCATGGTAATAAATAATAAATAACAACGCACATGCATGTTCATTTGCATGTGATAATGATAATAATAATGATAATGATGATGATGATAATAACAATAATAATACTAATTTTGATAATAATAATAATAATAAAATAATAATACAAGTGCATTTCATATGCACGTGCATGGTAATATATAATAAATAATAACGCACGTGCATCTACATTTTCACGTGAAGATAGTAATAAAAATAGCAGTAGCCATAATAGTGGTAGCAGTGGTGATAATAGTAGTAGTATCAATGAATGTGATAATAGAATATTTCATGTGCAATACTTGTGCACATGCATGATAATAAATAATAACACTCATGCATTGCATTTGTATGTGATGATGATGATGATGATAATAATAATATTATTAATAATATTAAAAATAACAATGCATGTGATAATTGAATAATGCACATGCATTGAATGTGCGTGTATGTGCATTCGCTTGTGCATTTTCGTGTGATGATAACAACAACAACAACAACCACCGCCACAATAATAACAAAAATAATTATAATAACAATTCATGTGATAATAAAATAACGTGTGTGCATTTCATGTGCATGTGCGTGGTAATAAAAATATAATAATAATGCACGTGCATGTGCAGGTTCATGTGGATGAGATGATGATGATGATAATAATAATAATAATAATAATAATAATAAGTTATAGTTGTTTGAAAAAATAGCAGACATGACAAAAATGCTAGAAATGGGGTCTCGAAAACCCTAAAAAATCACAAAGTCATTAAAAAAGGCATAACTTCTTCTTTGTGTGTCATTTCTACTTCGTGAATATTCAAACTGATTCTCATGGAACAAACTACGATAAAAACAAGTGCCTATTTTAGTGATTTGTAGGTTTCTTAGGTTTTTTGGTGCCCGAAGAGTTGCTCAATTTAAAATGACAATAACTTCTGCTACGTGTGTTCATTTTGGCTCTACCACATATCAAATCGAAGATTGTGAAAATATACACACTCTTGAAACCACTGGAACCCTTTCTGACATTCTTCAACCCCCAAAAAGACACAAAATCCATTTGGATGGTCAAAAGATTGGCTTCTGGTGTCCGTTTTGCAATAACTTCTTCTATGGGTGTCCATTTTTCATCTACCACATATCAAATCAAAGCTTGCGACTATACCTACATTCCTATAACCACTGAAGCACCTTATCATATCCTTGATGTCCCAAAAGGTGCATAAACCCTCCAAAATACCAAAAAATCTACTCCGAGAGTCCGTTTTGCCTAAACCATATATCAAATCGAAGCTTTCGACTAGATCTATACATATATGATTAATAGGAACAACTTATCACGTTATTAAAGACCCAAAAGGTCCTTAAGTCCTCCAAATGACCATAATGTCTGCTCTGGGTGCCCGTTTCACCTCTACCACATATCAAATTGATGCTTGCGACTAGCTCTACACATCTGTGACAACCATGAACAACTAAATAACCCTAACAAACAATGAATAACTCCATAAACACAAAAAACCATTAAAAACCACGCAAAACCCTAACACACCCTAACAAACCCTAACTAAAACTAGCAAACCCTAACAAACCGTAACAAACCCTAACAAACCCTAACAAACCCCAAAAAACCCTAAAAAACATAACAACACATAAAAACCCTAAAAACCCCTAAAAACCCTTACAAACCCCAAGAATCACTAAGACACACCAATAAAAACAAAAACCTAAAGAATCCCAAAAAACCCCTAAGAAACCATAAGAAACCCTAACATAAACCTAAAAACCCTAACAAAACCCTACGCAAACCAAAGAAACACTAACACACACTTAGAAACCCTAACACATACTTAGAAACCCTAACACACCCTTAGAAACCCTAGCAAACCCTTAGAAACCCCAACACACCCATAAAAACCCTAACAAACCTTAGAAACCCTTAGAAACCATAGCACACCCTTAGAAACCCTATCCCGCCCATAAAATCCCTAACCCACCCTTAGAAACTCTAACACACACTTATAAACCCTAAGAAACCCTTAGACACCCTAAATCACTTTAATAGGAACTAATAAATCCTAAGAAAACCCTACCAACCAATAATAAACCCTAATAAACCCTAAAGCCCACAACTAAACCCTAATAAACACTAATAAATCATAATAAATCCTAAAAACCTTATTTGACCCCAATAAAAGCTACAAAATACCTAAAAACCCAAATTTCCAATAAAAACTCTATTAAACCATTCAAAATGATAATATTCACAAAAAACCCAAACAAACTAGGCAAAACCTGACAAAACCCTAAAAAACCATAAAAACCCAAAAAAAACCCTAAAACCCAAAAAACCCTAAAAAACATTAAAATCCCTAAAAACCCTAAAAAAACCAAAAAACCCTAAAAAAATATAAAAACCCTAAAACCCCAAAAAACATAAAAAACTGAAAAAACTCGAAAACAAACCTAAAAAACACTAAAAAACCTCAAAAAACCTCAAAAACCCCTATAAACCCGCATAACCACTAAAAATGCTAAAAAACCCTAGAACCCCTAAAAATGCCTAAAAACACCTAACCAACCCTTAAAAACCCTAAAACCCCCCTAGAAAACCCTAAAAACCTCAAAAGAAACCCTAATACACCCAAAAGAACACTAAAAAACCCTAAAACCCTAAAGAAACCTAAAGAACTACTGAAGCCACTGACAACACTACATAAACACTATCAATTGCTACAAAAACCCTAAAAATGATTCAAAACCAAAAAAACGCAACAAAATCCCAAAAAACTCTAAAATAAACCTAAAAAGCATAAAAAAATCAAAACATACCCATAAAACCCAAAAAAAACGCATAAAACCCCAAACAACTCAAACAAACCGTAACAAACCATAAAAACCCTAACAAAACCTAACAAACACTAACAACCACTAATAACCCCTAAGAACCACTAATAAACCCTAATAACCCATAAAACACACTATTGAACCCTGAAAACCATAATAAACACTAATAAATCGTAATAACCTGTAATAAACCCTAACAAACTCTATTAGACCCTAATAAACGCTGTAAAAGCCCTAAAACCCCTAATATACAATAAAAACATTATTAAACCATAATAAAACCTAATAATCACTAAAACCCCTATGAAACTAAACAAAACGCTACAAAAATCTCCAAATAATAGCCAAAAAACCCTGCACCCCCCAAATAAACCCTAAAAACCCTAATAACCCCAAAATAAATCGTAACAAACCCTACTCGCACACGAATGTACAAGTCCCCCCTGTAATGTTTTGTACCTTTTCTTTTTATTAATTGAGGCGTCAAGCTTTCTGCTTGGCACGCGCCTTCTTTGCCCAATAAACCCTAACAAATCATAATAATCCCCAATAAGTCGTAATAAACCCAAATACATGTTACTAAATACTAATAAATAAAATAGACACTAACAAACTGTAATAAATCCTAAATAACCCTAAAAAGGTTGATAAACCCTATAAAAGGCTATTAATGCCTACAAAAGCGTAATAAAACCATAATATACAATAAAAAACGATAATATACTATAACAAATCCTAAAGAACACTAATAAACCCAAATAAACCCCAATGAACCATATTAAACTCTAAAGAACACTAAAAACCCTAAAAAAGAAAAAAACTCTAAAACACATTTTATAAACCCTAAAAACCACTACAATACCCAAAAAAAACCCTAAAACACCCTAAAAACCCCAACAACCCCTATCAATCCCAAAAAAACCCATAATATCCACCAAAAACCATTAAAAAACCATCAGATACCATAAAAATCCATAAACACCCGTTAACAACCCTTCAAACCCTAAAAACCCATAAACAACCATTAAAACCATAAATAGGATTCAAATTGATACATAAACCCTAAAAACCTTACATAAAACCTAAAATATGCATCAAAAACCCTAAAAATGCACCATAAACCAAAAAACGCAACATAAACCCAAAAAACAAAACATAAATCCTAAAAAACACAACATAAACATTAAAAAATGTTACATAAAACCTAAAAACACAATATAAACCCTAAAAAACTCCAGGAACCCTAAAAACATTACATAAACCCTAAACAATGCAACATAAATGCTACATCACCCCTACAAATGCTACATAATCCCAGAAAATGCAACATAAACCCTAAAAAATGCTACATAAAACCTAAACCCTAAACACGCTACATAAACCCCAAAAACATAACATGACCCCTAAAAATGATACATAATATCTAAAACTGCTAACTAAACCCTAAAAACACTACATAAACACTAAAAATGCTTCATAAACTCTAACAACACCACACAAACCCTAAAAATGCTACGAAAACCCTAAAGACGCTTTAATACCCTCAAAAATATTAAACCCAAATATACCATAATAAAAAAAATTAAACCCTAATGAACCCCTAATAAACTCTAATAATCCCTGAAACACCTTATAATCCCTAAAATCTTTAGAAACTCTTTTCCACCCAAATAAAACCCCAAAAATACCTAATAAACCCCAATAAATGATAATAAAACCTAAAAATCCCTAAAAACACATTAAGAAAACCTAAACAACCCTAACCAACCCTAATAGACACTAATATACACTAATAAACCCTAATAAACCCCAAACAAACCCTAAAAATCCCTAATAAACCATAAATAAAGCCAAATAAACCTAACTCAACCCTAACAAACCTTAACACACCATAATAAACCCTAATAAAACACTACAAGACCCTAATAATGAAAAAAATGCTAATATACCTTAAAAATCCCTATAAACCCTTATAAACTCTAATATAACCTAATAAACCCAAAACATTCTCACAAACAATAAAAAAAATGATCACAAACAATAAAAATGCACTATATTACCTAAAAAGAACGAAAAAAACTAATGTAACCTAATAAAGACAAAAAATACTAATATACCTTAAAAATCTCAAGAAACCCTAATAAACCATAATAAACTCTAATATAACAAAAGAAACCCTAAAACGATCACGAAGAAAAACAAAATTCTCACAAACAAAAAAACAAGCTATAATATCAAAAAAGACCAAACAAACACTAATATAACCTAATAAAACAAAAACAACTAATAAACAACTAACAAGCCCTAAAAACCTTAAAAATCCCTAGTAAGCCCAATTAAAAATGAATAAACCCTAATAAAACCCTAAAAATACATTCTCACCCTAATAAACCTTGACACACCATAACAAAACGTAATAAAACCCAACTAAACCCCAATAAACAAAAAAATGAAAACAAACCATTAAAAAGCCCTAGAAACCCTAATAAACCATAATAAATTCAAATAAAAGCTAATAAACCATTAAAAATGCTCGCAAACACTAAAAACACGCTAATAAAAACTAAAAAGTCATAACAATCCCTCATATATATTAGAAAAAACTAAAGAACACTCATATACCATAATAAAAACACTAACAAACCCTAGTATACCCTAAAAATCCCTAACAAACCCTAATAAACCCTAATAAAAATGTAAAGATACCGACCCCACCCTAATAAAACCCTAAAAATACATACTCAACCCTAATAAACCTTAACACACCATAATAAACCATAATAATCACCACTAAATCCTAAAAAACGCAAATATACCATTAAAAATCCCTAAAACCCCTAATAAATGCTAATAAAACCCAACAAAGCGTAAAAACGCTAATAAACCCCAAATAAACTCTATTAAACACTAAAAACCCCTAATATACCCTCTTAAAAATTAATAAACCATAATGAACTATTATAAACCCTAATAAATCCTAAACATGCCGAAATATACCATAATATACCCTAATAAACCCAACTCAATCCTAATAAAACCCAAAAAATACCTAATAAACCATAATAAACCTTGACACACAATAATAAACCCTAATAAAATCCTAATAACCCCCACCAAACCCTAAAAAATGATAAAATACCATTAAAAACCCTAAAAGCCTAACAAAACATAATAAATGTAAATAACACCAAAAAATCCTAAAAAATGATAGTAAACCATAAAAATACGCCTAATAATAATAGTAGCAATAACGCAAGGGCATGTGCATATGCAGGTGCATGGTTTAAAAAATAAATCATAACGCACGTGCATGTGCATATGCATGCACATTTTCATGCGAATGATAATAAATAATAACGCATGTGAATTTCATGTGTATGTGCATGTACATGTGAATGATAATAAATATTAAATAATGACATAAATCCAAGCGTATGTGCATGTGCATGTGCATGTTCATGGTAATAAACAATAAATAATTACAATGTCCACATTAATGTGCATTTGCATGTGAATGATAATAAATAATAAATAAAAACACATGTGATAATAGAATAATGCATGTGCATTGCGTGTGCACGTGCATGAGAATAAATAAGAATAACACATGTGATAATAGAATAATGCAAGTGAATTGCATTTTCATGTGCATGGTAATAAATATTATATAATAACGCATGTGTATGTTCATTTACATGTAATGATAATGATAATGATAATGACGCATGCACGTGCATGGTGATAAATAATAAATAACCACACACGTACATGTGCATTTGAATTTTATGATACAAACAACAACAACAACAACAATAATAATAATAGAATAACGTAAGTTCATTGCATGTGCACGTGCATAGTAGTAAATAATAAATAAATAATAGAAAATAAGAATGCACATGCAAGTGAATGTGCATTTAAATTTGATAATAATATTAATAATACTAAATATAATAATAATATTAATAACACATGCACGTGCATGGTAATAAATAATACATAACAGCTCACATGCATGTGGATTTGCATGTGATAATGATAATAATAATGATAATGATAATAATAATAATAATAGTAATAGTAAATGTGATAATAATAATAATAATGATGATGATAAATAAATAATACAAGTGTATTGCATATGCACGTGCATGGTAATAAATAATAAATAATAATGAACGTGCATCTGCATTTGCATGTGACGATAATAATGTTAAAAGTAGAAGTAGTAGTAGTGATAATAGTAGTAGTACCAATGCATATGATAGTAGAATATTGCCAATTCATTACGTGTGCACATTCATGGTAATAAATAATAACGTGCATGCATTGTATTTTCATGTGATGATGATGATGATGATAATAATATTAATAATAATAATAACAACAACACATGTGATAATAGAATAATGCACGTGCATTGAATGTGTATGTTTATGTATTTGCATGTGCATTTTCATGTGCATTTTCATGTGATGATAAAAACAATAACAACAACCACAACAACAACAACCACAATAATAATAATTACAATAAGAATAACAATGTATGTGATAATAAAATAACGTGTGTTCATTGCATGTGCACGTGCATGGTAATAAAAAATAAATAATAATGCATGTGCATATGCAGGTGCATGTGCATGATATCATAATAATAATAATAAGAGCATTAATAATAATAAGAATAACTACAACACATGTGATAATAGAATAACGCACGTGCATTGCATGTGCAGTGCATGATAAGAAATAATAACTCATAGTGCACGTGAAGATAATAATGAAAATAATAGTAATATTAATAATAACAGCGCATGTGATAATAGAATAATTCACATGTATTGACTGTGCGCGTGTATGGTAAAAAATAATAACGCACATGCATTTGCATTTGCATTTGATGATAATAACAATAATAACAATAATAGTAATAATAACAATAACAATAAAAATGCATGTGATAATAGAATAATGTAGGTGCATTGCGTGTGTGCGTGCATGGTAATAAATAATAATGGACTTGCATGTTCATTTTCATGTGATGATGATAATAATAATACTAGTAGTAATAATAATAATAATAAGAACTACAACAACAACATATGCACATGCATGGAAATAAATAATATATAATAAATAATAAATAATAACACATATATATATGCATATGCATTTGTATGTGGCGATTATACTAATAATAATAATAGTAATAACAATGATGATAATTATAATAATGATAATGATAATGATAATAATGAGAATGATAATAATGATAATAATAATGTGTGTGATAATAGAATAACACATGTCCTAACAAACCCCAACAAAACCTAACAAGCCCTAACAACAACTAATAACCCCTAAGAAGCATAATAAACCCAAATAACAACTGAAACCCTCTATTAAACCCTAAAACCCTAATAAATGCTAAAAAATTATAATAACCTTTAATAAACCCTATAAAACTCTATAAAACTCAAATAAATGATAAAAATGCTCTGAAACCCCAAATATACAATAAAAAATACTATTGAACAATAAAAATCCTAATAATCACTAAAAACCCTAACAAACCCGACAAAACACTACAAAACCCGCTAAATAATAGCCTACAAAACCCTACGACTGGATAATAAACCCTAAAAACCCTAATAACCCCATAATAAATCATAACAAACCCTAAAAACCCCAAATAAATCGTAAAAAATCCAAAATATGCCAAATAAATCATAACAAACTGAAATTGACCATAACAAACCCCTAATAGACCACAATAAAACCTAAAAAATCATAATAAACTCTAATAAATTGTAATAAAACCAAATAAACATTAATAAACCCTAATAAATACAATAAACCCTATGAAACCCTAATAAATACTGAATAACCTGAAAAAAGTTTGATGAACCCTTGAAAAAGCTATTAATGCCTACAAATGCCCAATAAAACCCTAATATACTATAAAAAATGCAAATAAACCGTAACAAATCCTAAAGAACACTAATAAACCCTAAAATACCCTAATAAACCCTAAAGAACCATAATAAACTCTAAAGAACACTAAAAACCCTAAAGAACCCAAAAAACACTAAAACATATTACATAAACCCTAAAAATCGGTACAATACCCAAACAAACCCTAAAACACACTAAAACCCCTAAAAACCCCTATCAATACCAAAAAAACAAATAAACCCTTTACACCCCCCCAAAAACCCATTGAAAACCCATCAAATACCATAAAACCATAAACACCCGTTAA
Source organism: Viscum album (assembly GCA_963277665.1). Taxonomy (NCBI): domain Eukaryota; kingdom Viridiplantae; phylum Streptophyta; class Magnoliopsida; order Santalales; family Viscaceae; genus Viscum; species Viscum album. The sequence goes on from OY728167.1 coordinate 817,009,420, forward strand.
CAACCCTTAAAACCCCTAAAAACCACTACAAACCATAACAAACCATTGAAACCCAAAAAAAGGAAATAAATAAATACCTAAACCCAAAAAACATTACATAAACCCTAAAAATGAAACATAAACCCTAAAAACACAACATAAACCCAAAAAACACAACATAATCCCAAAAAATGACACATAAACCCAAAAAGCACTACATAAACCCTAGAACTGTAACATAAACCCTATACAACGCATCATAAACATTAAAAAACGCTACATAAAACATAAAAACACATCATAAACCATAAAAACACTACATAAACCCTAGAAATGTTACATAAACCCTAAAAAATGCAACATAAATGCTACATCACCCCTAAAAATGCCACATAAACCCAGAAAATGCAACATAAACCCTAAAAAATGCTACATAAAACCTAAACCCTAAACACACTACATAAACCCTAAAAATTTTACATAAACCCTACAAAATGCTGCTTAAAACCTAAAAATACTATCTAAACCCTAAAAGCATTACACAAACACTAAAAATGCTATGTAAACTCAAACAATGCTACACAAACACTAAAAAATGCTACAGAAACCCTAAAGACGCTTCAAAACCCTCAAAAATATTAAACCCTAATGTACCATAATATAAAAAATTAAACCCTAATAAACCCCTAATAAACTCTAATAATCCCTAAAAATGCATTATAATCCCTAAATACCCTAAGAGACTCTATTCAACCCTAATGAAACCCCAAAAATACCTAATAAACCCTAATTAAGGATAATAAAACCTAATAAACCATAAAAACACGTTAAGAAAACCTAAACAACCCTAACCAACCCTAATAGATACTAATAAACACTACTAAACCATAATAAACCCCAAAAAATTCTGAAAATCCATAATAAACTATAAATAAATCCAAATAAACCCTACTCAACCCTAACAAACCTTAACACATCATAATGACCCCTAATAAAACCCTAAAATACCCTAATAATGAAAACAATTACTAGTATACATTAAAAAATCCCTAGAAACCCTGATAAACTCTAATATAACCTAATAAACCCTAAAAATTCTCACAAATAAAAAAATGATCACAAACAATAAAAACGCGCTGTATTACCTAAAAAGACATAAAAACACTAATATAACCTAATAAATACAAAAAACGTTAATATACCTTAACAATCCCTAGAAACCATAATAAACCATAATAAACTCTAATATAATCTAAGAAACCCTAAAAATGCTCACAAACAAAAACAAAACGCTCACAGACAATAAAAATTCTATATTATCTAAAAAGATTTAACAAACACTAATATAACCTAATAAAAAAACTAATAAACCCCTAACAAACCCTAATAAACCATAAAATTCCTAATATACCCTAATAAAAACTAATAAACCCTAATAAAACCATAATAAAACCCTAAAAATACCTTCTCAACCCTAATAAACCTTGGCACCCCATAATAAAACCAAGTAAAACCCAACTAAACCCCAATAAACAAAAAAGCACAAACAAACCATTAAAAAGCCCTAGAAACCCTAATAGACCATAATAAATTCTAATAAAACCTAATAACCCATAAAAAATGCTCACAAACACAAAAAAAGCGCTAACAAAACCCAAAAAGTCCTAAAAACTCGTCATATATATTAAAAAACTAAAAAACTCTCATATACCCTAATAAAAACACTAAAAACCCTAGTAAACCCTAAAAATCCCTAACAAATGCTAATAAACACTAACCAACCCTAATAAACCCTAAAGATACCAACTCAGCCCTTATAAAACCCTAAAAATACATACTCAACCCTAATAAACCATAACACACTGTAATAAACAATAATAAACCCCACTAAACCCTAAAAAATGAAAATATACCATTAAAAAGCACTAAAACGCCTAATAAATGCTAATAAAACCTAACAAAGCTTAAAAGAACTAATAAACCCTAATAAACACTACTAAACCTTAAAAAACCCTAATATACCCTCTTAAAAATTAATAGACCATAATGAATGATAATAAACCCAAATAAATCCTAAACATACCCAAATATACCATAATGTATAATAATATAACCTAATAAACCCAACTCAATCCTAATAAAACCCTAGAAATACCTAATAAACAATTACCTGACCCATCGCAATCCTCTGAAGATATTGATGCATCAATGATGGTCCAAAAAGGAAAAAAAAATTATTGTTGACTCTGATGGTTTTATCACTCCACATCCTAGGAAAACCCGAAAATATCGGGGCAATGCCAATAGTGAGAGGACTATTCTCACAAGATCTCTATCTACCAAGTCTATTGAGATTGAGGTCCCTCCACAACCTGCACCTATTGAACAATTACCTGACCCATCGCAATCCTATGAATGTTCTGATTCAAAATCATCCTCAAGTGAGGATAATAATGATCCTGCACTCAGGGATGCCTAGCAGCTTGAGGAGTCTTTGAAATTCCAAGAGGAGCTTGACTCCTGGATTGTGGCACATGATGCAACTTCCTTTAGAAGTTACCAAAATGGTGAAATGACTGCCGAGGCTTATCTTAATATTAGAAAAATAATTCTTATCAAAGTGGTCGAGGAATTTGAGAAAAATCCAAATTTTGAATTTAAGAACATAACTTGGCAGTGATTCATGATGTTGGCTTTCTTATCTGCTTCAGAGATTGCTTCTTGGATCTGAATCTGATCTGTTCAGTGGTTTTTCAAATGGTTTTTGCTTTGAAGGAGCTTATATGTCCTGTTTCAACTCTGCTCGGCTTCCTTTCTGATTCTGTCATTATCTGCTCACCTTGGATTGGATTGATTCTTGTGGCTGTTTGAAATTTACTTGCTAGAATATTTAGGATACATCTCGCTTGTTGTTTTGACTTTGATTGACGATGGATGTTTGAAGTATATTTCGTGTTTCTGCTTTCAACTAGTCTATCTGTTAAATTTGAGTATTTTTCAGTCTGCTTCATTGATTTAGAAGCTTAAATTAGGCTGGCTTCTTTGCTTGATGTGGAGATTTTGGATGGATGGATCACTACTTCTATTGGTTTCTGTTTTATTTGAATGACATAATCTTCTTCATTTTTCCTGCACTCTTGAACTGAGTTTTTAGGTTCCCTTTGGACTCTGGAAAAAAATTTATTTAGAGAGCATCATGATATTTCTTTGTTGGAGAATCCCTCATGCTGCTTGGCTGTTTGTGTTGCTGAAGATTCTGAGGTATTCATTTTGGCCGGTTCTTTCTATTTATGCGCTTGATGTGCAAATCATGGAGGGCTGTATCTTGAATTCTTCTTCACTCTTATGGAGGTTGGATGACACTTCTCCTTGAAGGACTTCACCTTGACAGATATGTTTCTTTGTTTTTGTTATTTTTTCATGATTTCCATTATTCTCTCTTTAAATCCCCGCTGGTGTAAACACATTACACCTCGTGCTTGTACTGCAACTTTTTGATTTTAATAAATTCCCTTGATAACATGAACCAGGAAACTGGTTCATGTCATCACTTTAAAAAAACAAAATAGTAGTAGTAATAATAGTAGTAGTAGTGGTGATAATAGTAGTAGTACCAATGCTTGTGATAATATAATATTGCATGTGCATTACGTGTGCACGTGCATGGTAATAAATAATAACGCCCGTGCATTGCATTTGCATGTGATGATGATAATAATAATAATAATAATATTAATAATAAAAATTCATGTGATAATAGAATAACATAAGTGCATTGAATGTACGGGTATGTGCATTTGTATGTGCATTTTAATGTGATTATAATAACAATAATAATAATAACAACAACAACAACAACAACAACCACAATAATAATATTAACAATAATAATAACAACGCCTGTGATAATAAAATAACAAGTGTACATTTCATGTGAAATTGATTGGTAATAAAAATATAATTATAATTCACGTGCATTTGCATGTGCATGTGGATGAGAAGATGATAATAATAATAATAACAGTTATAGTTGTTCGAAAAAACAGCAGATAAGACAAAAATGCTAGAAATGGGGTCTCAGAAAACCTAACAAATCCCAAAGTCATTGAAAAAGGCATAACTTCTTCTTCGGGTGTCCATTTCCACTACGTGAAAAGTCAAACTAATTCTCATAGAACGATCTACAATTAAAACAGGTGACGGAGGCCGAACAGACACAAATCAGAAGTTATGCTCATTTTAATAAAAATTTGATATTGATCCGTACACGGAAATGGAGTTTGGGAGGCCTTATTATTTGTTTTTTGGATTTTAGGGTCCCAAATATTACATTAACTTTGTTCAAGTTAACCTTATAAATATATCTCTTTTCTTCCTTCAATTTGATATATTGTAGAGCTCCAACGGACAACCGGAGCGAAAGTTATGGTCGTTTGAAGTTGGACTTTTTTGGGGTGGTATAACAAATATATATTATATTTCTTTGATCTTCTCATAGTTTCTACTAAACTTGGTCCTCACTCATCTCACGAGCTTCGATTTGACTGGTCACAGCACTCAAACAGACACCTGAAGGAGAAGTTCTGCCTATTTTAGTGAGTTGCGGGTATCTTATGTTTTTATGCGCTAGTAGAGTTGCTCAATTTAGAACGACAATAACTTCTTCTACTTTTATTCATTTTGGATTTACCACATATCAAATCGAATATTATGAAGATATACACACTCTGGTAACCATTGTAACCCTTTCTAACATTCTTCAACCCCCCAAAAGACCCAAAATCCATTTGGATGGTCAAGAGATTGGCTTCTGGTGTCCGTTTTGCAATAACTTCTTCTATGAGTGTTTGTTTTGCCTCTACCACATATCAAATCAAATATTGCGACTATAACTACAATACTATTACCACTGAAGCACCTTCTCACATCCTTGAAGGACAAAAAAGGTTCTTAATCCCTCCAGAAAACCATAACTTCTACTCCGGGAGTCCGTTTTGCCTCTACAATATATCAAATCGAAGCTTTCGATTAGATATACACATCTGTGACCAATAGGAACACCTTATCACGTTCTTAAAGTCCCAAAAGGTACTTAATTCCTCCAAATGACCATATCTTCTGCTCTGGGAGTCTGTTTCACCTCTACCACATATCAAATTGAAGCTTTCAACTAGCTATACACATCTGTGACAACCATGAACAACTAAATAACCCTTAAAAACCATGAATAACCCCATAAATAGAAAAAACCTTTAAAAACAATGCAAAACCCTAACAAACCCTAACAAACCCCAAAAAACCCTAAAAACATAACAAACCCTAACAAACCTAAAAAAACCCTAACATGTCCTAACAAACCCCATAAAGCACAAAGAAACCCAAAAATCCCAAAAAAACCTGAAGAAACCCTAAAAACCACTAAGAAACCATAAGAAACCCTAACAAAACCCTAAAAACCCAAAAAAAACCCTAAACAAACCTATGAAACACTAACACACCCTTAGAAACTCTAACACACCCTTAGAAACCCAAACACACCCTTTGAAACCCTATCACATCCTTAAAAACCCCAACACACCTATAGAAACCCTAACACAACTTTAGACTGACTTAAAGTTAAATTTTTTATTTTAAAATACTTTTATGGAAAAAGTGTGAAACCATCAAGTTCTACCAAGAGCATCAAACATTATAGCAGATGACAAAAATTGTTAAAATCCAACTTAAATCTATTAGAAGTGTCATACCTATATAGTTACTAGGAAAGATCTATTACCCTTTTATCTAGATCGTCTGTGATCATATCTTCAAATTGATAGGCCACTTTGTCCCACGCATGTATGAATTCTTCCACTATTATCTTCTTAGCGTTGAAGCCTCTAGTAAGGATTAAATGTTGCTTGTCGATCCACTCGCCCTGCTCTTTGTTGGTGTCCACTTGAATTGGCCTCTCGTTCATCCTTTATGTATCCTCATGAGAGGCAAGAATAATTAGGACCTCCTCTAGAATCTCCTCCTCAGAGTGCATAAGAAAGACCCATGGGTTTTCCATGGTCTTTGCATCTGCAGTCCGCAGCGAGCCAATAGTATTAACCAAAGCAAGGTTACCAACATCAGCCTCATTACCTAACACAACCTTAGAAGCCCTTAGAAACCATAGCACACCCTTATAATCCCTAACCCGTTCATAAATACCCTAACCCACCCTTAGAAACCCTAACACACCCTTAGAAACCCCAACAAACCATTAGACACCCTAAATCACTCTAATAAGCACTAATAAATCCTAAAAACCCTACCAACAAATAATAAACCATAATTAACCCTAAAGCCCACTACTAAACCCTATTAAACAATAATAAATCGTAATAAACCCGAAAACCCCTATTAGACATCAATAAAAGCTACCAAATACCTAAAAACCCAAATATACAACAAAAATGCTATTAAACCACTCAAAACACTGATGTTCAAAGAAAAACCCTAACAAACCCGGCAAAACCTGAAAAAACCCTAAAAAACCCCTAAGAACCAAAAAACACAAAAAACCCTATAAACCTAAAACAATCCTAAAATCCCTAAAAAAATCCTAAAAACCCTAAAAACCTCTAAAACATGAAAAAGCCTAAAAACCTGAAAACAAACCTTAAAAACCATAAAAAACCTCAAAAACATTTAAACCCCCCCCTAAAAACTCTAAAAAGACCCTAAAAGGCCTAAAAATGCCTAACAAAACCCTAACCAACCCTATGAAACCCTTAAAACCCTAATAACCCCTAGCGAACCCTAAAAACCTCAAAAGAAACCCTAATACACCATAAAGAACCCTAAAAAACCCTAAAAACCCTAAAGAACCACTAAATCCACTAACAACGCTACATAAACCCTAACAATTTCTAAAAAAACCAAAAAATGCTTCAAAACCCATAAAACACAACCAAACCCCAAAAAACACTAAAATAAACCTTACAAAGCATAAAAAATCCAAACACACCCATAAAACCCAAAAAAACATATAAAACCGCAAACAACTCAAACAACCCGTAACAAACCCTAAAAATCCTAACAAAACCTTACAAACCCTAACAACCACTAATATCCCCTAAGAACCACTAATAAACCCAAAAACCCACAATCAAACCCTAAAAATCCCAATAAACACTAATAAATCATAATAACCTGTAATAAACCCTAAAAAACTCTATTGGACCATAATAAATTCTACAAACACCCTAAAACCCCTAGTATACAATAAAAAACACCATTAAGCCATAATAAACCCTAATAATCACTAAAAAACCTAACAAACCTGAAAAAATGCTACAAAACCCTCCAAATAATAACCAAAAAAACCCTACAACCCACTAATAAACCCTAAAAAACCCTAATATAAATCGTAACAAACCCTAACAACCCCAAATAAATCATAACAAATCCTAACAATGCCAAATATATCGTATCAAACTGAAACAAACCATAACAAACCCCTAATAAACTGCAATAAACCCTAACAAATCATAATAAACCCTTATAAATCGTAATAAACCCGAATTCATGTTACTAAACCCTAATAAATAAAATAAACCCCAATAAACACTAATAAATCCTAAATAACCCTAAAAAAGGTTGATAAACCCTAAAAAATCTATTAATGCCTACAAAGGCCTAATAAAACCCTAATGTATAATAAAAACACTAATAAACTGTAACAAATCCAAAAGAAGACTAACAAACCCTAAAGAACACTAATAAACCCTAAAGAACCATATTAAACTCTAAAGAACTCTAAAAACCACTAAATCACAAAAAAACGCTAAAACAAATTATATAAACCCTAAAAACCGCTACAATACCCAAACAAACCCTAAAAAACAGTAAAAAACTCTAACAAACCCTATCAATCCCAATAAAACAAATAAACCCATAAACCCCCCCCCCTAAAACCATTAAATAGCCATCATATACCATAAGAAACCATAAACACCCGTTAACAACCCTTAAAAACCATAAAAAACTACGAACCATAAACAACCATTAAAAGCCTAAACGACTGAAAATAGATACATAAACACTAAAAACATTTCATGAACCCATAAAAATGCAACAAAAACCCTAAAAACGCAACATCAACCAAAAACACAACATAAGCCCAAAAAACACTACATAAACCATAAAAGCACTACATAAACCATAGAATTGTAACATAAACCCTAAAAAACACAACATAAACCATAAACACACAACATAAACATTAAACACGCTACATAAAACCAAAAAACACAATATGAACCCTAAAAACACTACTTTAACACTAAAGCCTTACATAAACACTAAAAAATGCAACATAAACATGACATCACCCATAAAAACGCTACATAAACCCAGAAAACTCAACATAAACCCTAAATAATGCTACATAAAACCTAATACCTAAACACACTACATAAACACTAAAAACATTACATCACCCTAAAAATGATACATAAAATCTAAAACTGCTAACTAAACCCTAGAAATGCTACATAAACACTAAAAATGCTACATAAACTCTAACAATGCTACACAAACCCCAAAAAATGCCACCAAAACCCTAAAGACGCTTTAAAACCCTCAAATATATTAAACCCTAATATACCATAATATAAAACATTACACCCTAATAAACCCCTATTAAACTCTAATAATCCATAAAAACACGTTATAATCCCTCAAAACACTAAGAAACTCTAATCAACCCTAATAAAACCCCAAAAATACCTAATAAACCCTAATAAATGATAATAAAACCTAATAAACCCAAAAAACACATTATGAAAATCTAAACAACCCTAAAAAACTCTAATAGACACTAATAAACACTAATAAACCCTAAACAAACCTTAAAACGCCCTAGTAAACCATAAATAAATCCAAAAAAACCTACTCAACTCTAAAAAACCTTAACACACAATAATAACCCCTAATAAAACCCTACAAAACACTAATAAAGAAAAAAAATGCTTGTATACCTTAAAAAAATCCATTGAAACCTTGATAAACACTAATATAACCTAATAAATGCTAAAAACGCTCACAAACAAAAAAAATGATCACAAACAATAAAAATCCGCTATATTACCAAAAAGACATAAAAACACTAATATAACTTAATGAAGACAAAAAAACTAATATACCTTAAAAATCCATAGAAACCCTAATAAACCATAATAAACTCTAATATAACCGAACAAACCCAAAAAATGCTCACTAACAAAAACAAAATGCTCACAAACAATAAAAACACGCTATATTATCTAAAAATACCTAACAAACTCTAATATAACCTAATACCACAAAAAAACTAATAACCCCTTACAAACCCTAATAAACCCAAAAAATCTCTAATAATCCCTAATAAAAACTAATAAACACTAATAAAAAAATAATTAAACCCTAAAAATTCCTTCAAAACCCTAATGAACCTTGACACGCCATAACAAAACCTAATAAAACCCAACTAAACCCCAATAAAAAAACACAAACAAACCATTAAAAAGTCATAGAATCCCTAATAAATCGTATTAAATTCAAATAAAATCTAATAAACCATTAAAAATGCTCACAAACACTAAAAATATGCTAATAAAACCCAAAAATTCATAACAACCCTCATATATATCAAAAAACTAAAAACACTCATATACTCTAATAAAAACACTAAAAAACCCTAGTAAACCCTAAAAATCCCAAACAAACCCTAATAAATCGTACTCAACCCTAATAAACCCTAATAAAACCTTAAAGATACCGAATCAACCCTAATAAAACCCTAAAAATACCTACTCAGCCCTAAAAAACCTTAACACACCATAATAAACCATAATAAACCCACTAAACCATAAAAAACACAAATATACCATTAAAAATCCCAAAAAACCCTAAGAAATGGTAATAAAACCTAAAAAAGCTTAAAAGCGCCAATAAACCCAAATAAACGCTACTAAACACTAAAAACCTAATATACCCTATCAAAATTTAACAAACTATAATGTACCATAATAAACCCTAATAAATTCTAAACATACCCAAATATACCATAATATACAATAATATACCCTAATAAACCCAACTCAATAGTAATAAAACCCTAAAAATACCAAATAGACCTTAATAAACCGTGACACACCATAATAAACCCTAATAAAATCCAAATAACCCCCACCAAACCGTAAAAAATTCTAATATACCATAATAAAACCCTAAAACCCTAACAAACCATAATAAATGCTAATAACACCTAAAAATCATAAAAAATGATAGTAAATCCTAAAAATACCTCTAATAATAATATTAGTAATAACACACATGCATGTACATGTGCATGTGCATGGTTTAAATAATAAATCATGATGCACATGCATGTGCATATGCCTGCACATTTTCATGCGAACCATAATAAATAATAAATTATAAATAATAACGCATGTGAATTTCATGTATATGTGCATGTGCATGTGAATGATAATAAATAATAAATAATTGCGCACATAAAAGTGCATGTGCATGTGCATGTGCATGGTAATAAAAAATAAATAATAACCAAGTCCACATGAATGTGCATTTCATGTGAATGATAATAAATAATAAATAATAACACATGTGATAATAGAATAACGCATGTACATTGCGTGTGCATGTGAATTTGAATAAATAATAATAACACGTGTGATAATAGAATAATGCAAGTGCATTGCATTTTCATGTGCATGATAATAAATAATATATAATAACGCACGTGCATGTGAATTTACATGTAATGATAATGATAATGATAATGATAATAATAATAATAATAAAAGAATAATGTAAGTGCATTTCATATGCACGTACATGGTTATAAATAATAAATAATAACGCATGTGCATCTACATTTGCATGTGATGATAGTAATAATAACAGCAATAGTAATAATAGTAGTATTAGTGGTGATAATAGTAGTAGTACTAATGCATATGATAATAGAATATTGCATGTGCATTATGTGTGCATGTGTATGGTAATAAATAATAACTCATGTGCATTGCATTTTCATGTGATGATGATGAGGATGATGATGATAATAATAATAATATTATTATTAATAACTATGCATGTGATAATAGAATAACACACATCTATTGAATGTGTGTGTATGTGCATTTGGATGTGCATTTTCATGTGATGATAACAACAACAACAACCACAACCACAATAATAATAATAACAATAATAATAACAACGCATGTGATAATAAAATAACGTGTGTGAATTGCATGTCCAAATTCATGTTAATAAAAATATAATAATATTCCATGTTCATGTGCATGTGCATTTTCATGAGATGATGATATTAATAATAATAACAACAGTAATAATAAGTTATAGTTGTTTGAAAAAACAGCAGACAGGGCAAAAGTGCTAGAAATGGTGTCTCAAAAAACCAAACAAATCACATATTCATTAAAAAAGGCATAACTTCTTCTTCAGGTGTCCATTTACACTCCATTAATAGTCAAACTAAATATAATGGAATGAAATGTGATAAAAACAGGTGTTGGAGGCCGAACAGATGCAAAGATCAGAAGTTATGACTGTTTTAAGAAAAAATTCACAAGGATCCAGACAAAGAAATGGAGTTTTGGAGGCCTTATGATGGGTTTTGGGATTTTAGATTCCAAAATTTCACTATAAATTTGTTCAAGTTATCCTTCTGCGTATATCTTTTCATGATCTTCGATTTGATATGTGGTAGAGCTCAAACTGACAACCAGAGTAAAAGTTATGGCTGTTTGAAGTTGGACATTTTTGGAGTGGTATAGATAATATATCTTATGTTTCTTTGGTCTTATCACAGTTTCGATTAGACTTTGTCCTCACTCATCTCACGAGCATCGATTTTACTAGTCACAATGATCAAACAGACACCTGAAGGAGAAGCTATAAATATTTTAGTGAGTTGCGGGTTTCTTAGGTTTTTAGGCGTAGGAGGGTTGCTCATTTTAAAATGACAATAACTTCTGCTACGTGTGTTCATTTTGGCTCTACCATATATCATATCAAATATTGTGAAATGATACACACACGGGTAACAACTGGAACCCTTTCTGAATTTCTTCAACTCCCCAAAAGACCCAAAATCCATTTGGATGGTCAAAATATTGGCTTCTGGTGTCCATTTTGCAATAACTTCTTCTATGGGTGTCTGTTTTGCCTCTAACACATATCAAATTGAACCTTGAGACTAGACCTACACTCCTATAACCACTGAAGCACCTTCTCACATCTTTGAAGTCCCAAAAAGGTACATAAAACCTCTAAAAGACCATAAATTCTACTCTAGGAGTCCATTTTTCCTATACCATATATCAAATCGAAGATTCCGACTAGATCTACACATCTGTGACCAATAGGAACACCTTATCACATTCTTAAAGACCCAAAACGTCCTTAAATCCTTCAAATGACCATAACTTCTGCTCTGGGTGCCCGTTTCACCTCTACCTCATATCAAATTTAAGCTTGTGACTAGCTCTCCACATCTGTGACAACCATGAACAACTAAATAACCCTGACAAACCATGAATAACTCCATAAACACTAAAAACCATTAAAAACCATGCAAAACCCTAACAAACCCTAACAAACACTAACAAACCCTAAAAAATTGTAACAAACCCTAAAAAACCCCAAAGAACCCTAAAAAACATAACAACCCCTAAAAAACCCTAAAAAACCCTAACAAGACCTATCAAACCCCAAGAGGCATTAAGAAACCCCAATAAACACAAAAAACCCGAAGAATCCCAAAAAACCCCTAATAAACCATAAGAAACCCTAACATAGCCCTAAAAATCTTCAAATCCCTAACAAAACCCTAAGAAACCCTAAGAAACACTAACACACCCTTAGAAACCCTAACACACACTTAGAAACCCTAACACACCCTTAGAAACCCTAGCACGCCCTTAGAAACCCCAACGCACCCATAGAAACCCTAACACAAACTTAGAAACCCTTAGATACCATAGCACACCCTTAGAAACCCTAACCTGCCCATAAAAACCCTAACCCACCCTTAGAAACCCTAACACTCCCTTAGAAACCCTAACAAACCATTAGACACCCTAAATCACTCTAATAAGAACTAATAAATCCTAAAAAACCTTACCAACCAATAAAAAACCATAATAAACCCTAATAAAACCTTAAGCCCACTACTAAACCCAAATAGACACTAATAAATCATAATAAACCCTAAAAACCTTATTAGACCCCAATAAAAGCTACAAAATACCTAAAAACTCCAATATACAACAAAAATGCTGTCAAATCATTCAAAATGAAAATATTCACAAAAAAACCTCACAAACCCGGAAAAACCTGAAAAACCCCTAAAAAGCATAAAAACCCAAAAAAACCCTAAAAACCCTAAAAAAACCTTAAAACCCTTAAAACCCTAAAAATCACTAAAAAACCAAAAACCCCTAAAAACCTGAAAAATAAAAAAACCAGAAAAGAAATCTAAAAACCCTAAAAAACCTCAAAAAAACATCAAAAAAACCTAAAAACCCCTAAAACCACTAAAAACACTAAAAAACCCTTAAAAGACTGAAAATTCCTTACAAAAACCAAACCAACCCTATCAAACCCTTAAAAACACTAACCCCCCCCCCCCCCACCTGAGAAAACCCTAAAAACAACAAAAGCAACCCTAATACACCCTAAAGAACCCTGAAACCCTAAAGAACTCTAATGAACAACTAAAGCCACTAACAAATCTACAAAAACCCTATCAATTGCTACAAAAACCCGAAAAATGCTTCAAAACCCACAAAACTCAACAAAACCCCAAAAAACACTAAAATAACCCAAACAAAGCATAAAAAATCCAAACACACCCATAAAACCCAAAAAACGCATAAAACCCCAAACAACTCAAACAAACCATAACAAACCATAAAACCCCTAACAAAACCTAACAAACCCTAACAACCACTATTAACCCCTAAAAACCACTAATAAACCCTCATAACCCCTAAAACTGACTATTAAACCCTAAAAACCCTAAAAAACACTAATAAATTTTAATAACCTATAATAAACCCTAAAAAACTCCATTAGACCATAATAAATGATACAAAATCCATAAAATCCCCTAATATACAATAAAAAAACAATCAAACCATAATAAATCCTAATAATCACTAAAAACCCCAATAAACCTGACAGAACGCTACAAAAATCTCCAAATAATATCCTACAAAACCCTAAAACCCACTAATAAACCCTAAAACCCAAAAATAAATCGTAAAAAACCCTAACAAGCCCAAATAAATTGTAACAAATCATAACAATGCCAAATAATTCGAAACAAATAGAAACAAACCATAACAAACCCCTAATAAATCCCAATAAACCCTAACAAATCAAAATAAACACTAATAAATCTTAATAAACCCTAATACATGTTATTAAACCCTAATAAATTCTATATAACCCTAAAAAGGCTAATAAACCCTAGAAAAACCTACTGATGCCTATAAAAGTCTAATAAAACCCTAATATACAATAAAAAAACACTAATAAACTATAAAAAATCTTAGAGAACACCAATAAACCCCAAAGAACCCTAATAAACCCTAAATAACCATATTATACTCTAACGAACACTAAACAACCCTAAAGAACCCAAAAAATGATAAAACACATTATATAAACCCTAAAAACCACTACAATACCCAAACAAACCCTAAAACACACTAAAAAACCCTGACAACCCCTTTCAATCCCAAAAAAACAAATAAACCCATAAACCCCTCCCCCCCCCCAAAAAAACCATTAAAAAGCCATCAGATACCATAAGAAACCATAAACATCCATAAACAACCCTTAAAACCCATAAAAAATGCAACAAAAACCCTAAAAACACAACATAAACCCAAAAGATCAACATAAACCAAAAAATGCTACATAAACCCTAAAAGCACTACATAAACCCTAGAACTGTAACATAAACCCTAATAAACGCAACATAAACCCTAAAAATGCAACATAAACAATAAGAAACGCTACATAAAACCTTAAAACACAATATAAACCCTAAAAATAGTCAATAAACCCTAATAACGTTATATAACCCTAAAAAATGCAACATAAACACTATATTACCCCTATAAACACTACATAAAACCATAAAACGCATCATAAACCCTAAAAAATGCTACATAAACCCTAAAACCTAAACAAGCTATATAATCCCTAAAAACATTACATAATCCCTAAAAATAATACATAAAATTTAAAACTGCTAATTAAACCCTAAAAACACTACATAAACACCAAAAATTCTACATAAACTCTAACAACACTACACAAACCCTAAAAAATGCTACCAAAACCCTAAAGATGCTTTAAAACCCTCAAATATATTAAACCCTAATATACCATAATACAAAAAATTCAACCTTAATAAACCCCTAATAAAGTCTAATAATCCCTAAAAACACCCTATAATCACTAAAACCCCTAAGAAACTCTACTCAACCCTAATAAAACCCCAAAATAGCTAATAAACCCTAATAAATGATAATAGAACCTAATAAACCCAAAAAACACATTAAGAAATCCTAAACAACCCTAACCAACCCTAATAGACACTAATAAAAACAAATAAACACCAATAAACCCCAAACAAACCCTAAAATCCCTAATAAACCATAAAAAATCCAAATAAACCCTACTCAACCCTAAAAAACCTTAACACGCCATTATAACCCCTAATAAAACCCTACAAACCCCTAATAATGAAAAAAATGCTAGTATACCTTAAAAATCCCATGAAACCCCAATGAACTCTAATATAACCTAAGAAACACTAAAAACGCTCACAAACAATAAAAAAATGATCATAAACAATAAAAACACGCAATATTAACTAAATGACATAAAAACACTAATATAACCTAATAAAGACAAAAAATGCTAATATACTTTAAAAATACCTAGAAACCCTAATAAAGCATAATAAACTCTAATATAACTGAAGAAACCCAGAAAATGCTCACAAACAAAAACAAAATGCTCACAAACAATAAAAACTAGCTATATTATCTAAAAAGACTTAACAAACACTAATATAACCTAATAAAACAAAAAACTAATAAACCCCTAAGAAACACCAATAAACCCTAAAATCCCTAATAAACCCTAATAAAAACTAATAAACTCTAATAAAACCATAATTAAACCTTAAAAATACCTTCTCAACCCTAATAAACCATGACACACCATAAAAAAACCTAATAAAACCCAAATAAACCCCAATAAACAAAAAAATCACAAACAAACCATTAAAAATCCCTAGAAACCCTAATAAACCGTAATAAATTCAAATAAAATCTTATAAACCATTAAAAATGTTCACAACCACTAAAAACGTGCTAATAAAACCTAAATAGTCACAACAACCCCTCGTATATATTAAAAAAACTAGAAACACTCATATACCATAATAAAAACACTAACAAACCCTAGTAAACCCTAAAAATCCCTAACAAACCCTAATAAACCATACTGAACCCTAATAAAACCTAATAAAACCTTTAAGATACCGACTCAACCATAATAAAACCCTAAAAATACCTACTCAGCCCAAATAAACCTTTACACACCATAATAAACCATAATAAACCCCACTAAACCCTAAAAACACTAATATACCATTAAAGAGCCCAAAAACCCCTAATAAATGCAAATAAAACCTAACAACGCATAAAAGAACTAATAAAACTAAATAAACGTTACTAAACACTAAAAACCCTAATACGCCTTCTTAAAAATTAATAAACCATAATGAACCTTAATAAACCCTAAAAAATCCTAAACATACCCAAATTTACCATAACATGCCATTATATACCCTAATAAACCCAACTCAATCCTAATAAAACCCTAAAAATACCTAATAAACCCTAATAAACATTGAAACACCATAATAAACCCTAATAAAATCCAAATAATCCCACCAAACCCTAAGAAATGCTAATATACCATTAAAACCCATAAAACCCTAAAAAACCATAATAAATGTTAATAGCACATAAAAATCCTAAAAAATGATAGTAAATCTTAAAAATACCTCTAATAATAATATTAGTAATAACGCACGTGCATGTGCATATGCATGCGCATTTGCATGTGAATGATAATAAATAATAAATTATAAATAATAATGCATGTGAATTGCATGTGTATGTTCATGTGCATGTGAATGATAATAAATAATAAATAATTATGCACATACAAGTGAAAATGCATGTGCATGTGCATGTTCATGGTAATAAACAATAAATAATAACCAAGGCCACATGAATGTGCAATTTTATGTGAATGATAATAAATAATAAATAATAACAAACGTGATAATAGAATAACGCACGTGCATTGCGCGTGAAAGTGCATTAGATTAAATAATAACACATGTGATAATAGAATAATGCAAGTGCATTGCATTTGCATGTGCATGATAATAAATAATATATAATAGCGCACGTGCATGGGCATTTACATGTAATGATAATGATAATGACGCATGCATGTGCATGGTAATAAATAATAAATTACAACGCACATGCATGTGCATTTGTATTTGATGATACAAACAACAACAACAACAAGAATAATAATAATAATAATAATAATAATAATAATAATAATAATTGTAATAATAATAATAATAATAGAATAACGCAAGTGCATTTCATGTGCACGTGCATAGTAGTAAATAATAAATAAATAATAATAAATAAGAACGCACCTGCATGTGAATGTGCATTTACATTTTATGATAATATTAATAGTACAAATTGTAATAATAATAATAATGAATGCACATGCATGGTAATAAATAATAAATAACAACGCACATCCATGTGCATTTTCATGTGATAATGATAATAATAAAGATAATGATAATAATAATAATAATAATAACTGTGATAATAATAATAATAATAATAATAATAATAAAAGAATAATACAAGTGCATTGCATATGAAAGTACATGGTAATAAATAATAAATAATTACGCATGTGCATCTACATTTGCACGAGATTATAGTAATAATAAAAGCATTAGTAATAATATTAGTAGTAGTGGTGATAATAGTAGGAGTACTAAAGCATATGATAATAGAATATTGAATGTGCATTACGTGTGCATGTGTATGGTAATAAATAATAACTCCCGTGCAATGCATTTGCATGTGATGATGATGATGATAATAATAATAATAATAATATTATTAATATTAATAATAAAAATGCATGTGATAATAGAATAACACATGTTAATTTAATGTGCGTGTTTGTGCATTTGGATTTTCATTTTCATGTGATTATAATAATAACAACAACAACAACAACAACAACCACAATAATAATAATAACAATGCATGTGATAATAAAATCATGTGTGTGCATTGCATGTGCACGTGCATGGTAATAAAAATATAATAATAATTCACGTGCATGTGCATGTGCATTTTCATGAGATGATAATAATAATAATAATAACAACAGTAATAATAAGTTATAGTTGTTTGAAAAAACATCACACATGACAAAAGTGCTAGAAATGGTGTCTCGAAAAACCTAACAAATCACAGAGTCATTAAAAGAGGAATAACTTCTTCTTCAGGTGTCCATTTACACTCCATGAATAGTCAAATTAAATCTCATGGAATGAACTATGATAAAAATAGGTGCCAAAGGCCGAACAGACACATAGATCATAAGTTATGACCGTTTTCAGAAAAATCTGACAGGGATCCGGACATGGAAATAGTGTTTTGGAGGCCTTATGATGGGTTTTTGGGATTTTAGAGTCCCAAACTTGACTTTAACTATGTTCAAGTTATCCTTCTACATAGATCTCTTCGCTGCCTATGATTTGATATATGGTAGAGCTCAAACGGACAACCAGAGTGAATGTTATGGCTGTTTGAAGTTGGACTTTTTTTGGAGTGGTATAACGAATATATCTTATATTTCTTTGATCTTCTCATAGTTTCGATTATACTTGATCCCCAATCATCTCACGAGCTTCTATTTTACTAGTCACAATGCTCAAATAGACACTCGAAGGATAATCTATGCCTATTTTAGTGAGTTGTGAGTTTCTTAGGTTTTTAGGCGCTAGGAGGGTTGCTCAATTTAAAATGAAAATAACTTCTGCTATGTGTGTTCATTTTGGCTATACCATATATCAAATTGAAGATTATGAAATTATACACACACTGGTAACCACTATAACCCTTTATGACATTCTTCAACCCCCCAAAAGACCCAAAATCCCTATGGATGGTCAAAAGATTGGTTTCTGCTGTCCATTTTGGAATAACTTCTTCTATGGGTTTCTGTTTTGCCTCTACCACATATCAAATCGAAGCTTGAGACTAGACCTACACTCTTATAACCACTAAATCACCTTCTCACATCCTTGAAGGCCCAAAAAGATACTTAGACCCTAAAAAAGACCATAACTTCTACTCCGGGTGTTCGTTTTGCCTCTACCATATATCAAATTGAAGCTTTCAACTAGATCTACACATCTGTTCTCAATAGGAACACCTTATCACGTTCTTAAAAACCCAAAAGGTCCTTATGTCCTCCAAATAATCATAACTTCTCCTCTGGGTTTCCGTTTCACCTCTACCACATATCAAATTGAAGCTTGCGACTTGTTCTACACATATGTGACAACCATGAACAACTAAATAACCCTAAAAACCATGAATAACCCCATAAACACTAAAAACCATTAAAAACCACGCAAAACCCTAAAAAGACCTAACAAACACTAACAAACCCTAACAAAACCTAACACACACTAACAAACCCCAAAAAACCTTAAAAAACATAACAACCCCTAAAAAACCCAAACAAACCCTACCAAGACCTAACAAACCCCAAGAAGCACTATGAAACCCCAATAAAAATAAAAACCTGAAGAAACCCCAAAAAACCCAAAGAAAACATAGGATACCCAAACATAACCCTAAAAACCCTAACAAAACCATAAGAAAACCTAAGAAACACTAACACACCCTTAGAAACCCAAACACACACTTAGAAACACTAACACACCATTAGAAACCCTAGCACACTCTTAGTAACCCCAACACACCCATAGAAACCCTAACACAACCTTAGAAACCCGTAGATACCATAAAACACCCTTAGAAACCCTAACCCACCCCTAAAAACCCTAACCCACCCTTAGAAACCCTAACACACCCTTAGAAACCCTAACAAACTCATAGACACCCTAAATCACTCTAACAAGAACTAATAAATCCTAACAAACCCACTAACCAATAATAAACCATAATAAACCCAAATAAACCCTAAAGCCCACTACTAAACCCAAATAAACACTAATAATCATAATAAGCCCTAAAACCCTATTAGACCCCAATAAAAGCTACAAAATACCTAAAAACCCAAATATACAACAAAAACGCTATTAAACCACTCAAAATGCTATTATTCACAAAAAAAACCTAACAAACCCAAAATAACATGACAAAACCCTAAAAAACCATAAAAACCCAAAAAAATCCTAAAAACCCTAAAAACCCTAATAAACCCTAATAAACCCCAAAACCCTAAAACCCCTAAAAACCGAGAACACGATGATGGCAGCTCTGGAATCTCTGGCGTCTCTGGCTATTCGGCTCCTTCGCAATGGTGGATTCCTCCCAGGTTGAAGACGATGGAAAACGACGAACCTCCCCCCCCCCTATGGGGGAGGACCCTCCCTCTGAGGACTATTTTTTTCGTCGCTCTCTTCTCTTGATTTTCTGCCCTCTTTCCTGAAAACAGTGCTTTTCCTGAAGGTTCCAGAGTTCTTCGAAGGTCGTCTGTAGCTTCCCCTATCGATTCAAGAGTTCACTGAGGCTTCAGATATGCACTACCTGACTCTGGTTACTTTCTTCCCGATGCGGTGACCCCCGGTGGTCACTTTTGACAGGTTCGTATCGGCTTTCTGGAAACTTAGGGATCAGAAAACTGTGGGTCTGATTGATATCTCCCACATCATGATTCGCTTTTCCTCGAAGGAGGACCAGGTCCTTGCCTAGTCGGTGACTCCTTAGTCATGAAATGGCGCTCGTTTATCCCTTTTTCGGTGGAGCTTTGATTTTCATCTGAAGTAGAGTTCCCCGATTGTTGCTACCTGAGTTAGATTCCTTGAACATCCCCTTCCCTTTCAAAATTTCTCTATAATTTCGATGCTTGGGAATTTGGTGGGGAGGTTCCTTTGTGTGGATTGTAGGACTAGGGCCCTTTGTCATTCGGTTTCCCAAAGGGCCTTTGTTGATGTTGATGATTTTAAGGCTCTAGTGGATGCTAGTGTGATTGTGGTGGGGGAAGAACTCAGGTGGAGACAGACTATTATCTTTGAGCCATGGCTGGTTTTATACTCTTCTTGTTGGAGATTTGGGTACAATGATCAATCTGGAGGATGTTCCGGCCCTTGCAGGGTGGTGATTTTCTGGCTCACATGTCTTATGGTGAGAGAATCCTTCCTCTGGTGGAGGTTAAGGGGACAATGGGGGTGGATGAGCCATTATCCTCCAAACCATTGGTTGCTGATGTTCCCTGATCGTCTGTTTTGAGGGATGGAAGTGATCTAGAGGTTGCTCTGATGGATTCGGGTGGCATTAAAATAAGTTTGGCTAGAGGTGTTTGTGCTTCGAGAGATGCTGTTGAGGAGGAAGTGCTACTAGCTGATAGGGATAATCGGGTTTCTGCTGAAGGCGTTCACAGATGTGGTGACTTCCCTAGGAGGCAGTCAGAAATAGGGAAGGCTGCTGTGATGGGCGTCTGGAAAGGGAATGATCAGATGGAGGTTCCATGTGCACTGGAACTAGGATGAGATGATATAGTTGGCTTGAAGGATAATGAGGGTATGGATGGATCCTCTTCAGCAGTTAAGGTTGTTGCGACTGCTCTAAATAATTTCCAGGTTGCAGCCCTGGCTAAGCCCGTAGTGGTGGATGTGCTGGTGGGAGATTTTGTGAAGGAGGCAGTGGTTGTTCATGGCACGAGGATGGGGGATGAGTGGATTATGTCTTCGGCTGAGGAGGAAAGGTCTATGGTGGAAGAGGGGCCCTGGATCCCCAGGGTGAAATACACTAATTGGCATGATGCCCCTCTGGTTCTGTCCGGGTGGGCCAGCGTGGGGGGCCTGACATGGAGCCTGGGTTATCTCGTCCCCCAGACAACACTAGCGGTGCTGAGGATCCTCCCAGTGCTCAGGTTTTGAACCCTCCGCCAGGGAATGTTGGGGATGCTGGTGATCTGTCCATGAACCTACATAAGGCTATGGTCCTCCATGGTGTTTACTCTGCTGAAGATCATTTTGTTCAATTTCATGAGATGGTGTGGGTTGAATGGGAAAGGTTCCCGCTTGAGGGTGAAGTTAAGAGGCTCAGGAGAGGTTTGCTGAGGCTAATCGCCGGATAAACGCTGCTATAGTCAGGACAAAAGAGGAAAGGAACAAAAGGGGTGCCGAAACACCTGGGTCAGAAGTTAAGAAAAGGAAGGCACCATCTGCTGTCATCGATGGTGTCACTTGTGAGAAATCAGGTTATGAATCCAGGTCCAGCTCCGCCCCCTGAGGTGAAGACGGGGGAAGGATTATTCTTCCCTCCCACGTCCTATGGAAACCCAAGCCTCTTCAAGGCAGTCATACTTAATCTAAAAGTTAATAAGCGAGAGCAGCCTCCAATTTCCGCTGAGAAAGAGAAGGCTAGGATGAAGCTGCTATCCAGGCTTGGCATGCAAGAGGATTTTGAGTATGGATGGGATTCAATGGACATGGGTGCTAAGTCAGATTACAGTTTTTCTGATGTGGGTGACGGCTTTGGTGTGGGCATTGGGTATCATGGTGCGGAGCTGGATGATTTTGGTGGCGACATTGACTGATCCTCCCCTTGTGTGCCTTTCTTTTTGGACTCTTTTGGCGTGTCTTTTTTTTCTTTTTTGTTCTTTCTTCCTTTCTTTGGGGCCTTCGGGCTGAGGTCGTAAGGGGTTTTGGGTGTGGGTCATTTGATCCCTTTCCTCCCTTGTCTGCAGTGTCTTTGTGACTTTTTATAATAAATTTTTGGGGGTGCCAGGAATAGCCTGGACCTGAGCCTTCCTTGCCCTAAAAAACTGAAAAAACAACAAAAAAATCCAAAAAAACCTAAAAACCCTAAAAAACCTCAAAAACATAAAAAAACCCTTAAAAACATAAAAACCACTAAAATGCTAAAAAAAACCTTAAAAGACAAAATATTCCAAACAAAACCCTAACCAACCCTATGAAACCCTTAAAACCCCTAAAACCCCCTAGAAAACCCATTAAACCTTAAAAGAAACCCTAATACACCCTAAAGAACCCTAAAACCCTAAATAATCCTAAAGAACCACTAAATCCACTAACAATGCTACATAAACCCTATCAATTGCTACAAAAACCAGAAAAATTCTTCAAAACCCACAAAACTCAACAAAACCCCAAAAAACTCTAAATTAACCCTAACAAATCCTAAAAAATCCAAACACAACTATAAAACCCAAAAAATGCATAAAACCCCAAACAACTCAAACAAACCGTAACAAACCCTAAAAATCCTAACAAAACCAAAGAAACCCTAACAACCACTAATAACCCCTATGAACCTCTAATAAACCCTAATAACTTGTAAAACCCACTATTAAACCCTAAAAACCCTAGAAAACACTAATAAATCATAAATAACCTGTAATAAACCCTAACAAACTCTATTAGACCCTAATAAATGCTAAAAAAGACATAAAAACCCCTTATATACATTAAAAACACTACTAAACAATAATAAATCCTAATAATCACTAAAAACCCTAATAAACTGGACAAAATGCTAAAAAATCTTCAAATAATAGCCTACAAAACCCAAAAACCCACTAATAAACCCCTAAAAACTCTAATAACCCCAAAATAAATCGTAACAAACCCTAACAACCCCAAATAAATCATAACAAATCCTAAAAACACTAAATAAATCGCAACAAACAGAAACAAACCATAACAAACCCCTAATAAACCCCAATAAATCTTAAAAAATCATAATAAACTCTAATAAATCTTAATAAACCCAAATACACGTTACTAAACCCCAATAAATAAAATAAACCATAATAATCCCAACTAAATCCAAAATAACCCTAGAAAAGGTTGATAAACCCTAGAAAAATCTATTAATACCTAAAAACCCAAACCGATACAAACTCAAAAAAACCCTAAAACACACTAAAAACCCTAAAAACTGATACAATACCCAAAAAAACCCTAAAACACACTAAAAAACCCTAACAACCCCTTTCAATCCCAAAAAAAATAATAAACCCATAAACCCCCCCCCACCCAAAAAAACCATTAAAAAGCCATCACATACCATTAAAAACCATAAACACCCGTTAACAATCCTTAAAACCCTAAAAAACACTACAAACAATAAAAAATAATTAAAACACTAAAAAAGACTTCAAATATATACATAATTCCAAAAAACGTTAAATAAACCCTAAAAAATGCAACAAAAATATTAAAAACGAATCATAAAGCAATAAATGCAACATAAACCCAAAAAATGCTACACAAAGCCTAAAATCACTACATAACCCGTAGAACTGTAACATAACCCCTAAAAAACACAACATAAACCCTAAAAAATGCAACATAAACATTTAAAAATGCTACATAAAATCTAAAAACCCAATATAAACCCTAAAACACTACATGAACCCTAAAAACATTACATAAACCCTAAAAAATGCAACATAAACACTTCAACACCCATAAAAATGTATATAAACCCAGAAAACACAACATAAACCCTAAAAAATTCTACATAAAACCTAAATACTAAACACGTTACATAAACCCTAAAAATGTTACATAAACCCTAAAAATGATACATAAAACCAAAAACCACTAACTAAACCCTAAAAACACTACATAAACACTAAAAATCTTACATAAACTCTAAAAATGCTACACAAAACCCTAAAAAATGCTACAAAACCCTAAAGACACTTTAAAACCCTCATAAATATTAGACCCTAATATACCATAATATAAAAATTTAAACCCTAATAAACCCCTAATAAACTGTAATAATCCCTAAAAACACCTTATAATCCCTAAAAACCCCACAAAACTCTACTCAACCCTAATAAAACCCCAAAAATAACTAATAAACCCTAATAAATGATAATGAAACCTAATAAACCCTAAATGCACGCTAAGAAAACCTTAACAACCCTAACCAACACTAATATACGCTAATAAACACTAATAAACCCTAATAAACCCCAAAAACCCTAAAAGGCCCTAATAAACCATAAATAAAGCCAAATAAACCCTACTCAAACTTAACAAACCTTAACACACCATAATAACCCCTAATAAAACCCTACAAAACCCAAATAAAGAAAAAAATTCTAGTATACCTTAAAAAATCCCTAGAAACCCTGATAAACTCTAAAATAACCTAATAAACCATATAAACGCTCACAAACAATAAAAAATGATCACAAACAATAAAAATGTGCTATATTACCTAAAAATACTAATATAACACAATAAATACATAAAATGCTAATATACCTTAAAAATCTCTAGAAACCCTAATAAACCATAATAAACTCTAATATTACATAAGAAACCATAAAAACAATCGAAAATAAAAACAAATTTCTCAAAAACATTAAAAACATGCTATATTATCTAAAAAGTCTGAACAAACACAAATATAACCCAATAAAACAAAAAAACAAAGAAACCCTTAACAAACCCTAATAAACCCTAAAAATCCTTAATAAACCCTAATAAAAACTAATAAACCCGAATAAAACCATAATAAAACCCTAAAAATACCTTCTCAACCCTAGAAACCTTAACACGCAATAATAAAACCTAATAGAACCCAACTGAACCCCAGTAAACAAAAAAAAATGCAAATAAACCATTAAAAAGACCTAGAAAACCTAATAAAATATAATAAATTCTAATAAAACCTAATAAACCATAAAAAATGCTCACAAACACTAAAAACATGCTAATAAAACATAAAAAGACCTAAAAACTACTCATATAAAATAACAAAAACTAAAAACACTCATATACCCTAATAAAAACAGTAACAAACCCTAGTAAACCCTAAAAATCCCTAAAAATCCCTAATAAACACTACTCAACCCTAATAAACCCTAATAAAACCCTAAAGATATCTACTCAACCCTAATAAAACCCTAAAAATACCTTGTCAAACCTAATAAACCATAACATACCATAATAAACCAAAATAAACCCCACTAAACCCTAAAAAAGGCAAATATACCATTAAAAATCCCTAAACAACTAATTAATGCTAATAAAACCTAACAATGCTTAAAAAAGCTAATAAACCCTAATAAACACTTTTAAACCCTAAAAACCCCTAATACACCCTCTTAAAAATTAGTAAACCATAATGAACCATAATAAACCCTAAAAAATCGTAAACATAACAAAATATACCATAATATACCATAATATACCCTAATAAATCCAAATTAATCCTAATAAAACCCTAAAAATACCTAATAAACCCTAATAAACCTTGACACACCATAATAAACCCTAATAATCCTTTAAACGCCATAATAAACCCTAATAAAATCCTAATAACCCCCACCCAACCTTAAAAATGCTAATATACCATTAAAAACCCTAAAACCCTAACAAACCATAATAAATGTTAATATCACCTAAAAATACTAAAAAATGCTAGCAAACCCTAAAAATACCTCTAATAATAATAATAGTAGTAATAACGTATGTGCATGTGCATATGCATGTGCATGGTTTAAATAATAAATAATAACGCACGTGCATGTGCATATGCCTACGCATTTGCATGTGAATGATAATAAATAATAAATAATAAATAATAACGCATGTGAATTGCATGTGCATTTGAATGATAATAAATAATAAATAATAATGCACATATAAGTGCATGTCCATGTGCATGTTCATGTGCATTGTAATAAACAATAACTAATAACTAAGTCCACATGAATGTTCATTTGAATGTGAATGATAAGAAATAATAAATAATAACAAATGTTGTAATAGAATAATTCACATGCATTGCTTGTGAAAACTACTAAAAAACAGCCTTTATCAGTGCTAGAAAAGTGCATTAATATTACTAAAAAAAGCATTGTTAATCGAGGTGAGGATATAGAGGGGTCCCTTTTATCCGCGCTTAGAAAAGTGCTCATAAAGGCACCTTTTATCAGCGCTAAAAAAAGCGCTGATAAAAGACCCCATTATCAGCACTTTTATTTAGCACTGTTCAAAGGGGAATTTTATCAGCGCTTCTAAAAAGTGCTGATAAAAGTTTAAAAAAAATAAAAAAATATTTATATAATGCAGGGGGGAAGTTTTTAACAGTGATTGACCCCCCCCCCCCCCCTTATCAGTGCTAGGCGGACCCCCCTCAATCTCTACCGTGCGCTGCCCTTCCCGCGCATTCCCCACACGCACGCACCTCCTTGCTTCCACCCGAACTCGAACTTCTGACCTCCCCCCTTGCATGCCTGCACCTTTACCACTAAGCCATTTCTTTTTTCCTTATTTAATGATATATCTATTTATTTATATATATAGTTATATTTATTCTTATATAAATATATATTCATATTAATATAAATATATTAGTTATTTTAATACATATATATTTATTCATATATTAGTATATATATATTCATTCTTATATTAATAATATTTATATTAATATGTATTTTATCAGTATATTTATTTTTATATTAATATATATTTATAATATTAGTTTTAAATACATTTATAAAATATGTTTTTATATGTGTTTATAAATAAATAAATACATACATATATACAACACACACACACAGACACACACACACACACACATTTACGAATAAATACATATACATGTGTATTTGAAAAGCCATAGATTATTTAAACGATCATAACTTCTAATCTAGAAGCCTGTTTCAACTCTAAAACCAGTCCAATCGAAGATAATAAAACAATCATTGATATGATATGTGGTACAGTCCTAACGGACATTCGAATAAGAAGTTATACTTGTTTTAATGTTAACAAATCATGGTATCCTAACTAAAGCCACTAACACCGCTACACAAAAAATATCAATGGCTACAAAACAAAAAAATGCTTCAAAACCCAAAAAATGCAACAAAAAACCAAAAAACACTAAAATAACCCTAACAAAGCATAAAAAATCCAAACACACACATAAAACCCAAAAAAATGCATAAAACCCCCCAACAACTCAAACAAACTGTAACAAACCCTGAAAACCCTAAAAAAACCTAACAAACCCCAACAACCACTAATAAACCCTAAGAACCACTAATAAACCGTAATAACCCCCAAAACCCACTATTTAACCCTAATAAACACTAATAAATCATAATAACTTGTAATAAACCCTAAAAAACTCTATTAGACCATAATAAATGCTACAAAAGCCCTTAGACCCCTAATATACAATAAAAACACTATTAAACTATAATAAACCTTAATAATCATTAAAAACCCTAACAAACCCAAGAAAAAGCTACAAACCCTACAAATAATAGCCTACAAAACCCTACAACCCACTAATAAAATCTAACAAACCCTAAAAACCCCAAAATAAATCGTAACAAACCCTAAAAACCCCAAATAAATCATAACACATCCAAACAATGCCAAATAAATCGTAACAAACTAAAACAAACCATAACAAACCCCTAATAAACTGCAATAAACCCTAACAAAGCATAATAAACCCTAATAAATCATAATAAACCCAAATACACATTATTAAACCCTAATAAATAAAATAAACCCTAATAAATCCTAAATAACCCAAAAAAAGGTTGTTAAACTCTAGAAAAATCTATTAATGCCTACAAAAGGTCAATAAAACCCTAATATACAATAAAAACGCTAATAAATTGTAAAAAATCCTAAAGAACACTAATAAACCCTAATTAACCCTAATAAACCGTAAAGAACCATATTAAACCCTAAAAAACACAAAAAATCCCTAAATAACCCAAAAAATGCTAAAACACATTATATAAACCCTATAAACTGCAACAATACCCAAACAAACCCTAAAACACACTAAAAACCCTAATAACCCCTATCAATCCCAAAAAAAACAAATAAACCAATAAAAACCCCCAAAAAACAATTAAAATGCCATCAGAAACCATTAAAATTCATAAACACCCATTAACAACCCTTAAAAACCCTAAAAAACACTACAAATAATAAAAAACCATTAAAACCCTAAAAAAGGCTTCAAATAGATACATAAACCCTAAAAACGTTACATAAACCATAAAAATGCAACAAAAACCCTAAAAATGCAACATAAACCAAAAAACACAACATAAACCCAAAAAATGATCCATAAACCCTAAAAGCACTACATAAACCCTTGAACTGCAATATAAACCCTAAAAAAACACCACATAAACCCTAAAAACGCAACAAAAACTATAAAAAAATGTTACATAAAACCTAAAAACACAATATAAACCCTAAAATCACTCCATGAACCCTAAAAACGTTACATAAACCCTAAAAATGCAACATAAATGCTACAACACCCCTAAATACGCTACATAAACCCAGAAAATGCAACATAAACCCTAAAAAAGGTTACATTAAACCAAAACCCTAAACACGCAACATAAACCCTAAAAACGCTACATAAACCCTAAAAATGATACATAAAATCTCAAACTGCTAACAAAACCCTAAAAATGCTACATAAACACTTAAAATGCTATATAAACTCTAACAACTCTATACAAACCCTAAAAAATTCTATAAAATCCCTAAAGACGTTTTAAAATCCTCAAAAATATTAAACCTTAATATACTATAATATATAAAATTAAACCCTAGTAAACCACTAATAAAGTCTAAAAATCCCTAAAAACACCATATAATCCCTAAAATCCTAATAAACTCTACTCAACCCTAATAAAACCCCAAAAATACCTAATAAACCCTAATAAATGACAATAAAACCTAATATAACCTAAAAACACATTAAGAAAACCAATCTAACCCTAATAGAGACTAATAAAAACTAATAAATTCCAAACAAACCATAAAAATCCCTTATAAACCATAAATAAATCCAAAGAAACCCTAATGAACCCTAAAAAACCTTAACACACTATAATAACCCCTTATAAAACCCTACAAAACCCTAATAAGGAAAAAAATCTATTATACCTTAAAAAATCCCAAGAAACCCTAATAAATTCTAATATAACCTAACAAACCCTCAAAACACTCACAAACAATTAAAAAATAATCACAAATAATTAAAACACACCGTATTACCTAAAAAGACCTAAAAACACTAATATAACCTAATAAAGACAAATACACGAATATACCTTAAAAATCCCTAGAAACCCTAATAAATCATAATAAACTCTAATATACCCATGGAAACCCTAAAATGCTCATAAACAAACACAAAACACTCACAAATAATAAAAACATGCTATATTATCTAAAAAGACCTAACAAACAGTAATATAACATAATAAAACAAAAAAACTAATAAACCCCTAACAAACCTTAATAAACCCAAAAAATCCCTATTAAACACTAACAACCCCTATCAATCCCCAAAAAACAAATAAACCTACAAACCCTATAAAAATTATTAAAAAGCCATCAGATACCATTAAAAACCATAAACACCCGTTAACAACCCTTAAAAACCCAAAAAAACACTACAAACCATAAACAATCATTGAAACCCTAAAAAAGGCTTCAAATAGATACATAAACCCTAAAAACATTACATAATCCCAAAAAATGCAACAAAACCCCTAAAAACTAAATATAAACTAAAAAACACAACATAAATCTCAAAAACGCTACATAAACCCTAAAAGCACTACATAAACCCTAGAACTGTAACATAAACCCTTAAAAACACAACATAAACCCAAAAATGAAACATAAACATTAAAAAACGATACCTAAAACCTAAAAACACAATATAAACACTAAAAACACTACATGAACCCTAAAAACGTTACATAAACCCATAAAAATGCAACACAAACAGTACATCACCCCTAAAATGCAACATAATCCCAAAAAACGCAACATAAACCCTAAAAAATGCTACATAAAACCTAAACCCTAAGAACGCTACATAAACCCTAAAAACGTTACATAAACCCTAAAAATGATACATAAAACCAAAAACTGCAAACTAAACCCTAAAACACTAAATAATCACTAACAATGCTACGTAAACTCTAACAATGCTACAGAAACCCCAAAAAAGATACAAAACCCTAAAGAAACTTTAAAACCCTCAAAAATATTAAACCCCAATATACCATAATATAAAAAATTAATCCCTAATAAATCGCTAATAAACTCTAATAATCCCTAAAAACACCTTATAATCCCTAAAACCCCTAAGAAACTCTACTAAACCCTAATAAAACCCCAAAAATACCTAATAAACCCTAATAAATGATAATAAAATCTAAAAAACCCTAAATGAACATTAAAAAAACCTAAACAACCCTAACCAACGCTAATAGACGCTAATAAACACTAATAAACCATAATAAACCCCAAACAAACCCTAAAAAGCCCTAATAAACCGTAAATAAAGCTAAATAAACCCTACTCAAACCTAATAAACCTTAACACACCATAAATACCCCTAATAAAACAAAAAACAAATAAACCCCTAACTAACCCTAATAAACCCTAAAAATCCCTAATAAAACCTACTAAAAACTATTAAACCATAATAAAACCATAATAAAACCCTAAAATTACATTCTCAACCCTAATAAACCTTAACACGTCCTAATAAAACCTAATAAAACCCAACACTACCCCAATAAACAAAAAATAGCTAACAAACCATTAAAAATCCCTAGAAAACCTAATAAACCACAATAAATTCTAATAAAACCTAATAAACCATAAACAATGCTCACAAACACTAAAAATATGATAATAAAACATAAAAACTCCTAACAACCGCTCATATATATTAACAAAAACTAAAAAACAATCATATACCCTAATAAAAACTGTAACAAATCCTAGTAAACCCTAATAATCCCTAACAAACCCTAATAAACCCTACTTAACCCGAATAAACCTTAATAAAACACTAATGATATCTACTCAACCCTAATAAACCCCTAAAAATACCTAGTCAAACATAATAAACCGTAACACACCATAATAAACCATAATAAACCCCACTAAACCCAATAAAATTCAAATATACCATTAAAAATCCCTAAAACACCTAATAAATGCTAATAAAACGGAACAAAGCTTAAAAGCGCTAATAAACCCTAAAAACGCAATATAAACTATAAAAACGCTACATAAAACCTAAAAACACAATATAAACCCTAAAAACACTCTATGAACCCTAAAAACGTTACATAAACCCTAAAAATGCAACATAAATGCTACATCACCCCCAAAAATGCTACATAGACCCAAAAAATGCAACATAAACCCTAAAAAAGGTTACATAAAACCTAAAACATAAACACACTACATAAACCCTAAAAATGCTACATAAACACTAAAAATGCTATATAAACTCTAACAATGCTATACAAACCCTAAAACATTCTACAAAAACCATAAAGAACCTTTAAAATCCTCAAAAATATTAAAACCTAATATACAATAATATAAAAATTTAAACCCTTCTAGACCCCAAATAAACACTAATAATCCCTAAGAACACCATATAATCCCTAAAATCCTAAGAAACTATACTCAACCCTAATAAAACCCCCAAAATACCTAAAAATCCCTAATAAATGAAATTAAAACCAAATAAACTTTAAAAACACATCAAGAAAACCTATAAAACCCTAATAGACACTAATAAACACTAATAAACCCCAAACAATCTCTAAAAAGCCCTTATAATCCATAAATAAATCCAAAGAAACCCTACTCAACCCTAACAAACCTTAACACACCATAATAACCCCTAATAAAACCCTACAAAATCCTAATAAGGAAAAATGCTATTAAACCTTAAAAAATCCCAAGAAACCCTAATAAACTCTAATATAACCTAACAAACCCTAAAAACGCTCACAAACAATTAGAAAAATGATCACAAATAATTAAAACACGCTATATTACCTAAAAAGACCTGAAAACACTAAAATAACATAATAAAGACAAAAACACGAACAAACATTAAAAATCCCTAGAAACCCTAATAAACTCTAATATACCCAAAGAAACCCTAAAACACTCATAAACAAACACAAAATACTAATAAATAATATAAACACACAATATTATCTAAAAAGACCTAACAAACACTAATATAACCTAATAGAACAAAAAAAACTAATAAACCCCTAACAAACCCAAATAAACCCTAAAAATCCCTATTAAACCCTAACAACCCCTATCAATCCCAAAAAACAAATAAACCCATAAACCCTACCAAAAACCATTAAAAAGACATCAGATAACATTAAAACCCATAAACACCCGTTAACAACCCTTAAAAACCAAATAAACACTACAAACCATAAACAACCATTGAAACCCTAAAAAAGGCTTCAAATAGATACATAACCCTAAAAACGATACATAACCCCTAAAAATGAAACAAAACCACTAAAAACGAAATATAAACAAAAAAATCAACATAAACCCCCAAAACGCTACATAAACCCTAAAAGCACTACATAAACCCTAGAACTGTAACATAAACCCTAAAACACAACATAAACCCAAAAAAACGCAACATAAACATTAAAAAATGATAAATAAAACCTAAAAACAAAATATAAACACTAAAAACACTGCATGAACCCTAAAAACGTTACATAAACCCTAAAAAATGAAACATAAACACTACACCACCCCTAAAAATGAAACATAAACCCATAAAATGCAACATAAACCCTAAAAAATGCTACATAAAACATAAACCCTAAACACACTACATAAACCCTAAAAACGTTACATAAACCCTAAAAATTATACATAAAACCTAAAACCACTAACTATACCCTAAAATTCTACATAAACACTAAAAATGATACATAAGATCTAACAACGCTACAGAAACCCTAAAAAATGCTACAAAAACCCTAAAGAGACTTTAAAACCCTAAAAAATATTAAACCCTAATATACCATAATATAAAAAAGTAATCCCTAATAAACCCCTAATAAACTTTAATAATCCCTAAAAACACCTTATAATCCCTAAAACCCCTAAGAAACTCTACTCAACCCTAATAAAACCCCCAAAATACCTAATAAACCCTAATAAATGATAATAAAACCTAATAAACCCTAAAATCACATTACGAAAACCTAAACAACCATAACCAACACTAATAGATCCTAATAAACACTAATAAACCTTAAAAATCCCCAAACAAACCCTAAAAATCCCTAATAAACCATAAATAAAGCCAAATAAACCCTACTCAAACCTAATAAACCTCAACACACCATAATAACCCCTAATAAAACCCTACAAAACCCTAATAAAGAAAAAAAATGCAAGTATACCTTAAAAATTCTCTAGAAACCCTGATAAACTCTAATGTAACCTAAAAACACTAAAAACATTCACAAACAATAAAAAAATGATCACAAACAATAAAAACGTTCCATATTACCTAAAAATATCTAAAAACACTAATATAACCTAATAAAGAAAAAAATGCTAATATACTATAAAAATCCCTAGAATCCCTAATAAACCATAATAAACTCTAATATAACTGATGAAACCCAAAAAACGCTCACAAGAAAAAACAAAATGCTCACAAACTATAAAAACATACTATATTATCTAAAAAGTCCGAACAAACACTAATATAACCTAATAAAACAAAAAAACTAATAAACCCCTAACAAACCCTAATAAACCCTAAAAATCCCAAATAAAAACTATTAAACCCTAATAAAACCATAATAAAACCTTAAAAATACCTTCTCAACCCTAATAAACCTTAACACGCCATAATAAAACCTAATAAAACCCAACACTAACCCAATAAACAAAAAAATCACAAACAAAACATTAAAAAGACCTAGAAAACCTAATAAACCACAATAAATTCTAATAAAACCTAATAAACCATAAAAAATACTTACAAACACTAAAAACATGCTAATAAAACATAAAAATTCCTAACAAACCCAAATAAACCCTACTCAACCCTAATAAACCCTAATAAAACCCAAATAATATCTACTCAACCCTAATAAAACCCTAAAAATACCTAGTCAAACATAATAAATTGTAACACACTTTAATAAATCATAATAAACCCCACTAAACCCAAAAAAATGCAAATATACCATTACAAATCCTGAAAAACACCTATTAAATGCTAATAAAACTGAACAAAACTTAAAAGCGCTAATAAACCCTAATTAACACTAAAAAACCATAAAAACCCCTAATATACCCTCTTAAAAATTAATAAACCAAAATGAACCATAATAAACCCTAATAGATCCAAAACATACCCAAATATACCATAATATACCATAATATACCCTAATAAATCCAACCCAATCCTAATAAAACCTTAAAAATACCTAATAAACCCTAATAAACATTGACACAGCACAATACACCCTAATAAAATCCTAATAACCTCCACCAAACCCTAAAAACTGCTAATATACCGTTAAAAAACCCAAAAACCCTAACAAACGATAAAAAATGTTTATAACACCTAAAAATCCTAAAAAATGATAGTAAACCCTAAAAATACTTCTAATAATAATAGTAGTAATAAAGCACGTGCATGTGCATGGTTTAAATAATAAATCATAATGCACGTGCATGTGCATATACCTGCGAATTTGCATGTGAATGATAAAAAATAAATAATTATAAATAATAACGCATTTGAATTGCGTGTGTTTGTGCATGTGCATGTGAATGATAATAAATAATAAATAATTATGCACATACAAGTGCATGTGCATGTGCATGTGCATGTGCATGTGCATGTGCATTGTAATAAACAATAAATAATAACCAAGTCCACATGAATGTTCATTTGAATTTGAATGATAATAAATAATAAATAATAACACATGTGATAATAGAATAACGCACGTGCATTGCGTGTGCACACTACTACAAAAATGACCTTTATCAGCGTTAGAAAAGGGCATTAACAGCGCTAAAAAACGCAATGTTAATCAAGGTGAGGATATAGGGGTGTCCCTTTTATCCGCGCTTAGAAAAGCGCTCATAAAGGAACCTTTTATCAGCGCTAAAAAAAGAGCAGATAAAAGAACCCTTTATCAGCGCTTTTGTATAGTGCTGATAAAAGTGGACTTTTATGAGAGCTTCTAAAAAGCGCTGATAAAAGTCAAAAAAATAAAAAAGAATATTTATATAATGCGGTTGGGGGGAGCTTTTAACAATACATGCCCCCCCCCCCTTTATCACCTCTAGGCGGACCCCCTCAATCTCTCCCACGTGTTTCCGTTCCCGTGCATCCCCCACACGCGCGCACCTCCTTGCTTCCACCCAAACTCGAACTTGTGACCTCCCCCCTTACGTGCATGAACCTTTACCACTAATCAATTTCATTCGTCCTCTATTTAATGATATATCTATTTATTTATATATATAGTTATATTTATTGTTATATTAATATTGATTCATATTAATATAAATATATTTAGTTACATTAATACATATATTTATTCATATATTAATATATATATATTAATTCTAATATTAATACACATTTATATTAATATGTTTTTTATCCGTATATTTAATTTTATTTTAATATATATTTATAAGATTAGTTTTAAATACATTTATAAAATATGTTTTTTATGTGTGCTTATAAATAAATAAATACATACATATATACAACACACACACACAGACACACGCACACACACACAGACACAGACACACACACATATATTTACGAATAAATACATATATGTGTGTATTTGAAAATCCATAGAATGTTAAAACGGTCATAAATACTAATATAGAAGCCCGTTTTAACTCCACTACAAGTCCAATAGATGAAAACCAAATAATCTTCGATATGATATGTGGTACAGGCGTAACGGACATCTGGATCAGAAGTTATACTTGTTTGAATGTCAACAAATCGGGGCATCCTGACTAAAGCCACTAACTACGGTACACAAACCCTATTAATTGCTAAAAAACCCAAAAAATTCTTCAAAACCCACAAAATGCAACAAAACACCAATAAACGCTAAAATAACCCTAAAAAAGAATAAAAAATCCAAACACACCCATGAACCCCAAAAAATGCATAAAACTCCAACAACTCAAACAAACTGTAACAAACACTAAAAACCCTAACAAAACCTAATGAAGCCTAACAACTACTAATAACCCCTCAGAACCACTAATAAACCCCAATAACCCCTAAAACCAACTATTAAACCCTGAAACCCCTAAAAACCCTAATAAACACTAATAAATCGTAATAACCTGTAATAAACCGTAAAAAACTCTATTAAACCCTAATAAACACTACAAAACCCTAAAACCCCTAATATACAATAAAAACACTATTAAACTATAATAAACCCTAATAATCACTAAAAACCCAAACAAACACAACAAAAAGCTACAAAAACCTCCAAATAATAGCCTAAAAAACCCTACAATCCACTAATTAACCCTAACAAACCCTAATAACCCCAAAATAAATCATAACAAAACCCTAAAAACCCCAAATAAATCGTAACAAATCCTAACAATGCCAAATAAATCATAACAAACTGAAACAAACCATAACAAACCCCTAATAAACTACAATAAACCCCAACGAAGCATAATAAACCCTAATAAATCATAATAATCCCAAATACATGTTACTAAACCCTAATAAATAAAATAAACCCTAATAAATCCTAAATAACCCTAAAAAGGATTATAAACTCTAGAAAATATATTAATGCCTACAAAAGCCCAATAAAACCCTAATATATAAAAAAATGATAATAAACTCTAACAAATCCTAAAGAACACTAATAAACCATAAAGAACACTACTAATCCCTAAAGAACCATATTAAATTCTAAAGAATTCCAAAAACCCTAAATAACCCAAAAAATGCTAAAACACATTATATAAACCCTAAAAACCGCTACAATACCCAAAAAATCCTAAAACACACTAAAAACCCTAACAACCCCCTTTCAATCCAAAAAAAACAAATAAACCAATAAAACCCCCCAAAAGACCACTAAAAAGTCATCAGATACCATTAAAAACCATAAACACCCATAAACAACCCTTAAAACCCTAAAAAACACTACAAACCATAAACAACCATTAAAACCCTAAAAAGGCTTCAAATAGATACATAAACCCTAAAAACGTTACATAAACCCTAAAAAAACAAAAAACCCCTAAAACGCAACATAAACCCAAAAAACACAACTTAAACCTAAAAAACGCTACATAAACCCTAAAAGCACTACATAAACCCAAGAACTGTAACATAAACCCTAAAAAACACTACATAAAACCTAAAAAATTCAACATAAACAATAAAAAATGCTACATAAAACCTAAAAACACAATATAAACCCTAAAAACGTTACATAAACCCTAAAAAATGCAATATAAACGCTACATCACCCCTAGAAACGCTACATAAACCCAAAAAACTCAACATAAACCCTAAAAAATGATACATAAATCATAAAACCTAAACACGGTACATAAACCCTAAAAACGTTATGTAAACCCTAAAAATGATACATAAAATCTAAAACCGCTAACTAAAACCTAATAACGCTGCATAAACACTAAAAATTCTATATAACCACTAACAATGCTACACAAACCCTACAAAATGATAGAAAACCCCTAAATATGCTTTAAAACACTCAAAAATATTAAACCCAAATATACCATAATATACAAAATTAAACCCTAATAAACACCTAATAAACACTAATAATCCCTAAAAACACCTTATAATCCCTAAAATCCTATGAAACTCTACTCAAACCTAATAAAACCCCAAAAATACCTAATAAACCCTAATAAATGAAAATAAAAACTAATAAACCCTAAAAACACGTTAATAAAACCAAAACAACCCTAACTAACCCTAATAGACACTAATAAACACTAATAAACCCCAAACAAACCCTAAAAAACCCATATAAACAATAAATAAAGCCAAAGAAACCCTACTCAACCCTAACAAACCTTAACATTCCATAATAACCCCTAATAAAACCCTACAAAACCCTAATAATGAAAAAAAAATACTATTATACCTTAAAAAATTCCTAAAATTCCTCATAAACTCTAATATAAACTAAAAAACCCTAAAATCATTCACAAATAATTAAAAAAATGATCACAATCTATAAAAATGCGCTATATTACCTAAAAAGATCTAAAAACACTAATATAACCTAATAAAGAAAAAAAACACTAATATACCTTAAAATCCCGAGAAACCCTAATAAACCATAATAAACTCTAATATAACCAAAGAAACCCTAAAACGCTCACAAGCAAAAACAAAACGCTCAAAAATAATAAAAACATGCTATATTATCTAAAAAGACCTAACAAACAATAATGTAACCTAATAAAACAAAAAAACAAATAAACCCCTAACAAACCCTAATAAACCCTAAAAATCCCTAATAAACCCTAATAAAAATGAATAAACCCTAATAAAACACTAAAAATACCTTCTCAACCCTAATAAACCTTGACACACCATAAAAAAACCTAATAAAACCCAACTGAAGCCCAATAAAAAAACTCAAACAAACCATTAAAAACCCTTGAAACCCTAATAAACCATAATAAATTCAAATAAAAGCTAATAAACCATTAAAAATGCTCTCTAACACTAAAAACACGCTAGTAAAAGCTAAAAAGTCAAAACAACCCCTCGTATTTATTAACAAAAACTAAAAAAGACTCATATACCATAATAAAAACACTAACAAACCCTAGTAAACCCAAAAAATACCTAACAAACACTAATAAACTGTACTCAACCCTAATAAAACTTTAAAGATACCGACTCAACCCTAATAAAAACCTAAAAAACCTACTCAGCCCTAATAAACCTTAACACACCATAATAAACCATAATAAACCCCACTAAACCCTAAAAAA
The DNA here is from genome assembly GCA_963277665.1 of Viscum album. Lineage (NCBI taxonomy): Eukaryota > Viridiplantae > Streptophyta > Magnoliopsida > Santalales > Viscaceae > Viscum > Viscum album. The sequence continues at coordinate 817,049,753 of OY728167.1, forward strand.
CACAAATATACCATTAAAAAGCCCTAAAACCCCAAATAAATGATACCAAAACCCAACAAAGCTTAAAAGCGCTAATAAACCCAAATAAACACTACTATACTCTAAAAACCCCTAATATACCCTCTTAAAAATTAATAAACCATAATGAACCATAATAAATCCTAAACATACCTAAATATACCATAATATACCACAATATACCCTAATAAACCCAACTCAATCATAATAAAATCCTAAAAATACCTAATAAACCCTAATAATCATTGACACACCATAATAAACCCTAATAAAATCCTGATAACCCCCACCAAACGCTAAAAAATGCTAATATACCATTAAAAACCCACAAAACCCTAGAAAACCATAATAAATGTTAATAACACCTAAAAATCCTAAAAATTGATAGTAAACCCTAAATATAACTCTAATAATAGTAGTAGTAATAATGCACATGCATGGGAATATGCATGTGCATGCTTTAAATAATAAATCATAATGCACGTGCATGTGCATATGCATGCGCATTTGCATGTGAATGATAATAAATAATAAATTATAAAAAATAAAACATGTGAATTTCATTTTCATGTGCATGTGCATGTGAATGATAATAAATAATAAATAATAAGGCACATCCATTTGAATATGGATGTGCATGTGCATGTGCATGTGCATGTGCATGTGCACGGTAATAAACAATAAATAATAACAAAGTCCACCTAAATGTGCATTTTCATGTGAATGATAATAAATAATAAATAAGAACACATGTGACAATAGAATAACGCAAGTTCATTGCGTGTGCATGTGCATGAGAATAAATAATAATTACACATGTGATAATAGAATAACGCAAGTGCATTGCATTTTTATGTGAATGGTAATAAATAATATATAATAACACACGTGTATGTGCATTTACATGTAATGATAATGATAATGACACATGCACCTGCATGGTAATAAATAATAAATAACAATGCATGTGCATGTGCATTTTTATTTGATGATATAAACAACAACAACAACAATAATAATAATTATAGAATAATGCAAGTGCATTGCATGTGCACGTGCATAATAGTAAATAATAAATATATAATAGTTAATAAGAACGGACATGCATGTGCCTGTGCATTTACATTTGATAATAATATTAATAATACAAATTGTAATAATAATAATAATAAGAACGCATGCACGTGCATGGTAATAAATAATAAATAACAACGCACATGCATGTGTATTTTCATGTGATAATGATAATAACAATGATAATGATAATAATAATAATAAATAATAATAATAACTATGATAATAATAATAATAAGAAGAAGAAGAATACAAGTGCATTGCATATGCACGTGCATGGTAATAAATAATAAATAATAATGACAGTTCATCTGCAATTTCATGTGATGATAATAATGATAACATCAGTAGTAGTAGTAGTAGTGATAATAGTAGTAGTACCAATGCATGTGATAATAGAATATTGCATGTGCATTACGTGTGCACGTGCATGGTAATACATAATAACGCGCGTGCATTGCATTTCCATGTGATGATGATGACAATGATAATAATAATAATAATAATAACAACAACAACAACACATGTGCATTGAATGATCGTGTTTATGTATTTTCATGTACATTTTCATGTGCATTTGCGTGTGATGATAATAACAATAACAAAAACGACAACAACAAAAACAACAACAACCACAACAATAACAATAACAATAAGAATTACAACGTATGTGATAATAAAATAATGTGTGTGCATTGCATGTGCATGTGCATGGTAATAAAAATAAATAATAATGCATGTGCATGTGCATGAGATGATAATAATAATAATAATAATAATAACAGTAATAATAATAATAATAATAATAACAACAATTCATGTGATAATAGAATAACGCATGTGCATTGCATGTGCAGTGCATGATAATAAATAATAACTCATAGCTCACGCGATAATAATAATAACAATAATAGTATTATTAATAATAATAGTGCATGTGATAATAGATTAACGCACATGTATTGAATGTGTGCGTGTATGTTAATAAAAAAATGCACGTGCATTTGTATTTTCATTTGATGATAATAACAATAATAACAATAATAGTTATAATAACAATAATAAAAAAAATTCATGTGATAATAGAATAATATAGGTGCATTGCGTGTGCGCGTGCATGGTAATAAATAATAACGGATGTGCATGTGGATTTGAATGTGATGATAATAATAAAAATAATAAAAATAATAATACTAATAATACTAATACTAACAACAACAGCATATGCACGCGCATAGAAATAAATAATATATAAAAACTAATAAAAAATAACGCACATGCATCTGCATTTGCATGTGAGGATAATAATAATAATACTAATAGTAATAAGAAAAATGATAATTATAATAATGATAATGATAATAATGATAATAATAACGTGTGTGATAATAGAATATCACATGTCCTAACAAACCCTACCAAAACCTAACAACCACTAATAACCCCTGAGAACCACTAACAAACCCAAATAACACCTAAAACCCACTATTAAACCCTAAAACCCTAATGAACACTAATAAATCATAATAACCTATAATAAACTATAAAAACCCTATTAAACTCTATTAAACACTACAAAATCCCAAAAACCCATAATATACAATAAAAACACTATTGAACCATAATAAATCCTAATAATCACTAAAACCCCGAACAAACCCGAAAAAACACTACAAAACCCACCACATAATAGCCTATAAATCCCTACAACCCGCTAATAAACCCTAAAAAACTCTAATAACCTCTTAACAAATCATAACAAACCCTAAAAACCCCAAATAAATCGTAACAAATCCTAACAACGCCTAATAAATCATAAAAATTTGAAACAAGCCATAACAAATCCCTAATAAACTGCAATAAACCCTATCAAATCCTAATAAACACTAATAAATCGTAATAAACCCAAATACACATTAATAAACACTAATAAATAAAATAATCCCTAAGAAACCCTAATAATCCCAAAATAACCTTAAAAAGGTTGATAAACCCTAAAAAAGCTATTAATTCCTACAAAATCCCAAAAAAACCCCAAATATACAATAAAAAATGCTAATAAACCATAACAAATCCTAAAGAACGCTAATAAACCCTAAAGAACCCTAAAAACCATAAAAACCATAAGAAACTCTAAAGAACATTAAAAAACACTAAATAACCCAAAAAATGCTAAAACACATTACATAAACCCTAAAAACCGCTACAATACCCAAACAAACCCTAAATCACACTAAAAAACCCTAACAACACCTATCAACCCCGAAAAAACAAATAAACTCTTAAAACCCCCCAAAAAACATTGAAAACACATCAAACACCATAAAAACCATAAACACTCATTAACAACCCTTAAAAAACCTACAAACCACTACAAACCATAAACAACCATTAAAACCCTAAAAAGGAAACAAATAGATATACAAACTCAGAAAATGTTACATAAACCATAAAAATGCAACATAAACCCTAAAAACGCAACATAAACCCCAAAAAACGCAACATAAACCCAAAAAACACTACATAAACCCCAAAATCACTACATAAACCCTTGAACCCTAAAATAAACCCTAAACAACGCAACATAAACATTAAAAAATGCTGCATAAAATATAAACAAAGAACATAAACCCTAAAAACACCACATGAACTCAAAAAACGTTACGTAAACCCTAAAAACTGCAACATAAACGCTACATCACCCATAAAAATGCTACATACACCTAGAAAACACAACATAAACCCTAAAAAATGCTACATAAAACCTAAACCCTAAACACGCTACATAAACCCGAAAAACATTACATAAACCCTAAAAAATGCTACATAAAACCTTAAACCACTAATTAAACCCTAAAAACACTACCTAAACATTAAAAATGCTACATAAACTCAAACAACACTACACAAACACTAAAAAATTCTTCAAAAACCCTAAAGATGCTTCAAAACCCTCAATAATATTAAACCCAAATATACAATAATATAAAAAATTAAACCCTAATAAACCCCTAATAAACTCTAATAATCCCTAAAAATACCTTATAATCCCAAAAAACCCTAAGAGACTCTATTCAACCCAAATAAAACCACAAAAATACCTAATAAACCCGAATAAATGAAAATAAAACCTAATAAACACTAAAAACACGATAAGAAAACCCAAACAACCCTAACCAAACCTAATTGAAACTAATAAACCGTAATAAACCCCCCCCCCCCAAAACCCTAAAAATCCCTAATAAAACATAAATAAATCCAAATAAACCCTACTCAACCCTAACAAACCTTAACACACCATAATGACCCATAATAGCACCCTACAAAACCCAAATAACAAAAACAAATGCTAGTATACAATAAAAAATCCCTAGAAACCCAGATAAACACTAATATTACGTAATAAACCCAAAAAAGTCTCACAAACAATAAAAAAATGATCACAAACAATAAAAACACGCTATATTACCTAAAAAGACCTAAAAACACTAATATAACCTAATAAAGACAAAAAATCCTAATATACCTTAAAAATACCTAGAAATCATAATAAACCATAAGAAACTCTAATATAACCTAAGAAACCCTAAAAAACGCTCACAAACAAAAACAAAATGCTCACAAACAATAAAAAACCCTATATTATCTAAAAAGACTTAACAAACACTAATATAACCTAATAAAACAAAAAAACTAATAAACACCTAACAATCCCAAATAACCCCTATAAATCCCTAATAAACGCTAAGAAACCCTAATAAACCTTAATAAAACCATAATAAAACCCTAAAAATATCTTCTCAACCCTAATAAACCTTGACACTAAATAATAAAACTGAATAAAACCCAACAAAACCCCAATAAACAAAAAATCGCAAACACACAATTAAAAAGACCTGGAAACCCTAATAAACTATAATAAATTCTAATAAAACCTAATAAACCAAAAAAATGCTCACAAGAACTAAAAAATTCTAATAAAAATTAAAATTCCTAACAACTTCTCATATATATTAACAAAAACCAAAAAACACTAATACGCCCTAATAAAAACACTAACAAACCCTAGTAAACCCTAAAAATACCTAACAAACCCTAATGAACACTACTCAACCCTAATAAACCCTAATAATACCCTTAAGATACCTACTCAACCCTAATAAAACCCTAAAAATACCTACTAAACCCTAATAAACCCTAACACACTATAATAAACCATAATAAACTCCACTATACCCTAAAAATGCAAATATACCATTAAAATGCCCTAAAACCCCAAATAAATGCTAATAAAACCCAACAATTCTTAAAAGAACTAATAAACCCTAATAAACATTACTATACCCTAAAAACCCTAATATACCCTCCTAAAAATTAATAAACCATAATGAACGTTAATAAACCCTAATAAATACTAAAAATACCCAAATATACCAAAATATACCATAATATACCCTAATAAACACAACTCAATCCTAATAAAATCCTAAAAATACCAAATAAACCCTAATAAACATTAACACACCATAATAAATGATAATAAAATTCTAATAACCCCATCAAAACCTAAAAACGCTAATATACCATAAAAACCCCTAAAACCCTAACAAATCATAATAAATGTTAATAACACCTAAAAATTATAAAAAAATCTAGTAAACCCTAAAAATAACTCTAATAATATTAGTAGTAATAACACGCGTTCATGTGCATATTCATGTGCATGGTTTAAATAATAAATCATAACGCACGTGCATGTTCATATGCCTGCGCATTTGCATGCGAATGATAATAAATAATAAATTATAAAAAATAACACATGTGAATTACATGTGTATGTGAATGTGCATGTGAATGATAATAAATAATAACACACATCCATGTGCATGTTCATGTGCATGTGCATGTTCATGTTCATGGTAATAAACAATAAATAATAACCAAGTCCACATGAATGTTCATTTGCATGTGAATGATAATAAATAATAAATAACAACACATGTGATAATAGAATAAGGCATGTGCATTGTGTGTTCTCGTGCATGAGAATAAATAATAATAACACATGTGATAATAGAATAATGAAAGTGCATTTCATTTGCATGTGCATGATAATAAATAATATATAATAATGCAAGTGCATGTGCATTTACATGTAATGATAATGATAATGATGCATGCACGTGCATGGTAATAAATAATAAATAACAACTCACGTGCATGTGCATATTTATTTGATGATACAAATAATAATAATAATAATAATAATAGAATAACGCAAGTGCATTTCATGTGCACGTGCATAGTAGTATATAATATATAAAAAATAATAAATAAGAACACACATGCATGTTCATGTGCATTTACATTTGACGATAATATTAATAATACTAATTGTAATAATAATAATAATTCATGCTCGTGCATAGTAATAAATAATAAATAACAATGTACATGCATGTTCATTTGCATGTGATAATGATTATAATAGTGATAATGATAATAATAATAATTTTTTTATAATAATAATAATAATAAAAGAATAATATAGGTGCATTTCATATGCACGTACATTGTAATAAATATTAAATAATAATGTGCGTGCATCTTCATTTGATTGTAATGATAATAATAATAATAGTAGTAGTAATAATAGTAGTAGTAGTGGTGATAATAGTAGCAGTACCAATGCATGTGATAATTGAATATTTCATGTGCATTACGTGTGCACGTGCATGGTAATAAATAATAACGCTCGTGCATTGCATTTTCATGTGATGATGATGATGATAATAATAATAATATTATTATTATTAATAACAACGCATATGATAATAGAATAACACATATGCATTGAATGTGCTTGTATTTTCCTTCGCATGTGCATTTTCATGTGATTATAATAACAATAACTACTACTAATACAACAACAACAACAACCACAATAATAATAATAACGATAATAATAACAACTCATGTGATCATAAAATAACGTGTGTGCATTGCATGTGCAGGTGCATGGTAATAAAAATATAATAATAATGCACGTGCATGTTCATGTTCATGTGAATGAGATTATGATTATAATAATAATAATAACAATAATAATAAGTTATAGGTGTTTGAAAAAATAGCAGACGTGACAAAAATTCTAGAAATGGGGTCTCGAAAAACCTAACAAATCACAGTCATTGAAAAAGGCATAACTTCTTCGAGTGTCTATTTCCGCTACATGAATAGTCAAAATGAATCTATTTGAACTAACTACGATAAAAAGAGGTTCCGGAGGCCGAACAGACACACAGATCAGAAGTTATGACCATTTTAAGAAAAAATTTACAGGGATCCGTACATGGAAATGGAGATTTGGAGGCCTTCTGATCGGTTTATGGTATTTTAAAGTCGCAAAAATGACTTCAACTATGTTCAATTCATCCTTCTGTGTAGATCTCTTCAGTAATTTCGATTTGATATGTGGTAGAGCTCAAACGGACAACCGGAGAGAAAGTTATGGCTGTTCGAAGCTAGACTTTTTTTTGGAGTGGTATAACTAAGATATCATATATTTCTTTGATCTTCTCACAGTTTCTACTAAACTTGTTCCTCACTAATCTCATGAGCTTCGATTTTACAGGTCACAGTGCTCAAACGAACACCCGAAGGAGAAGTTATGCCTATTTTAGTGAGTTGCGGGTTTCTAAAGTTTTTAGGCATTAGGAGAGTTGCTCAATTTAAAATGACAATAACTTCTTCTATGTGAGTTCATTTTGGATCTACCACATATCAAATCAAAGATTGCGAAAAGATACAAACTCTAGTAACCACTGGAACCCTTTCTGACATTATTCAACCCCCTAAAAGATCCAAAATACCATTGGATGTTAAAAAATATTGGCATTGGTGTCTGTTTTGAAATAACTTCTTCTATGGGTGTCTCTTTCACCTCTACCACATATCAACTTGAAGCTTGCGACTAGCTCTACAAATATGTGAAATCCAAGAACAACTAAATAACCCTAAAAACCATGAATTAATCCATAAACACTAAAAACCATTAAAAACCATGCAAAACCCTAACAAATCATTACAAAACCTAACAAACACTAACAAACCCTAACAATACCTAACAATCCCTAACAAACCCTGACAAAATCCTGAAAACCCCCAAAAAACCTAAAAAACATAACAAACCCTAACCAACACTAACAAACCCTAAAAATCCTTAACAAACTCCATGAATCACTAATAAACCCCATTAAATCCAAAAAAACCCCAAAGAAACCCTAAAAACCCCCTATGTAACCATAAGAAACCCTAAAAAAACCCTATAAAGCCTAAAAAACCCTATAAAAACCTAAGAAACACTAAAACACCCCTAGAAACCCTAACACACCCTTAGAAACCCTAACACACCCTTAGAAACCCTAGAACACCCTTAGAAACCCCAACACACCCATAGAAACCATAACACAACCATAGAAACCCTTAGAAACTATAGCACACCCTTAGAAACCCTAACCCGCCCATAAAAACCCAAACCCACCCTTAGAAACCCTAACACACCATTAGAAACCCTAACAAACCCTTAGACACCCTAAATCACTATAATAAGCACTAATAAATCCTAACAAGCCCTAGAAACCAATAATAAACCATAATAAACCCTAATAAACCCTAAATCCCACTAATAAACCCTAATAAACACTAATAAATCGTAATAAACCCTAAAAACCCTATTATATCACATTAAAAGCTATAAAATACCTAAAAACCAAATATACAACAAAAATGCTATTAAACCAATCCAAACGCTAATATTCACACAAAAAAGTTGACAAACCTGACAAAACCTGACAAAACCCCAAAAAACCCAAAAACCCCTAAAAAATCCTACAAACCCTAAAAAACCCTAAAAAACTATAAAACCCCTAAAACACGAAAAAAACATAAAAAACCCAAAAACAAACCTAAAAACCCTAAAAAAAACCCAAAAAACCCTCAAAAAACCCTAAAAACCTAAAAACCTCTAAAAACGCTAAAACCCCCAAAAAGCCTAAAAATTCCTAACGAACCCCTAGCCAACCCTATGAAACCCTAAAAACCCCTAAAAAACCCTAAAAACCTCAAAATAATCCCAAATACACCCTAATGAACCCTAAAAGCCCTAACACACACTTAGAAACCCTAACACACCCTTAGAAACCATAGCACACCCTTAGAAGCCCCAATGCACACATAGAAATCCTAACACAACCTCAGAAACCCTTAGATACCATAATACACCCTTAGAAACCCTAACCCACCAATAAAAAACCTAACCCGCCTTTAGAAACCCAAACACACCCTTAGAAACCCTAACAAACCCATAGACACCCTAAATCAATCTAATAAGAACTAATAAATTCTAACAAACCCTACCAACCAATAATAAATCATAATAAACCCTAATAAACCCTAAATCCCACTACTAAACCCGAATAAACACTAATAAATCATAATAAACCCTAAAAACCCTATTAGACCCCAATAAAAGCTACAAAATACCTAAAAACCCAACTATACAACAAAAACACTATTAAAACATTCAAAATACTAATATTCACAAAAAAACCCTAACAAACCAGGCAAAGCATGAAAAACCCCTAAAAACCCATAAAAACCCCAAAAAACCCTAAAAACCCTTAAAAACCCTAAAAACCCAAAAAAATCCTAAAAACCCAAAAAACCAAAAAACCCCAAAATACCCAAAAAAACCAAAAAAAACCTGAAAAAAAACCTAAAAACCTTTAAAAAAACCTCGAAAAACCTCAAAAAACCCTAAAAAAAACCTAGAAACCACTAAAAACGCTAAAAAAACCCTAAAACCCTAAAAATGCCTAAAAACCCAAACCAACCCTATGAAACCCTATGAAACCCTTAAAACCCCCAAAAAACACTAAAACCTCAAAAGAAACCCTAATACACCCTAAAAAACCCTAAAACCATAAAAAACCCTAAAGAACCACTAAAGCCACTAACAACGCTACATAAACCCTATCAATTGCTATAAAACCCGAAAAATGCTTCAAAACCCACAAAACTCAACAAAACCCCAAAAAATGCTAAAATAATAACCAATTCCAGACGAATATGCAATTACATGTGAATGATAATAAAGAATAAATAATAACACATGTGATAATAGAATAACACACGTGCATTGCGTGTGCATGTGCATTAGAATAAATAATAACACATGTGATAATAGAATAACGCAAGGGCATTGCATTTCCATCTGCATGATAATAAATAATATATAATAACGCATGTGCATGTGCATTTACATGTAATGATAATGATAATGATTCATGCATGTGCATGGTAATAAATAATAAATAACAACGCACGTGCATGTGCATTTGTATTTGATGATACAAACAACAACAAGAATAATAATAATAATAATAATAATAATATAATAAATCAAGTTCATTTCATGTTCACGTGCATAATAGTAAATAATAAATAAATAATAATAAATAAGAATGCACATGCATGTGCATGTGCATTTACATTTGATGATAATGTTAATAATATTAATTGTAATAATAATAATAATAATAACGCATGCACATGCATGGTAATAAATAATAAATAACAACGCACATGCATGTGCATTTTCATGTGATAATGATAATAATAAGGATAATGATTATGATAATAATAATAATAACTGTGATAATAATAATAATAATAATAAAAGAATAATACAAGTGCATTGAATATGCACATACATGGTAATAAATAATAAATAATAGCGCACGTGAATCTACATTTGCATGTGATGATAGTAATAATAACAGCAGTAGTAAGAATAGTAGTAGTAGTGGTGATAATATTTGTTTTACTAATGCATATGATAATAGAACATTGCATGTGCATTACGTGTGCATGTGTATGGTAATAAATAATAACTCTCATGCATTGCATTTGCATGTGAGGATGATGATGATGATAATTATAATATTATTATTAATAATATTAATAATAACAATTTAGGTGATAATATAATAACGTACGTTCATTTAATGTGCGTGTATGTGCATTTTCATGTGCATTTTCATGTGATGATAATATCAACAACAACAACAACCACAGTAATAATAAAAACAATAATAACAACAACGCATGTGATAATAAAATAATGTGGGTGCACTGTATGTGCACATGAATGGTAATAAAAATATAATAATAATGCTTGTGCATGTGCATGTGCATTTTCATGAGATTATGATAACAATAATAATAACAATAGTAATAATACGTTATAGTTGTTTGAAAAAACAGCAGACATGACAAAAGTGCTAGAAATGGTGTCTCGATAAGCCTAAAAATCACAGAGTCATTAAAAAAGTTATAAATTCTTCTTCAGGTGTCCATTTCCACTCCATTAATAGTAAAACTAAATTTCATGGAAAGAACTATTATAAAACTAGGTGCCGAAGGCCGAACAGAGCGCACAGATCAGAAGTTATGACCGTTTTATTAAAAACTTGACAGGGATCCGGACACAGAAATGGAGTTTTGGAGGTATTATGATGGGTTTTTGGTATTTTAGATTCCAAAAAATGACATGAACTTTGCTCAAGTTATCCTTCTGCATTGATATCTTTGCTGCATTCGATTTTTTATGTGGTAGAGCTCAAACGGACAACCAGAGTGAATGTTATGGCTGTTTGAAGTTGGAATTTTTTTGGAGTGTTATAACTAATATATCTTCCGTTTCTTTGATCTTCTTATAGTTTTGATTAGACTTGGTCTTCACTCATCTCACGAGCTTCTATTTTACTAGTCACATCACTCAAACAGACACCCGAAGGAGAATCTATGCCTATTTTAGTGAGTTTCGGGTTTCTTAGGTTTCTAGGCGCTAGGTGGGTTGCTCAATTTAAAACGACAATAACATCTGCTACGTGTGTTCTTTTTGGCACTACCATATATCATATCGACGATTGTGAAATGATACACACACTGGTAACCAATAGAACCCTTTTTTACATTCTTCAACCCCCCAAAAGACCCAAAATCCATTTGGATTGTCAAAAGATAGGCTTCTAGTGTCCATTTTGCAATAACTTCTTCTATGGGTGTCTGTTTTGCCTCTACCACATATCAAATCGAAGCTTGAGACTAGACCTACACTCCTATAACCACTGAAGCACCTTCTCACATCCTTGAAGAACCAAAAAGGTACTTAAACCCTCCAAAAGGCCATAAATTCTACTACGGGAGTCCGTTTGCCTCTACCATATATCGAATCGAAGATTTCGACTAGATCTACACATCTGTAACCTATAGAAACACCTTATCACGTTCTTAAAGACCCAAACGGACCTTAATTCCTATAAATGACCATAACTTCTGTTCTCAGTTCCCATTTCACCTCTACCACATATCAAATTGAAGATTGTGACTAGCTCTACACATCTGTGATAACCATTAACAACTAAATAACCCTAAAAAACATGAATACCCCCATAAACACTAAAAACCATTAAAAACCACGAAAAACCCTAACAAACCCTAAGAAACCCTAAGAAACCCTAATAAACCCTAACAAACCCTAACAAACCCCAAAAACCCCTAAAAAATAACAACCCCTAAAAACCCCTAACAAACCCTAACAACCCCAAACAAAACCCAAGAAGCACTAAGAAACCCCAATAAACACAAAAAACCTGAAGAAACTCAAAAAACCCAAGAAACCATAAGATACCCAAACATAACCCTAAAAACCCAAAAAACCCTAACAAAACCTAAGCAAACCTAAGAAACACTAACACATCATTAGAAATGCTAAAACACAATTAGAAACCCTAACACACCCTTAGAAACCCAAGCACACCCTTAGAAACCCCAACACACCCATAGCAACCCTAACACAACCTTAGAAACCCTTAGATACCATAACACACCCTTAGAAACCCTAACCCACCCATAAAAACCCTAACCCACACTTAGAAATCCTGACACGCCCTTAGAAACCCTAACAAACCCTTAGACAACCTAAATCACTCTAATAAGAACTAATAAATCCTAACAAACCCTTCCAACCAATAATAAACCATAATAAATGCAAATAAACCCTAAACCCCACTACTAAACCCGAATAAACACTTATAAATTGTAATAAACCCTAAAAACTCTATTAGACGCCAATAAATGCTAAAAAAAACCTAAAAATCCAAATATACAACAAAAATTCTATTAAACCATTCAAAATGCTAATATTCACAAAAAACCCCTAACAAACCCCGCAAAACATGACAAAACCCTAAAAAATCATAAGAACCCAAAAAACCCAAAAAACCCTTAAAACCGTAGAAAATCCTTAAAAACCTTTAAAAACCCTAACAAACCGTAAAACCCCTAAAAACCAAAATTACCAAAAAACCCGAAAACAAACCAAAAAAGCCCTAAAAACATAAAAAAGCCACAAAAAACCCTAAAAACATAAAAACCACTAAAAATGCTAAAAAAAACCTAAAAAACCTAAAAATTCCTAACAAAACCCTATACAACCCTATGAAACCCTTAAAAACCCTAAAAATCCCCTAGCAAACCGTAAAACCCTCAAAAGAAACCCTAATACACCCTAAAGAACCCTGAAACCCCTAAAGAACCCTAAAGAACCACTAAAGCCACTAACAACACTACATAAACTCTATCAATTGCTACAAAACCCCGAAAAATGCTTCAAAACCCACAAAACTCAACAAAACCCCAAAAAACGCTAAAATAACCCAAGAAAAGTATAAAAAAAACAAACACAGCCATAAAACCCCAAAAACACATAAAACCCCAAACAACTCAAACAAACCATAACAAACCCTAAAAACCCTAAAAAAACTTAACAAACCCTAACAACCACTAAAAACCCCTAAGAACCACTAATAAACCCTAATAACCCATAAAACCCACTATTAAACCCTAAAAACCCAAAAAACACTAATAAATCGTAATAACCTATAATAAACCCTAACAAACTCTATTAGACCCTAATAAATGCTATAAAAGCAATAAAAAGCACTAATATAAAATAAAAACAATATTAACCATAATAAATCATAATAATCACTAAAAACCCTAACAAAACTAACAAAATGCTACAAATATCTCCAAATAACAGCCTACAAAACACTAAAACCCACTAAAAAACCCTAAAAATCCCTAATAACCTGAAAATAACTCATAACAAACCCTAACAACCCCAAATAAATTGTAACAAATCCTAACAACACCAAATAAATCGTAAAAAACTCAAACAAACCATAGCAAACCCCTAATAAACCCCAACAAACCTTAACAAATCATAATAAACCCAAATAAATTGTAATAAACCCAAATACACTTTATTAAACCTTAATAATTAAAATAAATCCTAATAAACCCTAATAAATCCAAAATAACCCTAAAAAAGGTTGATAAACCCTAGAAAATGCTATTAATGCCTACAAAAGCCCAATAAAACCCTAATATATAATAATAAATGCTAATAAACTATAACAAATCCTAAAGAACACTAATAAAACCTAAAGAACCATATTCAACTGTAAAGAACACTAAAACCCCTAAAGAACCCAAAAAACGCTAAAACACATTATATAAACACTAAAAACCGCTACAATACCCAAACAAACCCTAAAACACACTAAAAACCCTAACAACCCCTATTAATCCCCCAAAAAAACAAAGAAACCCATAAACCCCCCAAAAACCATTAAAAAGTCATCAGATACCACTAAAAACCATAAACACCCGTTAACAACCCTTAAAAACCCTAAAAACACTACAAACCATATACAACCAATAAAACCCTAAAAAGGCTTCAAATAGATACATAAACCCTAAAAACGTTACATAACCCCTAAAAATGGAACAAAAACCCTAAAAACTAAACATAAACCAAAAAATGCAAAATAAACCCAAAAAATGCTACATAAACCCTAAAATCACTACATAAACCCAATAATTGTAACATAAACCCTAAAAACACAACATAAACCCCATAAAATGCAACATAAACATTAAAAAACGCTACATAAAACCTATAAACACTATATAAACCCTAAAAACACTACATGAACCCTAAAAACGTTACATAAACCCTAAAAATGCAACATAAACGCTACATCACCCCTAAAAACGCAACATAAACCCAGAAAACACAACATAAACCCTAAAACATGCAACATGAAACCTAAACCCTAAATACGCTACAAAAACCCTAAAAACATTACATAAATACTAAAAATGAAACATAAGATCTAAAACCGCTAACTAAACCCAAAAAATGCTACATAAACTCTAGAAATGCTATATAAACTCTAACAACGCTACACAAACCCTAAAAAATGCTACAAAAACCCTAAATATGCTTTAAAATCATCAAAAATATTAAACCCTAATATACCATAAAATAAAAACTTAAAGCCTAATAAACCCCTAATAAACTCTAATAATCCCTAAAACACCTTATAATACCTAAAATTCTAAAAAACTCTACTCAACCCTAATAAAACCCCAAAAATACCTAATAAACCCTAATAAATGAAAATAATGCCTAATAAACCATAAAAACACATTAAGAAAACCTAACTAACTCTAATAGACACTAATAAACACTAATAAATCCCTAAAAAATGCTAAAAAGCCCTTATAAAACATAAATAAACCCAAAGAAACCATACTCAACCCAAACAAACCATAACACATTATAATAACCCCGAATACAACCCTACAAAACCCTAATAAAGAAAAAAAATGCTATTATGCTTTAAAAAAATCCCAAGAACCCCTGATAAACTGTAATATAACTTAACAAACCCTAAAAACGCTCACAAAAAATTAAAAAAATGATCATAAACATTTAAAATGTGCTATACTAGCTAAAAAGACCTAAAAACACTAATATGACCTAATAAAGACAAAAAAACGCTAATATACCTTAAAAATCCCTAAAAACCCTAATAAACCAAAATATACTCTAATATAACCAAAGAAACCCTAATCCGCTCTTAAACAAAAACCAAACGCTCACAAATAATAAAAACACGCTATATTATCTAAAAAGAACTAACAAACATGAATATAACCCAATAAAACAAAAAAACTAATAAACCCCTAACAAACCCTAATAAACCCTAAAAATCCATAATAAACCCTAATAAAAATGAATAAACCCTAATAAAACCCTAAAAATACCTTCTCAACCCTAATAAAACTTGACACACCATAACAATACCTAATAAAACCCAACTAAACCCCAATAAACAAAAAAACACAAACAAACCATTAAAAAGTCCTAGAAACCCTAATAAACCATAATAAATTCAAATCAAAGCTAATAAACCATTAAAAATGATCTCTATCACTGAAAACACGCTAATAAAACTTAAGAAGTCATAACAACCCCTCAAATATATTAACAAAAACAAAAAAAGACTCATATACCCTAATAAAAACACTAACAAACCCAAGTAAACCCTAAAAATTCCTAACAAACCCTAATAAACCTTACACAACCCTAATAAAACTTTAAAGATAACGACTCTACCCTAATAAAACCCTAAAAATTCCAACTCAACCCTAATAAAACTTAACACACAATAATAAACCATAATAAACCCCACTAAACCCTAAAAACGCAAATATACCATTAAAAAGACCTAAAACCTCTAATAAATGCTAATAAAACCCAAAAAAAATAAAAGAACTAATAAACCACAATAAACACTACTAAACACTAAAAAACTGTAATATACCATCTTAAAAATTAATAAACCATAATGAACCATAATAAACCCTAATAAATCCAAAACATACCCAAATATAACAAAATATACCACAATATACCCTAATAAACCCAACTCAATCCTAATAAAATCCTAAAAATACCTAATAAACCCTAATATACCTTGACACACCATAGTAAACCCTAATAAAATCCTAATAACCCCCACCAAATGCTAAAAAATGCTAATATACCATTAAAAACACTAAAACCCTATCAAACCATAATAAATGTTAATAACAACTAAAAATCCTAAAAAATGATAGTAAACCCTAAAAATACCTCTAATAATAATTATTGTAATAGCAAAGATGCATGTGCATATGCATGTGCATATTCATGCGCATTTTCATGTGAATGATAATAAAGAATAAATTATAAATAATAACACATTTTAATTGCATGTGTATGTGAATGATAATAAATAATAAATAATAACACACATCCAAGTGCATGTGCATGTGGATGTGCATGTTCATGTTCATGTGCATGGTAATAAACAATAAATAATAACAAAGTCCACATGAATGTGCATTTTCACTTTAATGATAATAAATAATAAATAATAACACATGTGACACTAGAATAACACAAGTGCATTGCGTGTGCACGTGCATGAGAATAAATAATAATAACACATGTGATAATAGAATAACGCAAGTGCATTGAATTTTCATGTGCATGGTAATAAATAATAATTAATAACACACGTGTATGTGCATTTTCATGTAATGATAATGATAATGACGCATGAACCTGCATGGTAATAAATAATAAATAAAAACACATGTGCATGTGCATTTTTATTTGATGATAGAAACAACAACAACAACAACAACAAGAAAAATAATAATAATAGAATAATGCAAGTGCATTGCATGTGAACGTGCATAGTAGTAAATAATAAATAAATAATAGTAAATAAAAACGGACATGCATGAGCATGTGCATTTACATTTGATAATAATATTAATAATACTAATTGTAATAATAATAATAATAAGGCATGAACGTGCATGGTAATAAATAATAAATAACAATGCACATGCATGTGGATTTTCATGTGATAATGATAATAACAATGATAATGATAATAATAATAATAATAATAATAATAATAATAACTATGATAATAATAATAATAATAAGAATAATAATACAAGTACATTGCATATGCACGTGCATGGTAATAAATAATAAATAATAACGCACATGCATCTGCATTTGCATGTGATGATAATAATAGTAACATCAGTAGTAGTAGTACTGATAATAGTAGTAGTACCAAAGCATGTGATAATAGAATATTTCATGTGCATTATGTGTGCACATGCATGGTAATAAATAATAACGTGGGTGCGTGGAATTTGCATGTGATGATGATGACGATGATAATAATAATAATAATAATAATAATAATAATAATAATAAAAACACATGTGATAATAGAATAACGTACGTGCATTGAATGTGCGTGTTTATGTATTTGCATGTGCATTTGCATGTGCATTTGCATGTGATGATATTAACAATAACAACAACAACAACAACCACAATAATAATAATAACAATAAGAATAACAACATATGTGATAATAAAATAATGTATGTGCATTGCATGTGCACGTTCATGGTAATAAAAATAAATAATTATGAATGTGCATGTGCATGTGCATGTGCATGAGATGATAATAATAATAATAATAATAATAATAATAATAATAATAACAGTAATAATACTAATAACAACAACAACGCATGTGATAATAGAATAACGCACGTGAATTTCATTTGCAGTGCATGATAATAAATAATAACTCATAGCGCACGTGATGATAATAATAACAATAATAGTAATATTAATAATAATAGCGAATGTGATAATAATATAACACACATGTATTGAATATGCACGTGTATGGTAATAAAAAATAATGCACGTGTATCTGCATTTGCATTTGATGATAATAACAACAATAATAATAATAGTAATAATAAAAATAATAATAAAAATTCATGTGATAATAGAATAATGTAGGTGCATTTCATGTGCGCGTGCATGGTAATAAATAATAACGGACGTGCATGTGCATTTTCATGTGATGATAATAATTATAATAATAATAATAATAATAATACTAACAACAACAACAAAATATGCACATGCATGGAAATAAATAATATATGATAAATAATAAAAAATAACGCATGTGCATCTGCATTGGCATGTGAGGATAATAATAATAATAATAATAATAATAATAATAACAATAATGATAATTATAATATTGATAATGATAATAATGATAATGATAATAATGCTAATAATAACGTGTGTGATAATAGAATAACACACGTCCTAACAAACCCTAACAAAACCTAACAACCACTAATAACTCCTAAGAACAACTAACAAACCCAAATAACACCTGAAACCCACTATTAAACCCTAAAACCCTAATAAACACTCATAACTCATAATAACATATAATAAACCATAAAAACCCTATTAAACTCTAATAAACCATAAAAAATCCATAAAACCCTTGATATACAATAAAAAAACTATTGAACCATAATAAATCCTAATATTCACTAAAAACCCTAACAAACCTGATAAAACAATACAAAACCCACCAAATAATAGCCTATAAAACCCTAAAACCAGCTAATAAACCCTAACAAACCCTTATAACCCCATAGTAAATCGTAACAAACCCTTACAACCCCAAATAAATCTAAACAAATCCTAACAATGACAAATAAATCGTAACAAATTGAAACAAACCATAACAAACCCCTATTAAACCGCAATAAACCCTTACAAATCCAAATAAACACTAATAAATCGTAATAAACCCAAATACACATTAATAAACCCTAATAAATAAAATAAACCCTAAGAAACCCTAATTAATCCTAAATAACCCTGAAAGGGTTGATAAACCCTAAAAAAGCTGTTAATGCCTATAAAATCACAATAAAACCCTAATATACAATAAAAAATTCTAATAAACCGTAAAAAATTCTAAAGAACACTAATAAACCCTAAAGAACCCTAATAAACACAAAAGAACCATAATAAACTCTAAAGAACACTAAATAACCCTAAAGAACCCGAAAAATTCTAAAACACATTACATAAACCCTAAAAACCACTACAATACCCACACAAACCCTAAAACACATTAAAAACCCTAACAACCCCTATCAGTCGCGAAAAAACAAATATACCCTTAAAAACCACCAAAAACCATTGAAAACCCATCAAATACCATAAAAACCATAAACACTAGTTAACAACCCTTAAAAACCCTAAATACCACTACAAACCATAAACAACCATTAAAACACTAAAAAAGGCAACAAATAGTTACACAAACTCAAAAACGTTACATTAACCATAAAATTGCAACATAAACCCTAAAAACACAACATAAACCCAAAAAACGCAACATAAACCCAAAAAACGCTACATAATCCCAAAAAGCACTACATAAACCCTAGAACCATAACATAAACCCTAAACAACGCAACATAAACGTTAAAAAATGCTACATAAAACCTGTTAACACAACATAAACCCTAAAAACACTACATGAACTCAAAAAACGTTACATAAACCCTAAAAATGAAACATAAATGCTACATCACCCATAAAAACGCAACATAAACCCAGAAAACACAACATAAACCCTAAAAAATTCAACATAAAACCTAAACCCTAAACACACTACATAAACCCTAAAAACATTACATAAACCCTAAAAAATTCTCAATAAAACCTTAAAATGCTAACTAAACCCTAAAACACTACATAAACATTAAAAATGATACATAAACTAAAACAACACAACACAAACACTAAAAAATTCTTCAAAAACCCTATAGATGCTTCAAAACCCTAAAAAATATTAAACCCTAATATACTATAATATAAAAAATTAAACCCTAATAAACACCTAATAAACTCTAATAATGCCTAGAAATTCCTTATACTCCCTAAGAACCCTAAGAGACTCTATTTAGCCCTAATAAAACCCCAAAAATACCTATTAAACCCTAATAAATGATAATAGAAACTAATAATCCCTAAAAACGCGTTAAAAAAACCTAAACAATCCTAACCAACCCTAATAGACACTAATAAACACTAATAAACCGTAATAAAACCCAAAAAAACCCTAAAAATCCCTAATAAAACATAAATAAATCCAAATAAACCCTACTCAACCACAACAAACCTTAACACACCATAATGACCCATAATAAAACCCTACAAAACCATAATAATGAAAACAAACGCTAGTATACCATAGAAAAATCCCTAGAAACCTGGATAAACTCTAATATTACCTAATAAACCCTGAAAACGCTCACAAACAATAAAAAAATCATCAAAAACAATAAAAACACGCTATATTACCTAAAAAGACCAAAAAACACTAATATAAGCTAATAAAGACAAAAAATGCTAATATACATTAAAAATACATAGAAACCGTAATAAACCACAATAAACTCTAATATAATCTTAGAAACCCTAAAAACGATCACAAAAAACAACAAAACACTCACAAAAAATAAAAAACTCTATTTTATCTAAAAATACTTAACAAACACTAATATAACCTAATAAAACAAAAAAAACTAATCAACCCCTAACAAACCTTAAAAATCCCAAATAAATGCTAATAAAAACTAATAAACCCTATTAAAACCATAATAAAACACTAAAAATATCTTCTTAACCCTAATGAACCTTGACACAACATAATAAAACCTAATAAAACACAACTAAAACCCAACTAAACCCCAATAAACAAAAAAAACACAAACAAACGTTAAAATACCCAAAACCCCTAATAAACCATAATAAATTCTAATAAAACCTAATAAACCAAAAAAATGCTCCCAAACACTAAAAATATGCTAATAAACCTAAAAAGATCCAACAACAACACATATATATTTACAAAAACTAAAAACCACTCATATACTCGAATAAAAACACTAACAAACCCTAGAAAACCCTAAAAATCACTAACAAACCCTAATGAACACTAATCGGCCCTAATAAACCCTAATAAAACCTTAAATATGCCTACATAACCCTAATAAAACCCTAAAAATATATACTCAACCCTAATAAACCTTAACACACTATAATAAACCATAATAAACCCCACTAAACACTAAAAACGCAAATATACCATTAAAAAGCCCTAAAACCCCTAATAAATGCTAATAAAACCTAACAAAGCTTAAAAGCACTAATAAGCCCTAATAAACACTACTAAACCCTAAAAAACCTGAATATGACCACTTAAAAATTAATAAACCACAATGAATGATAATAAACCCTAATAAATACTGAACATACCCAAATATACAATAATATACCATAATATACCCTAATAAACCCAACTCAATCCTGATAAATCTTTAAAATACCTAATAAACCCTAATAAGCCTTAACAAACCATAATAAAACCTAATAAAATCCTAAAACCCCACCAAACCCTAAAAAATGCTAATATACCATTAAAAACCCTAAAACCCTAACAAACCATAATAAATGTTAATAACACCTTAAATTATTAAAAAATGGTAGTAAACACTAAAAATACCTATAATAATAATAATAATAGTAATAACGTACATGCATGTGCCTGGTTTAAATAATAAATCATAACGCACGTGGATGTGCATATGCCTACGCATTTTCATGTGAATGATAATAAACAATAAATTATAAATAATAACACATGTGAATTACATGTGTATGTGCATGTGCAAGTGAATGATAATAAATAATAAATAATAACACACATCCATGTGCATGTGCATGTGCATGTACATGTGCATGTGCATGTGCATGGTAATAAACAATAAATAATAACCAATTCCACATGAATGTGCATTTTCATGTGAATGATAATAAATAATAAATAACAACACATGTGATAATAGAATAAGGAACGTGCATTGCGTGTGTACGTGCATGAGAATAAATAATATATAATAACGCATGTGCATGTGCATTTACATGTAATGATTATGATAATGGCGCATACACGTGCATGGTAATAAATAATTAATAACAACTCACGTGCATGTGCATTTGTATTTGGTGATACAAACAACAACAACAACAACAACAATAATAATAATAGAATAACGGAATTGCATTTCATGTACACATGCATAGTAGTAAATAATAAATAAATAATTATAAATAAGAACGCACATACATGTGCATGTGCATTTACAGTTGATGATAATATTAAAAATACTAATTGTAATAATAATAATAATGCATGCACGTGCATGGTATTAAATAATAAATAACAACGCACATGCATGTGCATTTTCTTGTGATAATGACAGTAATAGTGATAATAATAATAATAATAATAATAATTTTTTTGCGAAATAATAATAGTAGTAAAAGAATAATACAGGTGCATGGCATATGCACGTGCATGGTAATAAATATTAAATAATAACGTGCATGCATCTACATTTTCATGTAATGATACTAATAATAACATCAGTCGTAATAATAGTAGTAGTAATGGTAATAATAGTAGTAGTACCAATGCATGTGATAATAGAATATTGCATGTGCATTATGTGTGCACGTTCATGGTAATAAATAATATCGCCCGTGCATTGCATCTGCATGTGATGATGATGAAGATGATCATAACAACAACAACAACAACAACAACAATAATAATAATATAATTGTTAATAACAATGCATATGATAAGTGAATAACACACGTGCATTGAATGTGTGTGTATGTGCATTTTCATGTGCATTTGCATGTGATGATAATAACAATAACAAAAACAACAACAACAACCACAATAATAATAATAACAATAATAATAACAACACATGTGATAATAAAATAATGTGGGTGAATTGTATGTGCGTGTTCCTGGTAATAAAAATATAATAATAACGCATGTTCATGTTCATGTGCAATTGGACAAGATTATCATAATAATAATAATAATAATAATAATAATAATAAGTTATAGTTGTTTGAAAAAACAGCAGACTGAACAAAAATTCTAGAAATGGGGTCTCGAAAAACCTACCAAATTACACTAATTGAAAAAGGCATAACTTCTTCTTCGGATGTCTATTTCCACTCCATGAATATTCAAACGGAATCTCATAGAACGAACTATGATAAAAAGAGCTATCGGAGGCCAAACAGACACACAGATCAGAAGTTATGACCATTTTAAGAAAAAATTGACAGGGATCCGTACATGGAAATGGGGTTTTTGAGGCCTTCTGATGGGTTTCTGGGATTTTAAGGACTAAAACAAGACTTTAACTATGTTCAAGTCATACTTTTGCATTGATCTCTTCGCTACATTCTATTTGATATGTGGTAGAGCTCAAACGGACAACCGGAGCGAAAGTTATGGTCGTTTGAAGTTAGACTTTTTTTGGAGTGGTATAACTAAGATATCATATATTTATTTGAACTTATCATAGTTTCTACTAAACTTGGTACTCACTCATCTCATGAGCTTCGATTTTACTGGTCACATCACTCAAAAAGGACACTCGAAGTTGAAGTTATTCCTATTTTAGTGAGTTGCAGGTTTCTTAGGTTTTCAGGTACTAGGAGAGTTGCTCAATTTAAAACGACAATAACTTATGCTACGTGTGTTCATTTTGGCTCTAACACATATAAAATCAAATATTCTGAAAATATACACACTTTTTTAACCACTGGAACTCTTTCTGACATTCTTTAACCCCCCAAATGTCTCAAAATTCCTTTGGATGGTCAAAAGATTGGCTTCTGGTGTCCGTTTTGCAATAACTTCTTCTATGGGTATCCGTTTCACCTCTACCACATATCAATTTGAAGCTTGAGACTAGCTCTACACATCTGTGAAATCCATGAACAACTAAATAAGCCTATCAAACCATGAATAACTCCATAAACACTAAAAATAATTAAAAACAATGAAAAACCCTAACCAACCCTAACCAACCCTAACAAACCCTAACAAACACTAACAAACCCTAAAAAACCCAATCAAACCCTAACAAAACCTAAAAAACCCTTAAAACCCCATAAAACCCTAAAAAGCATAACAAACCCTAAAAAATCCTAAAAAACCCTAACAAGCTCTAACAAACTCCAAGAAGCACAAGGAAACCCCATTAAATCCCAAAAAAACCAAAGAAACCCTAATAACCTCCAATGAAACCCTAAGAAACCCTAAAAACCATAACAAAACCCAAAGAAAACCTAAGAAATACTAACACACCATTAGAAACCCAAACACACCCTTAGAAACCCGAACACACCCTTAAAACACTACCACACCCTTAAAACCCTACCACACCCTTAAAAACCCCATCACACCCATAAAAACCCTAACACAACCTTAAAAACCCTTAGAAACCATCACACACCTTTAGAAACCCTAACCTACCCATAAAAACCTTATCCCACACTTAGAAACCATAAAACACCCTTAGAAACCCTTACAAAACCTTAGACACCCTAAATCACTCTAATAAGCACTAATAAATCCTAACAAGCCCTAATAACCAATAATAAACCATGCTAAACCCTAATGAACACTAAATCTCTCTATTAAACCCTAATAAACAATAATAAATCATAATAAACCCTAAAAACACTATTAAACCCCAATAAAAGCTATAAAATACCTAAAAACAAAAAATATACAACAAATATTCTATTAAACCATTCAAAACGCTAATATTCATAAAAAAACCCCTAACAAACCCAACCAAACCTGACAAAACCCTAAAAACCCTAAAAAACACTAAAAACCCTAAAAAAATCCTAGAAACCCTAAAAACCCTAAAACACCCTAAAACCCCTAAAAACACGAAAAAACTGAAAAAACCCGAAAACAAACCTAATAACCCTAAAAAACCTCAAAAAAACATCAAAGAACCTCAAAAATCTCTAAAAACCCTAAAACCCCTAAAAACGATAAAAACCCTAAGAAGCAGAAAAATGCCAAACAAAACCCAAACCAACCCTATGAAACCCATAAAAACACTAAACACCCCCTAGAAAACCCTAAAAACCACAAAAGAGACCCTAATACACCATAAAGAACCCTAAAGAACCCTAAAAACCCTAAAGAACCTCTAAAGCCACTACCAACGCTACATAAACCCTAACAATTGCTAAAATAAACCGAAAAATGCTTCAAAACCCAAAAAATGTAACAAAACCCCAAAAATGCTAAAATAACCCTAATAAAGATTAAAAAAATCCAAACACACCCATAAAACCCAAAAAAAATGCATAAAACCCCAAACAACTCAAACAAACCTTAACAAACCCTAAAAACCCTAACAAAACCTAACAAACTCTAACAACCACTAATAACCCCTAAGAACCACTAATAAACCCTAATAACACCTAAAATCCAATATTAAACCCTAATAACCCTAATAAACACTAATAAATCGCAATAACCTGTAATAAACCCTAAAAAACTCTATTAGTCCCGAATAAAAGAAAAAAAGTCCTAAAACCCCTAATATATAATAAAAACACTCTTAAACCATAATAAACCCTAATAATCAGTAAAAACCCTACCAAACCTGACAAAACGCAACAGAAAACTCCAAATAATATCCTACAAAACCCTACAACCCAATAATAAACCCTAAAAACCCTAAAACCCCCAAATAAATTGTAACAAACCCTAACAACTCCAAATAAATCATTACAAATCCTAAAAATGCCAAATAAATTGTAACAAACTGAAAAAAACCATAACAAACCCCTAATAAACCCCAATAAACCCTAACACATCATAATAAACCCTAATAAAATGTAATAAACCCAAATACACGTTACTAAACCCTAATAAATAAAATAAACCCTAATAAACCCTAATAAATCTTAAATAACCCTAAAAAGGGTTGATAAACCCTAGAAAACGCTATTAATGCCTTCAAAAGCCCAATAAACTGTAATATATAACAAAAAATGCTAATAAACTATATCAAATTCTAAAGAACACTAATAAACCCTAAAGAACCATAATAAACCCTAAAGAACCATTTTAAACACTAAGGAACACTAAAACCCCTAAAGAACCTAAAAAAATTCTGAAACACATTATATAAACCCTAAAAACTGCTACAATACCCAAAAAAACCCTAAAACACACTAAAAACCCTAAAAACCACTATCAATACCAAAAAACAAATAAACCCATAAAACCACCCAAAAACCATTATAAATCCATCAGAGACCATAAAAAACAATAAACACCCATTAACTTCCCTTAAAAACCCTAAAAAACACAAAAAACCATAAAAACCATTAAAACCCAAAAAAGGCTTCAAATAGATACATAAACCCTAAAAACGTTACATAACCCCAAAAAATGCAAAAATAACCCTAAAAACGCAACATAAAACAAAAAAATGCTACAAAAACCAAGAAAAAGAAACATAAACCCTAAAAAATTCTACATAAAACCTAAACACTAAACATCCTACCTAAACCCTAAAAACATTACATAAACCCTAAAAATGTTACATAAAACCTAAAACTGCTAACTAAACCCTAAAAATGCTCTATAAACAATAAAAATACTATATAAACTCTAACAATGCTACACAAACCCGAAACAATGCTACAAAAAACCTAAAGATGCTTCAAAATCCTCAAAAATATTAAACCCTAATATACCATAATATAAAAAATTAAACCCTAATAAACCCCTAATAAACCCCTAAAGATCAACTAAAGCCACTAACAACACTATATAAACCCTAACAATTTCTACAAAAAACTGAAAAATGCTTCAAAACCCGAAAAACACAACAAAACTCTAAAAAACTCTAAAATAACCCTAACAAAGAATAAAAAATCCAAACAAACCCTAAAAACCCTAACAAAATCTAAAAAACCCTAACAACCACTAATAACCCATAAGAACCACTAATAAACTCTAATAACCCCTAAAACCCACTTTTAAACCCTAAAAACCCTAATAAACACTAATAAATCGTAATAACCTATAATAAACCATAAAAAACTCTATTGGACCCTAATAAATGGTACAAAAGTCCAAAAACCCCTAATATACAATAAAAAACACTGTTAAACCATAATAAACCCTAATAATCACAAAAATCCTTAACAAACCAGATAAAACGCTACAAAAACCTCCAAATAATAGCCTACAAAACTCTACAGCCCACTAATAAACCCTAAAAACCCTAATAACCCCAAAATAAATCATAACAGACCCTAAAAACCCCAAATAAATCATAACAAATCCTAAAAATTCCAAATAAATCGTAACAAACTGAAACAAACTATAACAAACCCCTAGCAAACCGTAATAAACCCTAACAAAGCATAATAAACCCTAATAAATCGTAATAAACACAAATAAACTTTACTAAACCCTAATAAATAAAATAAACCCTAATAAACCCTAATAAATCCTAAATAACCCTAAAAAGGTTGATAAATCCTAGAAAAAGCTATTAATGCCAAGAAAAGCCCAATAAAACCCTAAACAATAAAAACACTAATAAACTGTAAAAAATCCTAAAGAACACTAAAAAACCCTAAAGAACCCTAATAAACCATAAAGAACCATATTAAACTCTTAAGATCAATGGAAACCCCTAATGAACCCAAACAAATGCTAAAACACATTATATAAACCCTAAAAACTGCTACAATACCAAAACAAACCCTAAAACACACTAAAATACCCTATAAATCTCCAAATAAACAAATAAACCCATAAAACCCTCAAAAAACCATTAAAAATCCATTAGATACCATAAAAACCATAAACACCCGTTAAAAACCCTTAAAAACCTAAAAAACACTACAAACCATAAACAATAATTAAGACCCTAAAAAGGCTTCAAATAGATACATAAACCCTAAAAACATTTCATAAACCCCAAAAATTCCAAAAAAAAACCCTAAAAACGCAACATAAACCAAAAAACACAACATAAAGCCAAAAAACCTTACATAAACCCTAAAATAACTACATACACCCTAGAACAGTAACATAAACACTATAAAACACAACATAAACCCTAGAAACGCAACATAAACATTAAAAAATGCTACATGAAACCTAAAAACACAATATAAACCCTAAAAACATTCCATGAACCCTAAACACGTTACATAAACCCTAAAAAATGCAACATAAACACTACATCACCCCTAAAAATTATATATAAACCAAGAAAAAGCAACATAAACCCTAAAAAATGCTACATAAACCCTTAACCCTAAACACGCTACATAAACCCTAAAAAAGTTACATAAACCCTAAAAATGATACATAAAATCTAAAACCGCTAACTAAACCCTAAAAACGCTACATAAACACTAAAATTGCTGCATAAACTCTAACAATGCTACAGAAACCCAAAAAAATGCTACAAAAACCCTAAAGACGCTTTAAAACCCTCAAAAATATTAAACCCTAATATACCATAATATAGAAATATAAACCCTAATAAACCCCTAATAAACTTTAATAATTCCTAAAAACAACTTATAATTCCTAAAATCCTAAGAAACTCTACTCAACCCTAATAAAACCCCATAAATACCTAATAAATCATAATAAATGATAATAAAACACAATAAACCCAAAAAACACATTAAAAAAACCTAAACAACCTTAACCAACCCTAATAGACACTAATAAACTCTAATAAACAATAATAAACCCCAAACAAATGATTAAAAACCATAATAAACCATAAATAAAGCCCAATAAACCTTACTCAACCCTGACAAACCTTAACACACCATAATAACCCCTAATAAAACCCTACAAAACCCTAATAAATAAAAAATGCTAGTACACCTTAAAAAATCCGTAGAAACCCTGATAAACTCTAATATAACCTAATAAACCCTAAGACACTCACAAATAATTAAAAAAATGATCGCAAAAAATAAAAATGTGAAATATTACCTAAAAAGACCTAAAAACACTAATGTAACCTAATAAAGACAAAAATTGCTAATATACGATACAAATCCTCAGAAACCCTAATAAACCATAATAAACTCTAATATAACAATAGAAACCCTAAAACACTCACAAACAAAAACAAAATGCTCACAAAAAATAAAAACATGCTAAATAATCTAAAAAGACCTAAAAAACACTAATATAACCTAATAAAATAAAATAAACTAATAAACCCCTATCAAACACTAATAAACCCAAAAATTCCCTAATGAACCCTAATAAAAATGAATAAACCCTAATAAAACCCTAAATATACCTTCTCAACCCTAATAAACTTTGACACACCATAACAAAACCTAATAAAACCCAACTAAACCCCAATAAAAAAATGCAAACAAACCATTAAAAAGCCCTAGAAACCCTAATAAACCATAATAAATTCAAATAAAAGCTAATAATCCATTAAAAATGCTCACAAACACTAAAAACATGTTAATAAAACCTAAAACGTCAAAACAATCCCTCATATATATTAACAAAAACAAAAAAACACTCATATACCTTAATAAAAACACTAACAAACCCTAGTAAACCCTAAAAATCCCTAAAAACCCTAATAAACCATACTCAACCCTAATAAACCCTAATAAAACCTTAAAGATACCGACTCACCCCTAATAAAAACCTGGAAATACCTACTCAACCCTAATAAACCTTAACACACCATAATAAACCATAATAAACCCCACTAAACCCTAAAAACACAAATATATCAGTAAAAAGCCCTAAAACACCTAATAAATGCTAAAAAAACCAAACAAAGCTTAAAAGTGCTAATAAAACCGAATAAACACTATTAAACACTAAAAAACCCTAATATTCCCTATTAAAAATTAATAAACCATAATGAACCATAATAAACCATAATAAACCATAATAAACCATATTAAATCCTAAACATACCCAAATATACCATAATATACCATAATATACCATAATAAACCCAGATCAATCCTAATAAAACCCTAAAAATACCTAATAAACCCTAATAAACCTTGACCCACCATAATGAAGCCTAATAAAATCCTAATAACCCTCACCAAACCCTAAAAAATGCTAATATACCATTAAAAACCCTAAAAACCTAACAAACAATAATAAATGATAATAACACCTAAAAATACTGAAAAATGATAAAAAAACCCCTAAAAATACCTCAAATAATAATAGTAGTAATAACGCACGCGCATGTGCATATGCATGTGCATGGTTTAAATAATAAATCATAACACACGTGCATGTGCATATGCATGCACATTTGCATGTGCATATACATGCACATTTGCATGTGAATGATTATAAATAATACATTATAAGTAATAACGGATGTGAATTGCATATGTATGTGCATTTGCATGTGAATGATAATAAATAATAAATAATAACACACATCCAAGTGCATGTGCATGTGCATGTGCATGGTAATAAACAATAAATAATAACAAAGTCCACATGAATGTGCATTTTCATGTGAATGATAATAAATAATAAATAATAACACAAGCGATAATAGAATAACGCAAGTGCATTGCGTGTGCATGTGCATGAGAATAAATAATAATAACAACAACACATGTGATAATAGAATAACGCAAGTGGATTGCATTTTCATGTTCATGGTAATAAATAATATATAATAACGCACGTGTATGTGAATTAACATGTAATGATTATGATAATGACGCATGCACGTGCACGGTAAGAAATAATAAATTACAACACACGTGCATGTGCATTTGTATTTGATGATACAAACAACAAAAACAACAACAACCACAATAATAATAATAGAATAACGCAAGTTCATTTCATGTGCACGTGCATAGTAGTAAATAATAAATAAATAATAATAAATAAGAACGCACATGCATGTGTATGTGCCTTTACATTTGTTAATAATATTAATAATACTAATTTTAATAATAATAATAATAATAACACATGCACGTGAATGGTAATAAATAATAAGTAACAGCGCACATGCATGTGAATTTGCATGGGATAATGATAATAATAATGATAATGATAATGATAATGATAATAATAATAATAATAATAATAATAATAATAATAATAAATGTGATGAAAATAATAGTAATAATAAATGAATAATACAAGTGCATTACATATGCATGTGCATGGTAATAAATAATAAATAATAACGCACATGCGTCTGCATTTGCAAGTGATGATAATAATAATAACTGCAGCAGCAGTAGTAGTGATAATAGTTGTAGTACCAATGCATGTGATAATAGAATATTGCATGTGCATTACGTGTGCACATGCATGGTAATAAATAATAACGTGTGTGCATTGCATTTGCATGTGATGATTATTATGATGATAATAATAATAATAATAGTAATAATAACAACAACAACAACAACAACACATGTGATAATAGAATAACGTACATGCATTGAATGTGCATGTTTATGTATTTGCATGTTCATTTTAATGTGATGATAATCACAATAACAACAACAACAACAAAAATAATAATAATCATAACAATAAGAATAACAATGTATGTGATAATAAAATAACGTCTGTGCATTGCATGTGAACGTGCATGGTAATAAAAAATAAATAATAATGCATGTGCATGTGTAGGTGCATGTGCATGAGATGATGATAATAATAATAATAACAGTAATCGTAATAATAAAAATAATAACAAAAACACATGTGATAATAGAATAATGCACGTGCATTGCTTGTGCAATGCATGATGATAAAAAATAACTCATAGCGCAAATGAGGATAATAATAACAATAATAGTAATATTAATAATAATAGCGCATGTGATAAAAGAATAACGCACATGTATTGAATGTATGCGTGTATGTTAATAAATAATAACGCACGTGCATGTGAATTTGCATTTGCATTGGATGATAATAATAATAATAATAATAGTAATAATAATAATAAGAACAACAACAACATATGCACGCGCATGGAAATAAATAATATATAATAAATAATAAATTATAATGCATGTGAATTTTCATTTTCATGTGATGATAATAATAATAATAATAATAATAATAATAATAACAATAATGATAAATATAATAATGATAATGATAATAATGATAATAATAACGTGTGTGACAATAGAATAACACACATCCTAACAAACCCCAACAAACCCTAACAACCACTAATAATCCCTAACAACCACTAATAAACCCAAATAACACCTAAAACCCACTATTAAACCCTAACACCTTAATAAACCATAATAAATCAAAATAACCTGTAATAAACCCTAAAAAAACTATTAGAATCTAATAAATGCTACAAAATCCCTAAAACCACTAATATACATTAACAAACACTATTGAACCATAATAAATCCTAACAATCACTAAAAACCCTAACAAACCCGAAGAACCACTACAAAACATGCCAAATAATAGCCTAAAAAACCCTACAACCCGCTAATAAACCCTAATAAACCCTAATAACCCCATAATAAATCATAGAAAACCCTAACAACCCCAAATAAATCGTAACAAATCCTAACAATGCCAAATATATTGTAAAAAACTGAAACAAACCATAAAAAACCCCTAATAAACCGCAATAAACCCTAACAAATCATAATAAACCCTAATAAATCGTAATAAACCCAAATACATGTTAATAAACCCTAATAAATAAAATAAACCCTAAGAAACCATAATGAATCCTAAATAAACTTAAAAAGGTTGATAAACCCTAGAAAAAGCTATTAATGCCTACAAAAGCCCAATAAAACCCTAAAATTGCAACATAAACCCTAAAAATGCAACATAAACCCAAAAAACACAACATAAACCCAAAAAGCTCAACATAAACCCAAAAACACCACATAAACTCAAAAAACTCTACATAGACCCAGAATGCACTACATAAACCCTAGAACCGTAATATAAACCCTAAACAACACAATATAAACATTAAAAAACATACATAAAATGTAACGACCCAAAGTTTCATTAATGGAAAATCCCTCTTGATCCAGTTAAATGTTTCTTTATGAAAAACGTTTTTATAAGATGTCAACTTCTTTGGTTTTATGTTAAGATTTGTGACCGTTACTTTTATAGCCGTTGAACAGTGATCACATGAGTGGTATAAATATATGGTTTTAACGAACCCAATTTTACTCTGACAAAGGAAGCGATGGCCTCATCCAGTAGAATTGCCCCATACGAAGCCCATTTGTCGGAGCTCGGAAAAGAGGTGGCGTCTTTGGGCTTCTCCCTTGACCAAGACCAAGCTGAGCTTCATTATGTCAAACTTGAACGGGACCGTCTACGGGAAAAGTGGAAGTTGATAGAGATTACCACTCGAGCGATGTTATCCGAGCCACCCCAAGAGTCTGTCACCATCGCACACCTTACCCTTAGGTATTATGTGGCTATTTTAAGGATTTATTTAACAAATAAGTAGCACCATGTTCATGTACATTATTTTTGTATATAATAATTAATATAATTTCTAGTCATTTTTGATACATTGTAATTAGTTTTTAAAGTACAAATGGTGTTTTTAGTTATTATTTAATTAAGAATTATATTTTATTAAATTAAAGGATTTTTGAATTAAATAATATTTTAATAAAATATTATTATTAATATTAAATTAATTTTTATTAAATATAAATGATCTTATAATTTTATGAATGCAATTAAATTTTTTATTAAGGTTTGAAATCCATTTCTGTCAAAACCCGTGAATTTTTTTATAAATGTCGGTTTTTATTTTAAAAGTGAAAATTCACATATTTAGAAAATTATTTAGATAAAATAAATATTATTTTTGGAATCAGGACGTCGAAATTATCCAACGGTGAATTTTTCATAATTTTCTGAGACAGTCAAATTTTTGGGTAAAAATTAAATACCATTTAAATATATAATGTGTTTTATGACATCATAATGACCCAATGGTGATGTAATAAAATACCATAATCCTTATGTTCGGCCAATATGTGTTTTATCATTAAAATAATGTGGTTTTGGTTTTGTTTGACTTACTTTTCAAAGCATTAATGGAGCCCTCAAGACTTATTCAACACTTTTCCTTTTTAAATTAATTTCCATGGGAGTGTGACTCACCTCCACATAATCAACCCTAATTTTTTAATAAGTTCGGACCTTGTCCTTGTAAAATATTGTTTTCCTCATTCCTTTTCCAGAAACCATGGGCAAATACCATGGGATGGTTTGTGGTTTGGATTATTTTAATATAAGGGGTCTCAAACCTAAATAATAAAGAATTCCATCACCTTTCCTATATAAACCCACCCAATCTCCCACTTCCTCCTCACTCAAAGCCCTTTTAGTTCTTCCAACCTCTACCCTACTCTCTCTAGAATCCTATCAAGGTGACTCAAGCTCCCAAGAAGCCTCTCACAAGCCTCTCTCTAGCCTTTGGAAGCACACTTCCAAGTAAGGGTTTTTTTCTTCCTTTCTCATTTTTTTCAATTTTCTTTAAGTTGTATTTCCCTTTTAATTTCAATTATGAATGTTGGGGTATGGTTTCTCACCTCCCCCATACTGACCTCTTATTTTTTGAATGATGGGAGAACCCTTTCTCTCTCATTAAATTCCTCCCATGTACACCCGTTACTATGCCTCCGAAAGGAACTTCTCTCTCTTCTTTTACATTCAAGCAATACTTTTGTATCATGAATCTAAATTCCATTTCAATTGTTGGGACATGTATATATATGACCTACTTACTTTCCATTACATGTAAATATGATGAGTAACCCCTTTCTCTCTCATCAACCTTTTTTATGAATTCTTATGTCACGCCGTTACGCTGCCGAAATCGCACCGATTTTCTAAGCCAATGTCATTGTGTAGTGAATACCATGCCCATTTCTCCATCAAGGGTATTCACCTTTTTGCACATTTACTTATTGATTTTAAAGTTTCATGTATGAATTCTATATTCCTTTATCGTGGAATAAATTATTATGTTTTATGAATCCATGTTTTATGATCCATGTGGCACACTTATGCATGAAATGAAATGTTTAAGAAGGGTGCGCCCTGATAGTGCTCCAATGCATTGGGTAAAGTATAGTATCATGATACGTCATGTGCAATGAGTGTTGAATCATGCTAATTCAAGTGCAATGAGGGTTTACTCGTGCTTCAAGTGCAATGTGGGTTTACTCATGCTCCATGTGCAATGAGCCTTGGTTCATGCTAATTCAATGTTACGTGTTGTTGCCACATTTCCATGTTATGATTATCATTCTTTATCATAAATTTATGTTCATGTTTCTATTATTCTCTATTGATATTCCCATTGCCTAACATGTATTGTACTCCTCATGTTATTCCATGTGTACTCTCTTACTGGGCTTTATAGCTCACCCTTTTCTTATGCATGTCCTCAGGTTATCCCATGCAATGCTAAGTACGAAGGAATGTAGTGGTCATGTAAAGGAAGTTTTCAATAAAGATGTTGTATTTCAAGTTTTAAGTTTTTATGTAATGATCCTAAGCCCCAAAGACACTAAACCTCTCGATCTTCTTTTTTGTATCAAGTGAAGTTTTATGTAAAAAAGCATGTTTAAGTTGTAATAAAAAGTAGGGTTGTCATCGTTGGTATCAAAGGATAGGATTAGTTATTTTTGGGATTAGGAAACCCTAGTAAAGCCTTAGATACAAGACTAAGTATAATAAACACATCCCTAAGTTTTGTTAAATACTAAGTAAGTGGTTTATCAAACAAATACATCCCTGTCTGGATACGAGCAGGTAGAGGCGGCTCTGGCACAGATGTATCCTAGGGGTAAAACCCGAAAACACCGCTTTGATCTAGACTCGAACGGGAACTGGTGCACGACAACGGGCCTTGATGCACTCTTGGTCACGACACTCCCGGGGGATATGTTTTGATAAATTCACAATCTTAGTATGAACCTTTATTAGGGGAAAAATTCCCCTGAGAATATATGTTAGAAGGAAGATCATGAAAAGCCTGGATTGAATCCTATAGACTCATGAGTTAAAGAGATTAAAGTTTATTTATAATTCATCAACTTTTGTCTTCGGTTTACCTTTTATGTGTTACCCCTAACTTTCCTTTTATTCCAGCCAATGGCTGGTAATAGGAGGACTCGGGCTAACAACCGTTGTAAAGATCAGTGTGATGATTGTACTAATGAGATGCCCAATCCAATGGGAGCGGGAATCGTGAACTTTGTCACGCTTCTCTCTCAGCTAACTCAAGTTTTGAATAGAAACACGGGTCAAGAGGAACATTCAACCCCCCCTAAGAAAGAACAAGTCACTATCGAGAGCTTCATGAGACAAAGGCCTCCTACTTTTAGTGGATCATCTGATCCCACGATCGCTGAGAAATGGATCAACTCCATTGAAAAGATCTTCTCTATCCTTCAATGTTCTGAACAAGAGAAGGTCCTCCTGGCGGCTTATCGTATGGAGGGTGAAGCTGATCAATGGTGGACGTTGATCAAAAATACGAAGCCTGAGGAGGAGATCGAGGCTTTGGAATGGAAGAAATTACGGAAGATGTTTTTCGATAAATATTTTCCGCGCACCATCCGTCTTAAGATGGAAAGGGACTTCCTTTCCCTCAAGTAGAAAGATGAAGAATATATGGGAGCGTACGAGGAAAACTTCACAAGGCTTGCACGATACGCTTCTGTCTTTGTCGTTACCACCGAATGCAAGGTTGACCGCTTCTTTGGTGGGCTGAAGCCTAGTCTGCAGAAAGCATTAGCGATCCGTGACTTTGACAGTTATGAGGAAATTGTCCGATGTGCCCTCAAGGTTGAAATGGAGATCAGAGAATCACAGGGGTATCATGGGGACAAGAAGCGTAAGGTAGACTTCAATGCTGGTGGTCTGATGGATAAATCCAACAGCGCTAAGAAGTTCCAGCACCCCACTTTCCAAAAGTGCGGAAAGAAGCACCCTGGAAATTGCCTTAGGGGGACAAGAAAATACTTCAGGTGTGGAAGAGAAGGGCACCTAGCTGTTAACTGTCAGCAAGAAGGACCCGCAGCTGCGACAGAGGAGAGGAACGCTCCATTCGAACCTCAACGCGTTGTTCAATGCTACAAATGCAAAGAACCGGATCATTTTTCAAATTAGTGCCCTAATCCAAGGGTTATCGGAGGCAACCAGCAACCTCCAAGACAGCAAGGAAGAACTTTTTCCATCACTTCTGCTGAAGTGAACCCCGACAACGAAGTGGTGATAGGTACGCTAGTTATTCATTCAAGAATAGTGAACGTACTTTTTGATTCAGGTTCTACGCATTCTTTTATATCTCGAATATTTAGTAGAACAATCCCAGCACCACCACAAATCCTGGAAGTAAAGATGTCGGTGAGTACGACAAATGGGCAAATCATTACATCCCATGAATATAAGTCCTCCCCTGTAATAATCTGTGGATTGAATTTCCCGGAAAACCTCGTCATACTCCCTTTGGTGGAATTTGATGCAATTCTTGGCATGGATTGGATTTCCTTATATAGAGCCAACATAAATTGTCGGGAGAGGGAAATCACAATCCATATGGAGAATCGACCCCCGATTATTTACAAGTGTCAGGAGGAAGATGAATCTCCTTTAGCTCCATCATCTCAAGAATGGATATTAATGCCCTATGAGCATGCATATCTGGCTCAGATGATTGAGTCCAAGGAAGAAACCACCCTTGATGAAATGCCTATTGTGAGGGAATTCGCTGAAGTGTTTCCCGAGGAACTTCATGGTCTTCCTCCAAGAAGAGATGTTGAGTTCTCAATTGAACTTATACCTGGGGTGCTACCAATATCCAAGACTCCATATAGAATGGCTGTTGTTGAGCTTGAAGAGCTGAAGAAACAACTACAGGAGAATCTGGATAAAGGGTTTATACGCCCAAGTGCATCACCATGGGGTGCACCAGTCCTCTTCGTCAAGAAGAAGGATGGGTCAATGTGGCTTTGCATCGATTATGGTGAACTTAACAAAATCACGATAAGGAACAAGTATCCTCTCCCAAGAATCGATGACTTGTTTGATCAGCTGCGTGGAGCACAATACTTCTCCAAGGTGGACTTGCGGTCGGGATATTATCAAGTAAGGGTGAAGAAGGAAGATATCCCCAAGACTGCTTTTCATACAAGGTACGGGCACTATGAATTCATAGTAATGTCTTTCAGACTCACCAATACTCCAGAAATATTAATGGACTTTATGAATAGAGTCTTTAGAGATTACCTTGACAAATTTGTGGTAGTCTTTATAGATTATATTCTAATATACTCCAAAACCAAGGAGGACTATGAGGAGCATTTAAAAACTGTACTAGAGACTTTGCGCAAGGAGAAGCTCTATGAAAAGTGTAGAAAGTGTGAGTTTTTGTTGAAGGAAGTCTCATTCTTGGGTCATATCATCACATGCAATGGGATATCTGTGGACCCCTCCAAAACAGATGCAATTTAGGGATGGCCGAGGCCAACATCGGTAACGGATATCCGTAGCTTCTTGGGGTTAGCTGGATATTATCGACGATTTGTGAGAAATTTCTCACGATTGTCCAACCCACTTACCAAGATAACTCAAAAGGGAGTAAAGTTTTATTGGAGTGATGAATGCGAAGAAAGCTTCAAGGAGTTGAAAAGGAGGCTTATCACTGCACCCGTGCTCACTTTACCCACAAGTGGGGAACTTTTTGTGGTATTCAATGATGCCTCAAAGAAGGGCTTAGGATGTGTGATAATGCAGAATGATAAAGTGATATCCTATACCTCAAGGCAGTTGAAAATCCATGAGAGAAACTATCCAACACATGATCTGGAGTTGGCGGTGGTGATCTTTGCCTTGAAAATCTGGCGGCATTATCTCTATGGAGAGAAATGTGAGATATATACAGACCACAAGAGTCTTAAATATATATTTACACAGAAAGAGCTTAATATGCGCCAGAGAATATGGATAGAGCTCATCAAGGATTATGACTGTTCAATACATTACCACCCTGGGAAGGCGAACAAGGTGGCGGATGCCCTATGTAGAAAGGATCCATCGATTCAATCAATGATGAGAATTGAGAAGGATCCAATCTTCTTAGACTTGATGAAGATGGACGTGTGAATCATAAAGAAGGGAACATCATCAATCCTTTCACAAATGATTGCTCAACCATCTCTTTTGGAAAGGTTAAAGGATGCTCAAAAGGATGATGTGGGAATCCAAGATAAAGTGGAAGCTATCAAAAAGGGAAAATCCTCAGAGTTTAATGTTAATGAAGAAGGAATTGTGCGGTTTGGGAAAATACTATGTGTTCCATCAAGTTTAGAGATGAAGAAGGAAATTTTGGATGATGCACATAGTTCAAATTTCTCTATTCACCCAGGGAGCACAAAGATGTATCGAGATCTCCGAGAAAACTTTTGGTGGGATAATATGAAGAAGGGGATCGCTGAATAAACATCAAAGTGCCTGGTGTGTCAGCAAGTGAAGGCAGAGAGGCAAAAGTCTAAGGGGATGATACAACTATTGCCCATACCAGAATGGAAATGGTAGAACATCACCTTGGACTTTATCTCCGGACTTCTAAGGACATCCAAAGGCAACAATGCAATATGGGTTGTTGTGGATCGTCTTACAAAGACTTCACACTTCATTGCTATTCGAGAGGATTTCTCTTTGGATCAACTGGCATGGATATATATCAGGGAAGTGGTACGGTTGCATGGAGTACCACTATCTATTGTGTCTGACCGAGATCCAAGATTCACCTCTAAGTTTTGGAAGAGTCTTCAACATGCTCTGAATACTAAACTGAACATCAGTACGGCCTATCATCCTCAAACTGGTGGCCAATCCGAGCGGACTATCCAAACACTTGAGGATATATTGAGAGCGTGCTCAATGGACTTTAAAGGAGGATGGGATCAACATCTTCCTCTGGTTGAGTTCTCTTATAATAATAGTTTCCACTCGAGCATCCAAATGGCACCATATGAAGCCCTGTATGGGAAAAGGTGTAGAACACCGACATGTTGGGATGAGGTCGGTGAACGTAAGCTGCTTGGACCAGAAATGGTTGAAGAAATGGTGGAGAAGGTGAAAACCATTCAGCAGCATATCAAGGCAGCCCAAAGTCGACAGAAGAGTTATGCAGATAATCGTAGACGAGACCTTGAGTTCAAAGACGGAGACATGGTGTTTTTACGCATATCTCTGTGGAAGAAGGTCATGAGGTTTGGAAAGAAAGGGAAGTTAAGTCCAAGGTACATCGGCCCCTTCGAGATTCTTGATCATGTTGGGGCTGTGGCCTATCGACTAGCACTTCCACCTACTATGGCCAAGGTGCATGATGTCTTTCATGTATCCCTCTTAAGGAAGTACATACCGGACCCTTCACATGTACTCTCTTCCGAGGTGGTACAATTGGAAGATGATCTTTCTTATGAGGAGAAACCAGTGAAGATCTTAGATCGTAGAGAAAAAGTTCTACGAAATAAGACAATGCCCCTCGTCAAGGTGTTGTGGAGAAACCACAAGTTTGAAGAAGAAACTTGGGAGTCGGAGGATATGATGAAGCTGAGTTACCCACATTTGTTTTAGTGTGGGAAAAGGAAAATTTCGAGGGCGAAATTTCTTAAGGGAGGAATATTGAAACGACCCAAATTTTCATTAATGGAGAATCTCTCTTGATCCAGTTAAATGTTTCTTTATGAAAAACGTTTTTATAAGATGTCAACTTCTTTGGTTTTATGTTAAGATTTGTGACCGTTACTTTTATAGCTGTTGAACAGTGATCACATGTGTAGTATAAATATATGGCTTTAACGAACCGAATTTTACTTAGACAAAGGAAGCGATGGCCTCATCCAGTAGAATTGCCCCATACGAAGCCCATTTGTCGGAGCTCGGAAAAGAGGTGGCGTCTTTGGGCTTCGCCCTTGACCAAGCCCAAGCTGAGCTTCATTATGTCAAGCTTGAACGGGACCGTCTACGGGAAAAGTGGAAGTTAATAGAGATTACCACTCGAGTGATGTTATCCGAGCTGCCCCAAGAGTCTGTCATCATCGCACACCTTACCCTTAGGTCTTATGTGGCTATTTTAAGGGGTTATGTAATAAATAAGTAGCACCATGTTCATGTACATTATTTTTGTATATAATAATGAATATAATTTCTAGTCATTTTTGATACATTTTAACTAGTTTTTAAAGTACAAAAGGTGTTTTTAGTTATTATTTAATTAAGAATTATATTTTATTAAATTAAAGGATTTTTGAATTAAATAATATTTTAATAAAATATTAATATTAATATTAAATTAATTTTTATTAAATATAAATGATCTTATAATTTTATGAATGCAATTAAAATTTTTATTAAGGTTTGAAAGCCATTTCTGTCAAAACCCGTGAATTTTTTTATAAATGTCGGTTTTTATTTTAAAAGTGAAAATTCACATATTTAGAAAATTATTTAGATAAAATAAATATTATTTTTGGAATCAGGATGTCGAAATTATCCAACGGTGAATTTTTCATAATTTTCCGAGACAGTCAAATTTTTGGGTAAAAATTAAATACCATTTAAATATATAATGTGTTTTATGACATCATAATGATCCAATGGTGATTTAATAAAATACCATAATCCTTATGTTCGGCCAATATGTGTTTTATAATTAAAATAATGAGGTTTTGGGTTTGTTTGACTTACTTTTCAAAGCACTAATGGAGCCCTCAAGACTTATTCAACACTTTTCCTTTTTAAATTAATTTCCATGGGAGTGTGACTCACCTCCACATAAGCAACCCTAATTTTTTAATAAGTTCGGACATTGGCATTGTAAAATATTTTTTTCCTCTTTCCTTTTCCAGAAACCATGGGCAAATAACATGGGATGGTTTGTGGTTTGGATTATTTTAATATAAGGGGTCCCAAACCAAAATAATAAAGAATTCCCTCACCTTTCCTATATAAACCCACCCAAGCTCCCACTTCCTCCTCACTCAAAGCCCTTGGAGTTCGTCCAACCTCTGTCGTACTCTCTCTATAATCCTCTCAAGGTGCCCCAAGCTCCCAAGAAGCCTCTCACAAGCCTCTCTCTAGCCTTTGGAAGCACACTTCCAAGTAAGGGTTTTTTCTTCCTTTCTCATTTTTTTCAATTTTCTTTAAGTTGTATTGCCCTTTTAATTTCAATTATGAATGTTGGGGTATGGTTTTGAACCTCCCCCATACTTCCCTCTTATTGTTTTAATGATGGGAGAACCCTTTCTCTCTCATTAAATGCCTCCCATGTACACCCGTTACTGTGCTGAAATTCCGAAAGGAACTTCTCTCTCTTCTTTTACATTCAAGCAATACTTTTGTATCATGAATATAAATTCCATTTCAATTGTTGGGACATGTATATATATGACCTCCTTACTGTCCATTACATTTAAATATGATGAGGAACCCCTTTCTCTCTCATCAACCTTTTTTATGAATTCTTATGTCACGCTGTTACGCTGCCGAAATCGCACCGATTTTCTAAGCCA
Source organism: Viscum album (assembly GCA_963277665.1). NCBI lineage: Eukaryota > Viridiplantae > Streptophyta > Magnoliopsida > Santalales > Viscaceae > Viscum > Viscum album. The sequence goes on from OY728167.1 coordinate 817,093,296, forward strand.
ATGTCATTATGTGGCGAATACCATGCCCATTTCTCCATCAAGGGTATTCAACTTTATGCACATTTACTTATTGATTTTAAAGTTTCATGTATCAATTCCACATTCCTTTATCGTGGAATAAATGATTATGTTTTATGAATCCATGTTTTATGATCCATGTGGCACACTTATGCATGAAATGAAATGTTTAAGAAGGGTGTGCCCTGATAGCGCTCCAATGCATTGGGTAAAGTATAGTATCATGATACGTCATGTGAAATGAGTGTTGACTCATGATAATTCAAGTGAAACGAGGTTTTACTCATGCTTCAAGTGCAATGAGGGTTTACTCATGCTCCATGTGCAATGAGCCTTGGCTCATGCTAATTCAATGTTAAGTGTTGTTGCCACATTTCCATGTTATGATTATCATGCTTTATCATGCCTTTATGTCCATGTTTCTCTTATTCTATATTTATATGCCCATTTCCTAACATGTATTGTACTCCTCATGTTATTCCATGTGTACTCCCTTACTGGGCTTTATAGCTCACCTTTTTCTTATGCATGTCCTCAGGTTATCCCATGCAATGCTAAGTATGAAGGAATGTAGTGGTCATGTAAAGGAAGTTTTCAATAAATATGTTGTATTTCAAGTTTTAAGTTTTTATGTAATGATCTTAAGCCCCAAAGACACTAAACCTCTCGATCTTCTTTGTTGTATCAAGTGAAGTTTTATGTAATAAAGCATGTTTAAGTTGTAATAAAAAGCAGGGTTGTCATATAAAACCTAGAAACACAACATAAACCCTAAAAACACAACATGAACCCTAAAAATGTTACATAAACCCTAAAACGTGTAACACAAATGCTACATCACCCCTAAAAATGCTACATAAACCCAGAAAACTCAACAAAACCCCAAAAAATGCTACATAAAACCTAAACCCTCAACACGCTACATAAACCCTAAAAACATTACATAAACCCTAAAAATGCTACATAAAACCTAAAACTGCTAACTAAACCCTAAAAGTGCTACATAAATACTAAAAATGCTACATAAACACAAACAACACTACACAAATACTAAAAAATGCTACAAAAACCCTAAAGACACTTCAAAACCCTCGAAAATATTAAACCCTAATATACCATAATATTAAAAATAAACCCTAATAAACCCCTAATAAACTCTAATAATCCCTAAAAATGACTTATAATCCCTAAAAACCCTAAGAGACTCTAATCAACCCTAATAAAACCCACAAAATACTTAGTTATCCCTAATAAATGATAATAAAACCTAAGAAACCCTAAAAACATGTTAAGAAAACCTAAACAATCCTAACCAACCCTAATAGACACTAATAAACACTAATAGACTATAAAAAACCACAAAAAACCCTAAAAATACCTAATAAACCATAAATAAATTCAAATAAACCCTACTCAACCCTAACAAACCTTAACACAACATAATGACCCATAATAAAACCCTAAAAACCCTAATAACAAAAACAAATGCTAGTATATCTTAAAAAATCCCTAGAAATCCTGATAAACTCTAATATAACCTAATAAACCCTAAAATTCTCTCAAACAATAAAAAAATGATCACAATCAATAAAAACATGATGTATTACCTAAAATGACCTAAAGACACTAATATATCCAAATAAAGACAAAAAATGCTAATATGCCATAAAAATCCCTATAAACCATAATAAACCATAATAAACTCTAATATAACCTAAGAAACCCTAAAAACGCTCACAATGAAAAAAAAGATCACAAACAGTAAAAAATGCTATATTTTCTTTTTTTTAAGGTTGGGCCCGAAGCCTCTTCTTTTATTAAAGTAAAGAAAATTCATCTTTAACTAGGTAGAGGGAGACCCATTACATAGCCCAAAGGCCCAATGGGAATTTAGCCCATTACATGGCCCAAAGGCCCTTTTTTTTTTGCCCAAAGCCCATTCTGTGAATAGTACTACTATAGTACCCACGCTGCTATAGTACTGCACAGTACCCACCACTAATACAGTACTCTGCCACCGCTACAATGTCCTGCCGCCGCTACAGTTCTCGTCGTTGCTACAGTGCCGTCGCTGCTACAGTATGCTATAGTACTTCTACAGTCCCTGCGCCCAATGTGTTTTGACCCCCCATTTTTCATGTAGGATTAAGGGGTGCTTACAACCAAGCCAAACCCAACTACAAAAAACGCTATATTATCTACAAAGACATAACAAAAACTAATATAACCTAATATAACAAAAAAACTAATAAACCCCTAACAAACCCTAATAAACCCTAGAAATACCTAATAAAACCTAATAAGAACTAATAAACCCTAATAAAACCATAATAAAACCCTAAAAATACTTTCTCAACCCTAATAAACCTTGACACACCATAATAAAACCCAACTAAACCCCAATAAACAAAAAAACACAAACAAACCATTAAAAATCCCTAGAAAACCAAATAAACCATAATAAATTCTAATAAAACCTAATAAACCATAAAAAATGATCACAAACACTAAAAACACGATAATAAAACCTAAAAATTCATCATTATAGCACCCCTCGGTTTGGGATATGTAGCCTTTGTTTATGCCTTTTTAGGTTTTTAAAGTACATGAGATGAGTTGGGAAGAGGTTGGAAGATTTTGGAATGGTTTTGGATGAGTTTGGAGGCTTTTCTATGGGTGCACGGTTTGAGAATAGTTGTGGGAAACCGTGCAGATGCTCCAAGAAACCGTGGAGGGGGAGATAATAGGCTTCACATGGCCTGCGCACGGTTTTCCAAACCGTGCGATGCAACCGTGTGGACCCTTGGTCTTGAGGTAGTAGTGTGCACACGATTAGCGCAAGGTTTTCCAAACCGTGCGGGCTAACCGTGGCCACTTAAAAATAGGGTTTTAAAACTCGGGTTCACTCGGGCATGCCTCATTCCTCTCCAAATCCTCTCCCACTCAAGCCTCACTCGGGATTCTTGGTTCTCAAAGGTTGGATGGCATCTCCAACTCGTTTTGGAAGTGATTATAAGGGGTTTCGTGGTGGTTTGAAGGCGAGTCTTCTCGGGTAAGTCTTCTCTCGTGGTTGTTTTTGGTTTTCTCTAGATCTACATCTCCCTATCTCTCATTTTTCTAGATCTACAACCGTTGTGTGTAGATCTAGGGTTTTTGTTTCCTTGGATGTTAATTTTATGTCTTGTGTATGTTATGGAAGGGGATCTAGAGAGGTTTTGGTGGTGAATTCACCGGTTTTGAGGTTCGGTTGCTTGTGGGTCGATTTCTCGGAAACCCTAAAGGTAGGAGGCTTCACTCTTGACTCCTCTTGTTAGAATCGATTGACTTAGTCTCAAATTGGTTTATTTGAATGTATTTGATTGTGGAAAGCATGAAATAAATCTCCGTTAGTGATGATTTATGGTTTTGATGAGATTGTGAAATCTTGGTGAATTGTTGAGCAAAGTAATGTGGCTTCTTGAATTTAAAATGTTGATTTTAAATTATTGATTTGCTGAAATTGGAAGTGGTTTGATGAAAAATGGGTTTCAATAAAAATGGTGTTTTATTGAAATGGTTTGGGATTGAAATGGTTTTTATGGATTTTTTTTTCAATAAAATGGAATTTTTATTGAAATGGTTGGAGATTGAAATGATTTTGATGGAAATAGTTTTCAATAAAAAGGAGTTTTTATTGAAAGGGTGTTTTGGCATGATGGATGGGAATATGTGGTGTGTTTTTGTGTTACATATATGAGGCTTGGTTGAAACATGACCTTGTGCTGGGTGAAAAAGGTGTAATGGAATATTATTTTGTGTGTTCATATGGAATTTGGGACGGATTCGGGATAGGAGTCTCCCCCATCAGTGTTGAGATGGATAAGGGTTAGGGCTCTCCACCATCAAACATTCATATTGCATTCGGGGAGGATATGGGTTAGGAGTCTCCCCCATCAGTTTTGTGATGGATAAGAGTTAGGGATATCCCCTATCAAGTATTCATGTGCATTTGGGTAGGATAAGGGTAAGAAGTCTCCCCCATCATGGTTGGGATGGATAAGGGTTAGGGCTTCTCCCGTCTTCCAGGTAACATGCATGGTTGGTTGCATGGGTCTGTGGAAATGGTTTGGTATACCAAAAAAGAATGTTTTGAAATGGTTCTTAAGCTTGGTTGATTATTTTTCTGGAAAAATAACATTATGGAAAATTGGTTTCAATTTCTATTTGAATGCCCATTGTTATGTATGGTTTTGGAAACTTGTTTATATTTAGTTATAAATAGCTTTTGAGAAAATGTTTTATATAAAATGTTTTTATATAAATGCGGCTAACTCTTCTATCCTAGTTGCATGAGTAGGGTAGTCATTGGGGAAAACCTACTGAGTTTTATACTCACCCCTACTTTGGCACGTTGGTGCTTTTGCAGATGTCGTATTCTGGAAAAATGGTAAAGGTAAAGCATCTTATTGCTAGTGGCTTCTGGTGATGCTTGTGAGATGTTTTGGAGCTTGGAGCTAGTGGAGCATGGATTTTTAGTGTCTTTTGAGAGTCTTGAGTTGTTCATTTGTTGTGTACTTTGGTTCTTATTTTGGTCATCTGTTGTTGTGTACTTTGATGTGGTTTGATATAAATGAAGTTGTTTGTTGGTCTTTCACTTGTTCATGCATCATATAGTGAATGTTTGGTGATGGTTGGATTATGGGTTTATTTTATTAAAGGGTAAATCTTCCCCCACTTGTACTTGAAACCCTTCGACATTTATTGCCAGCCTTTGGTGCCTTGGGGTTGTCACATAAGGCCTAGTAACCCTCATCGACTCTTCAACCCAATGAGGTCAGGGCGGGGTGTTACAAATGGTAACAGCTTGTTCGGTCCTTGCCTAACAAGTGGCCATCAATGTTCTTGGTCTCGGATTTGAAATTCATTCTTGTCTATTCCTTGGGTCAAAATCTTAGACAGGAGTAGGAGTGTTGGAACTTGAAATATATAGTGTAAAAGGACGTAGCAAACCTGTTTCTGCTGAACTTCAAGTTACCAGGGTGTTGGGTACATAAGTGTTTTGGATACACTTCTAGAATGTTGGAAATTTCATTGTCATGGGTTTAGCAAATGAGAGGAGCATGACATGAATTTGAGAGTAATGACTTCCCACTAGGATTTCATATCTCATTGTGAAGAATGATTAAGGATTTTATTCAAGGTGTGATTTTTTGAAAAATGCAGGAATTGTTTTCAATTAATTGATTTTGAAAACAGGATATTTGGTGTCTTTTGAAAATGGGTTGATTTTCAAAACAAATTCGGAATTCTTTAAAAAATGTTTGAACATGGGAAAAATGTTTTTTTGCGAACAATTTTGTGATAGATAATGTGATAGAATTTGAAATTTTAATCCATCAGTTTCTAGAGAGTGAGATTGACGGGGTTTGTTGTTGGTTTAGAAAATGGCACCAGGTAGGCATCGTAGAGACCAACTGGAGGTGGTTGATGAGAACGTGGTTGAACCTGAGCCCCAGGTGAACCAACAGTTATTCCAGAGCATAGTGCAAGATTTCCAATATGTGAGAAGTGTGAATATAGAGGAATATCGAAAATGTGTTGCTTATGAGGCTCAATTTTAAAAGCAAGATCCACCCGTCTTTAGAGGTCATTCGAACCCAGAAAGGGCAGAGGTGTCACTGTCCAAAATGAATAGAATTTACAAATTCTTGGGGACACAGGTAGAGCTGAAAGTAAATCTAGAAACGTATAAGCTAGAAGATCTTGCTCTTCATTGGCGGGAGTTGGTAGTCCAAGCGGTAATGGACCATGTTATGACATGGTAAGGCTTTGAAATTTTTTTTAATAAACAATTCTACCCTCATATGTTTATAAGTCAGCGCACGATGAATTTCTTCAGTCTGAAGTAAGAGAATATGTCTGTGACAGAGAATGCAGCGAAGTTTATGAACCTAGTGAGATTTTCACCCGACGTGGCGGGTAGTACATCGCTGGAAGATCGTATCATTGAAGATGTTTTGAGGCAGGAAATTCATTCCAAGATAGCGGTGCTGTGTATAGATGATTAAACAGAGATGGTGAATAGATCCTCGGTGGATGAGCGGGATTTATTGGGAGTTCCAGGCGGAGGAAGCATGGTGGTACCCATGCAGAATAGTGGGAAATCTAATGTTGGGTTCAAGAAGAGGATGTATAGTTATTCCCAGGGAGAGAGTATGGCACATAATCCAACAGAAGGATCGGTGAATCTTCCTCCGAAGCCATAGATCAAACCAGAATGGTTTCAGTGTGGTTCGATGAGCCACAATCAAGCGATATTGTATGGAACAACCTAGAGAATGTCATAATTTTAAGCAGATGGGGTATCTACAGCGTTATTATCAGAATCCTCTAAGGTCGGGTGTGCATGATACTTATAAGGTATCAAAGACGTCATATGCTTCGATGGGATGGGGACAGAAGAACACCCTTCATCATCAGAGTAATGTGGGTCATGGTGATTCTAGGAATACCACGACACCTCAGCAAAGCAATAAAGAGGAGAGTGTGGCAACAAAAGCGTTGTTCGGAACTGAGCAGGTGGTGGTTGATGATCAGTCGGGACCATCCACGGTGCGAGGTACTATTCTTTTATATTCTACCCTGAGGCATGTGTTGTGTGATACAGGTACCTCACACTCTTCTATTGCTGCACGTATGGTCGAGTTTCTAGGTTTAAGGGTAGAAATGATGCCTTCAGTTTTGAAACTGCAAACTCCTCTGGGTCGAAGAGAGTGTTGAGCCTTCTTGTGTAGAGCATGTATTATTGGTGTGGGTGAGGTTGATATAACCTGGAATTTCATAGTGCTTGAGATGTATGGGTGTGATGTAATCTTAGGAATGGATTCTTTGGTGGCGTTTAAGGCCCACATCGACTGTAATGCACGAACATTTTCATTTACGACACCCGATGGTGTTAGAAATCTCCTTAGAGAAGAGAGGATTGAAAGGAAAGGTGTAACGGGTTTGTTGGAACTAGGAGTAGGCTCGTTATTATATCAGTTTCCGGTGTTGTCGTTGGAATCGGTAATGAGTGTTGAGAAAAATTTTCTTCCAGAAGTGGTGGATCAGTTCATGGATGTTTTTCTTGAATAATTCTCTAAGTTACCTCCCATAAGAGATATGGAGTTTACGATTGATCTCCTTCTAGGGATCAGTCCTATATCACGTCCATCTTATCAGATGGCCCCTACTGAATAGAGGGAATTGGAAGTCCATTTGGAAGAGTTAAAAAAAAGGGTTTATCCGGCCTAGCATGTCCCCTTTGGCAGCGCCGGTGTTGTTTGTGAAAAAGGTATATGGAACTTTGAGGATCTGTGTTGATTATCATAGACTTAACCAAGTTACGATAATGAACCGATATCCACTTCCAAAAATTGATGATTTGTTCGACCAGTTGAGGGTAGCCCAGTGGTTCTCCGAGATCGACCTGAGGTCGGGATGTCATCAATTACGAGTGAGGAAGGATGATATTCCTAAAACAACTTTTAGAAGTAGATATGGAAATTATGAATATGTGGTTATGACCTTTGGTCTAACAAATGTGCCAACGGTGTTCATGGAATTGATGGATCAGATATTTCAGAGATATTTAGATTCATTTATGGTGGTGTCTGATTCTGAGTGTGTGACCATGAGGTCAAGACTCAATGGTGGGGAGAACATTGAGGGTTGGAAACTGAATGGAGATTCAGTTTTGTGATTTCAGAATCAGAAGGTTGTACCAGTAGCTTTTCAGGAGGATCTTCTCAGGGTGTATCATCATTCTAGGTGGGTTGTTCACCCTGGAATTCAGAAAAGGTATAAATCATTGAAATCGTAGTTCTAGTGGGCTAGTATGAAAAGAAGTGTGGCTGAGTTTGTTTCGAGATTCTTGACTTGACAGTAGGTCAAGGCAGAGCATCAGAGGCTAGCATGAATGATGCAGTCTTTACCAATCCCTGTTTGGAAGTTGGAGAATATAGCGATGGATTTTGTTACAGGACTCCCCAGAATGGTCAGCAAGCACGATTCCATTTGGGTGATAGTGGCTCAGCTAACGAATTCGGCCCATTTCATTCCAATTTGTGAATCTCATATATTGGAGGATATATCCAAAATCTATATCTGGGAGGTGGTAAAGAGGAATGGTGTTCCAGTTTCGCTTGTACCACATAGAGATCCGAGGTTTACATCTCATTTTTGGAAATCCTTGCAGCAAGCCCTGGGGACACAGTTGACTATGAGCACGGTGTATCACCCTCAAACGGATGGTCAATCTGAGAGGATGATACAAAATCTGGAGGATATGTTGCAGGCTTGTGTCATGGATTTTGGTGGTTCATGGGAGGATCACTTGTCGTTGGTTGAGTTTTTGTACAATAACAGTTATCATACATCAATAAATATGGCTCTATTTGAAGCGTTGTATGGGCGGTCGTGTCGTTATCCACTATGTTGGGTGGAAACAGGTGAGTCCTCGATGGTTGGACCAAGCCTTATCTAGGAGATTACAGATAAGATTAAGTTAATCATGAAGATAATAGATACGGCTCAGAGTCATTATAAATCATATGTATATCATCGTCGACAATCATTGTCGTTTGAGGAGAGTGATCATGTTTTCTTGAGGATCTCTCCCAGGTTGGGACATCATCAGTTTGGGAAGCAGGGAAAGTAATCTCTGAGGTATATTGGACCTTTTGAGATTCTCGAGCGGGTTAGTGAGGTAGATTATCATTGGGATTTTCCACCTAGGTTCAGTGTGGTGCACAATGTGTTTTATGTGTCTCAGTTGAAAAATTATCAGCCGGATCGTGACCATGTGATTCGATGGGATCATGTTGAGATAGAACCAGATGCTTCATTGGTGCATGTGCCAGTGTGGGTTTTGGATAGGAAAGAGAAAGTTTTGTGTGTTAAAAGCATCAGTTTAGTTCATTTTTTGTGGCAACATCGTCAAATTGAAGAGGAGACTTGGGAGCGGGAGAAAGATATGGTCAAGCAGTGGCCCGAGCTCTTTCGGCAAAGGGCATGTTCACTAATTTCTGAGGACGGAAATTCCAATGGTAAGGAGAATTTAGCACCCCTAGATTTAGGAATGTTTCCTTTTTTATGCCTTTTTATGTTTTTAAAATGCATGAGATGAGTTGGGTAGAGTTTGGTAGAGTTTGGAATGGTTTGGGAAGATTTTGGAGGCTTTTCTATGGGTGCACGGTTTCAGCACGGTTAGGGGAAACTGTGTGGATACTCCATGAAACTGTGCAGGGGGAGACAATAGGCTTCTCATGGCCTGCACACAGTTTCCCAAACCGTGCGAGGCAACTAAGAGGACACTTTCTCTCGAGGCAGTAGTGTGTGCACGGTTCACGCACGGTTTTCCAAACCGAGTGGGCTAACCATGAGGCCACATAAGAATAGGGTTTTAAAACCTGGGTTCACTCGGTCTTGCTTCATTCCTCTGTAAATCCTCTCCCACTCGAGCCTCACTCGGGATTATTGGTTCTCAAAGGTTGGAGGGGATCTCCCACTCATTTTGGAAGCAATTTGAAGGGGTTTTGTGAGGGTTTGAAGGTGGTTCTTCTTAGGTAAGTCTTCTCTCGTAGTTGTTTGTGGTTTTTGTAATGACCCAAAGTTTCATTAATGGAAAATAACTCTTGAACAAATTAAATATCTCTTTATGTAAAATGTTTATATAAAAGGTCTAATTCTCTGGTTTTATGTTAAGAATTGTGACTGCTGCTTTTATAGCCGTTGAATAGTGATCACATGATTAGTATAAATATAGGGCTTTAACAAATCCAATTTACTCAGACAAAAGAAGCGATGGCCTCATCCAGTAGAATTTCTCCATATGAAGCCCATTTTTTGGAGCTTGGAAAATAGGTGGCATCTTTGGTCTTCGCTCTTGACCAAGACCAAGCTGAGCTTCATCATTTCAAGCTCGAACATGACCATCTACGGGAAAAGTGGAAGTTGATAGATATTACCACACGAGCGATGTTATCCGAGCCCCCCCCAAGAGTCTGTCACCATCGAACACATTACCCTTAGGTCTTATAAAGCTGTTTTAAGGGGTTATGTAACAAATCACTAGTACTATGTTCATGTACATTATTTTTTTATATAATAATGTATATACATTCTTGTCATTATTGATACATTGTAAATAGTTTTTAAAGTACAAATGGTGTTTTTAGTTATTATTTTATTAAGAAATATATTTTATTAAATTAAGGAATTTTTTAATTAAATAATATTTTAATAAATTATTATTATTATTATTATTAAATTAGTTTTATTATATATAAATTATCATATAATTTTATGAATGCAATTATAATTTTTCTTAAGGTTTGAAAGCCATTTTTTTCAAAACCCGTGAATTTTCGATAAATGTCAGTTTTTATTTTAAAAGTGACAATTAACATATTTAGAAAATTATTTAGATAAAATAAAAGTTATTTTTGGAATCAGGATGTCTAAATTATCCAATGGTTAATTTTTCATAATTTTCTGAGACAATCAAATTTTTGGGTAAAAATTAAATACCGTTGAAATATATAATGTGTTTTATGATATCATAATGACCCAATAGTGATGTAATAAAATACTATAAGCTTTATGTTCGGCCAATATATGTTTTACCACTATAATAATGTGATTTTGGGTTTGTTTGACTTACTTTTCAAAGCATTAATGGACCCTTCAAGACTTATTAAACACCTTGTCTTTTTAAATTGTTTTCCATGGGAGTGTGACTCACCTCCACATAAGAAACCCCATTATTTTAAGAATTTAGGACTATAGCCTTATAAAATATTGTTTTCCTCTTCCATTTTTCAAAAACCATGGGAAAAAACTATGGGCTGGTTTGTGGTTTGGATTAATTTATTGTAAGGGGTCCCGAACCTAAATAATAAAGAATTCCCTAACATTTCCTATATAAACCCACCCAAGCTCCCACTTACTATTCACTAAAATCCTTTTGAGTTCGTCCAACCTCTGCCCTACTCTCTCTAGAATCCTCCCAAGGTGCCCCAAGCTCCCAAGAAGCCTCTCTCAAGCCTCTCTCTAGCCTTTGGAAGCACACTTCCAAGTAAGGGTTTTTCTTTCATTCTCATTTTTGTCAATTTTCTTTAAGTTGTTTGGCCCTTTTAATTTCAATTATGAATGTTGGCGTATGGTTTCACACCTCCCTCATACTTCCCTATTTATGTTTTAATTATGGGAGACCCCTTTCTCTATCATTAAATGCCTCCCATGTACACCCATTACTATGCCGAAATTCCAAAAGGAACTTCTCTCTCCTCATTTATATTCAAGAAATAATTTTGTATCATTAATATAAATTCCATTAAAATTGTTGGGAAATGTATCTATATGTCCTACTTACTGTCCATTACATGTAAATATTATGAGGAACCCCTTTCTCTCTCATCAACCATTTTTATGAATTCTTGTGTCACGCCGTTACGCTGCCGAAATCGCACCGATTTTCTAAGCCAATGCCATTGTGTAGGGGATACCATGCCCATTTCTTCATCAAGGGTATTCACCTTTATGCACATTTACTTATTTTTTTACCAAGTTTCATGTATTAATTCCACATTCCTTTATCATGGAATAAATTATTATGTTTAATTAATCCATGTTTATGATCCATGTGGCACACTTATGCATTAAATGAAATGTTTAAGAAGGGTGTGCCCTTATAACGCTCCAATGCAATGGGTAAAGTATAGTATCATGATACGTCATGTGAAATGAGTGTTGACTCATGAAAATTCAAGTGCAAAGAGGGTTTACTCATTCTGTATGTGCAATGATTATTTTCTCATGCTCCATGTGCAATGAGCCTTGGATCATGCTAATTCCATGTTAAGTGTTGTTGCCACATTTCCATGTTATGATTATCATTATTTATCATGCCTTTATGTTCATGTTTCTCTTATGCTCTATTGATATGCCTATTATCTAACATGTATTTTACTCCTCATGTTATTCCATTTGTACTCCCTTACTGGGCCTTATACCTCACCCTTTTCTTATGCATGTCCTCAGGTTATCCCATGCAATGCTATGTACAAGGGAATGTAGTGGTCATGTAAATGATGTTTTCAATAAAGATGTTGTTTTTCATGTTTTAAGTTTCTATGTAATGATCCTAAGCCCCAAAGACACTAAACCTCTTGATCTTCTTTGTTTTGTCAAGTGAAGTTTTATGTAATAAATCATGTTTAAGTTTATAATAAAATCAGGGTTGTCATAGTTGGTATCAGAGGATAGGTTTAGTTATTTTTGGGATTAGGATTAGAAAACCCAAGTAAAGCCATAGAGACAAGAATAAATATAATAAAAACATCCCTAAGTTTTGCTAAGTAATTATTAAGTGGTTTATCAAAAAAATACATCCCTTTCTGGATACGAGCAGGTAGAGGCGGCTCTGGCACAGATGTATCCTATGGGGTAAAACCTAAAAACACCGCTTTGAGCTATACTCGAACAGGAAATGGTGCACGACAATGGGCCTTGATGCACTCTTGGTTATGACACTCCTAGGGGATATGTTTTGATAAATTCACAATCTTAGTATGAACCCTTATTAAGGGAATTAAAAAAATTACCCAAAGAATATATATGTTAGAAAGTAGATCATGAAAATCCTAGAATAAATCATATAGATTCATAAGTTAAGGAAATAAAATTAAATTTATGAGTCATCAAATTTTGTCTTTGGATTTACCTTTATGTGTTACCCCTAACATTCCTTTTATTCCAGCCAATGGCTGGTATTAGGAGTACTCGGGCTAACAACCGATGTGAAGATCAGTGTGATGACTGTACTAATGAGATGCCCAATCCAATGGGAGCAGGAATCGCACACTTGGTCACGCTTCTCTCTCGGCTAACTCAAGCTTGGAATAGAAACTTGGGTCAAGAGGAACGTCCAAACCCCCCTAAGAATGAACAATTCACTATCAAGTGCTTCATGAGAAAAAGGCCTCCTACTTTTAGTGGATCATCCGATCCCAAGATCTCTGAACAATGGATCAACTCCATTGAAAAGATCTTCTCCATCCTTCAATGTTATGAACAAGAGAAGGTTCTCCTGGCTACTTATCGTATGGATGGTGAAGCTGATCAATGGTGGACGTTGATCAAAAATACGAATCCTGAGGAGGAAATCGAGGCGTTGGAATTGAAGGATTTCTGGAAGTTGTTTGTCGATAAATATTTTCCATGCACCATCCGGCTTAAGATGGAAAGGGACTTCCTTTCCCTCAAGAAAAAAGACGAAGAATCTGTTGGAGCATACGAGGAAAACTTCCCAAGGCTTGCACGATAAACTTCCGGCTTTGTCATTACCCCCGAATGCAAGGTTGACCGCTTCTTTGGTGGGCTGAAGCCTAGCTGGCAGAAAGCATTAGCGATCCGTGACTTCGACAGCTATGAGGAAATTTTCCGATGTGCCCTCAAGGTCGAAATGGAGATCATAGAATAACATGGGTATCATGGGGACAAGAAGCGTAAGGTGGACTTCAATGCTGGTGGTTTGATGGATAAATCCAATGGTGCTAAGAAGATCCAGCACCCCACTTGCCAAAATTTCTGAAAGAAGCACCCTGGAAATTGCCTCAAGGGGACAAGGAAATGCTTTAGGTATGGAAGAGAAGGGCACCAAGATGTTAACTATCGGCAAGAAAGACCCGAGACTGCGACAGAGGAGAGGAATGCTCTATTCAACCCTCAATGCATTGTTCATTGCTACAGATTCAAAGAACCGGGGCATCTTGCAAATCAGTGCCCTAATCCAAGGGTTTTCGGAGGCAACCAACAACCTCCATGGCAACATGGAAGAGCTTTTTCAATCACTTCTGCCAAAGTGAACCCCGACAATGAAGCGGGGACAGGTACGCTAGTTATTCATTCAAGAATAGTGAATGTACTTTTTGATTCAGGTTCTACGCATTCTTTTATATCTTGAAAGTTTAGTAGAACAATCCAAGCACCACCAAAAATCATGGAAGTGAAGATGTTGGTGGGTACATAAAATGGGGAAATCATTGCATCCCATGAATATAAGTCCTCCCATGTTATAATATGTGGATTTAATTTCCCGGCTAACCTCATCATACACCCTCTGGTGGAATTTTATGAAATTCTTGGCATGGATTGGCTTTACTTATATAGATCCAACATAAATTGTCAGGAAAGGGACATCACACTCCATATGGAGAATCGACCCCCGATTCTTTAAAAGTGTAAGGAGGAAGAATAATCTCCTTAAGCTCCATCATCTTAAGCATAGATATTACTACCCTATGAGCACACGTATCTAGCTCAGATGATTGTGTCCAAGGAAGAAACCACCCTTGAAGAAATGCCTATTGTGAAGGAATGTGCTGAAGTATTTCCCAAGGAACTGCCTGGTCTTCCTCCTAGAAGAGATGTTGAATTCTCAATTAAACTTATACTAGGGGCTCTACCAATATCCAAGACTCCATATAGAATGGCTATCATGGATCTTGAAAATCTGAAGAAAGAATTATAGGAGAATCTGGATAAAGGGTTTATACGCCTAAGTGCTTCACCATGGGGTGCACCAGTCCTCTTCGTCAAGAAGAAGGATGGGTCAATGCGGATTTTCATCAATTATCGTGAACTTTACAAAATCACGATAAAGAACAAGTATTCTCTGCCACAGATCGATGACTTGTTTGATCAGCTACATGGAGCACAATACTTCTCCAAGGTAGATTTGCGCTCAGGATATTATCAAGTAATGGTGAATAAGGAAGACGTCACCAAGACTGCTTTTCGTACAAGATACGGGCACTATTAATTCATAGTAATGCCATTCAGACTCACTAAAGCTCCAGAAATATTCATGGACATGATGAATAGAGTCTTCATAGATTACCTCGACAAATTTGTGGTAGTATTTATAGATGAAATTCTAATATACTCCAAAACCAGTGATGATCGTGAGGAGCATTTAAGAACTGTACTAGAGAATTTATGCAAGGAGAATCTCTATGAAAAGTACATCAAGTGTGAGTTATGGTTGAAGGAGATCTCATTTGTGGGCCATATCATCATAAGAAATGGGATATTTGTGGACCTCTCCAAAACATATGAAATTGAAGGATGGTCGAGGTCAACAACGGTAACGGATATCCGTAGATTCTTGGGGTTAGCTGGATTTCATCGACGATTTGTGAGAACTTTCTCACAATTTTCAAACCCTCTTACCAAGATAACTCAAAAGGGAGTAAAGTTTTCTTATAGTGATGAATGCAAAGAAAGCTTCAAGGAGTTGAAAAGGAGGCTTATCACTGCGCCCGTTCTCACTTTACCCACAAGTGGGGAACTTTTTGTGGTATTCATTGATGCTTCAAAGAAGGTCTTAGGCTGTGTGCTAATGCAGAATGATAAAGTGATATCCTATGCCTCAAGGCAGTTGAAAATCCATGAGCGAAACTATCCAATGCATGATCTGGAGTTGGAGGCTGGTATCATTGACTTGAAAACCTGGCCGCATTATCTCTATGGAGAGAAATGTGAGATATATACTGAGCACAAGAGACTTAAATATATATTCACCCAGAAAGATATTAATATGTTCCAAAGAAGATGGATAGATCTCATCAAGGATTATGATTGTTCAATCCATTACCACCCTGGGAAAGCAAACAAGGTGGCAGATGCCCTAAATAGAAAGGACCCTGCGATTCTATCAATGATGAGAATTGAGAACGATCCAATATTCTTAGACTTGATGAATATAGACATGGGAATCATAAAGAATGGAACATCATCAATCCTTTCACAAATTATTGTTCAACCATCCCTTTTGGAAAGGTTAAAGGATGCTCAAAAGGATGTTGTGGAAATTCAGGAAAAAGTGGAAGCTATCGAAAAAAGGAAATCCTCGGTGTTTAATGTTAATGAAGAAGGAATTGTGCGGTTTGGGAAAAGACTATGTGTTCCATCAAGCCCGGAGCTGAAGAATGAACTTTCGGATGATGCACATAGTTCAAATTTCTCTATTCACCCCGGGAGCACAAAGATGTATCGAGATCTCCGAGAAAACTTTTGGTAGGATAATATGAAGAAGGAGATACCTGAATATACATCAATGTTCCTGGTGTCTCAGCAAGTGAAGGCAGAGAGGCAAAAGTCTAAGGGGATGATGCATCCATTTCCCATACTAGAATCGAAATGGGAGAACATCACCATGGAATTTATCACTGGACTTCAAAGGACATCCAAGGGAAATAATGAAATCTGGGTTGTTGTGTATCGTCTTACAAAGACTGCACACTTCATTGCTATTCGGGAGGATTTCTCATTGGATCAACTGGCACGGATATACATCAGGGAAGCGGTAAGGCTGCATGGAGTACCACTATCTATTGTGTCTGACCGAGATCCAAGATTCACCTCTAAGTTTTGGAAGAGTCTTCAACATGCTCTGAATGCTGAACTGAACTTCAGTACGGCCTATCATCCTCAAACCTATGGCCAATCCTAGCGGACTATCCAAACACTTGAGGAAATGTTGAGAGCATTCTCAATGGACTTTAAAGGTGGGTGGGATCAACATCTTCCTCTGGTTGAGTTCTCTTATAATAACAGTTTCCACTCGAGCATCCAAATGGAACCATATGAATCCCTGTATGGGAAAAGATGCAGAACACCGGCATGTTGGGATGAGGTCGGTGAACGTAAGCTTCTTGGACAATAAATGGTCAAGGAAATGGTGGAGAAGGTGAAAACCATTCAACAACATATCAAGGCAGCCCAGAGTCGACCGAAGAGTTATGCAGATAATCGTTGATGATACCTTGAGTTTAAAGTTGGAGACATGGTTTTTCTACGCATATCTCCATGGAAGAAGGTCATGAGGTTTGGAAAGAAATGGAAGTTAAGTCCAAGGTACATTGGCCTCTTCGAGATTCTTGATCGTGTCAGGGCGGTGGCCTATAAAGTAGCGCTTCCACCTACCATGGCCAAGGTACATGATGTCTTTCATGTATCCCTCTTAAAGAAGTACATACTGGACCCTGCACATGTACATTCTTCTGAGGTGGTACAATTGGGGGATGATCTGTCTTATGTGGAGAAACCAGTGAAGATCTTCGATCGTAGAGAAACATTTCTACGCAATAAGACAATGCACCTCATCAAGGTGTTGTGGTGAAACCACAAGTTTGAAGAAGCGACTTGGGAATCAGAGGAAATGATGAAGCTGAGTTGCCCACATCTGTTTTAGTGTGGGAAAAGGAAAATTTCGAGGGCAAAATTTCTTAAGGGGGGGAATATTTTAACTACCCAAACTTTCATTAATGGAAAACCCCTCTTGATATAATTAAATGTCTCTTTATGTAAAATGTTAATATAAAATGTCAACTTCTTTGGTTTTATGTTAAGAATTATGACTATTGCTTTTATAGTCGTTGAACAGTGATCACATGATTAGTATAAATATAGGGCTTTAACAAATCCAATTTACCCTGACAAAAGAAGCGATGGCCTCATCCAGAAGAATTGCTCTATAAAAAGCCCATTTTTTTGAGCTTGGAAAAGAGGTGGCATATTTGGGCTTCTCTCTTGACCAAGCCCAAGCTGAGCTTCATCATGTCAAGCTCGAACGAGACCGTCTACGGGAAAAGTGGAAGTTGATAGAGATTACCACACGAGCGATGTTATCCGAGCCCCCCCCCCCCCAAGAGTCTGTCACCATCGCACACCTTACCCTTAGGTCTTGTGCGGCTTTTTTAAGGGGTTATGTAAAAAATTGCTAGTACTATGTTCATGTACATTATTTTTGTATATAATAATTTATATACTTTCTTGTCATTATTGATACATTGTAAATATTTTTTAAAGTACAAATGGTCTTTTTATTTATTATTTAATTAAGAAACCTATTTAATTAAATTAAGGGATTTTTGAATTAAATAATATTTTAATAAAATATTATTATTATTATTATTATTAAATTAATTTTATTATATATAAATGATTATATAATTTTATGAATGCAATTATAATTTTTAATAAGGTTTGAAATCCATTTTCTCAAAACCCGTGAATTTTTGATAAATGTCGGTTTTTATTAAGTGAAAATTAACATATTTAGAAAATTATTTAGATAAAATAAATGTTATTTTTTGTATCAGGATGTCGAAATTATCCAATGGTGATTTTTTCATAATTTTTTGAGATAGTCATATTTTTGGGTAAAAATTAAATACCGTTTAAATATATAATGTGTTTTATGACATCATAATGAACCAATAGTGATGTAATAAAATACTATAAGTTTTATGTTAGGCCAATATATGTTTTAAAATTAAAATAATGTGATTTTGGGTTTTTTTGACTTACTTTTCAAAGAATTAATGGACCCTTCAAGACTTATTAGACACCTTGTCTTTTTAAATTGTTTTCCATTGGAGTGTGACTCACCTCCACATAAGCAACCCCATTATTTTAAGAAGTTCGGACTATAACCTTATAAAATATTTTTTTCCTCTTCCCTTTTCCAAAAATCATGGGCAAAAACCATGGGCTTTTTTGTGGTTTGGATTAATTTAATGTAAGGGGTCCCAAACCTAAATAATAAAGAATTCCCTCACATTTCCTATATAAACCCACCCAAGATCCCACTTCTTCCTCACTCAAAGACTTTGTAGTTCGTCCAAACTCTGCCCTAATATTTCTAGAATCTTCACATGGTGCCCCGAGCTCCCAAGAAGCCTCTCTCAAGCCTCTCTCTAGCCTTTGGATGCACACTTCCAAGTAAGGGTTTCTTCTTCATTTCTATTTTTTGTCAATTTTCTTTAAGTTGTTTTTACCTTTTAATTTCAATTATGAATGTTGGGGTATGGTTTTTAACCTCCCTAATACTGCCCTATTTATGTTTTAATGATGGTATACCCCTTTCTCTATCATTAAATTCCTCCCATGTACACCTGTTACTATGCAGAAATTCTGAAAAGAACTTCTCTCTCCTCATTTACATTCATGCAATACTTTTGTATCATGAATCTAAATTCCATTAAAATTGTTGGGACATGTATCTATATGACCGCCTTACTTTCCATTACATGTAAATATGATGATGAACCTATTTCTCTCTCACCAACCATTTTTATGAATTCTTGTGTCACGCCGTTACGCTGCCGAAATCGCACCGATTATCTAAGCCAATGCCATTGTGTAGTGGATACCATACCCATTTCTCCATCAAGGGTATTCACCTTTATGCACATTTACATATTTATTACCAAGTTTCATGTATTAATTCCGCATTACTTTATCTTGGAATAAATTATTGTGTTTAATAAATCCATGTTTATGATCCATGTGGCACACTTATGCAGGAAATGAAAAGTTTAAGAAGGGTGCGCCCTTATAGCGCTCCAATGCATTGGGTAAAATATAGTATCATGATACGTCATGTGCAATGAGTGTTGACTCATGCTAATTCAAGTGCAACGAGGGTTTAATTGTGCTTTATGTGCATTGATTATTTACTCATGCTCCATGTGCAATGAGCCTCGGCTCATGCTAATTCTATGTTAAGTGTTGTTGCCACATTTCCATGTTATGATTATCATGCTTTATCATGCCTTTATGTTCATGTTTCTCTTATGATCTATTGATATGACTATTTTATAACATGTATTGTACTCCTCATGTTATTCCATGTGTACTCCCTTACTGGGCCTTATAGCTCACCCTTTTCTTATGCATGTCCTCAGGTTATCCCATGCAATGCTAAGTACGAGGGAATGTAGTGGTCATGTAAATGAATTTTTCAATAAAGATGTTGTATTTAATGTTTTATGTTTCTATGTAATGATACTAATCCCCAAAGACACTAATCCTCTCGATATTCTTTGTTGTATCAAGTGATGTTTTATGTAATAAATCATGTTTAAGTTTATAATAAAATCAGGGTTGTCATGGTTTTCTCTAGATCTACATCTCCCTATCTCTAGGTTTTTTAGATCTACACCCGTTGTGTGTAGATATAAGGTTTTGGTTGCCTTGGATGTTAATTTTAAGGCTTTTGGATGTTAGGGAAGAGGATCTAGAGAGTTTTCAGTGGTACATTCGCCGGTTTTGAGGTGCGGTTGCTTTTGGAGGGATTTCTCAGAAACCATAAAGGTAGGAGGCTTCACTCTAGACTCCTCTTGTTAGAATTGATTGGATTAGTCTCAAATTTATTTATTTTAATGTATTTGATTGTGGAAACATGAAATAAATATTCTTTAGTGATGATTTATGATTTTGATGAGATTTTGAAATCTTGGTTAATTGTTGTGCAAAGTGATGTGGCTTCTTGAATTTAAAAATATTGATTTTAAATTATTGATTAGTTGAAATAGGAAGTGGTTTGATGAAAAATGGGTTTCAATAACAAGGGTGTTTTATTGAAATGGTTTTGACGGAATTTATTTTCAATAAAAAGGGTGTTTTATTAAAATTGTTGGAGATTGAAATGCTTTTGATGGAAATGGTTTTCAATAAAAAGGTGTTTTTATTCAAATGGTGTTTTTGCATGATTGATGGGAATATTTGGTGTGTGTTTGTGTTTCATATATGAGGCTTGGTTAAAACATGACCTTGTGCTCGGTGAAAAAGGTGAAATGGAATATTGTTGTGTATGTTCATATGGCATTCGGGATGGATTCAGGTTAGGAGTCTCCCCCATCAGTGTTGGGATGGATAAGGTTTAGGGATCTCTACCTTCAAACATTCGTATTGCATTCGGGAAAGATAAGGGTTACGAGTCTCCCCCATCAGTGTTGGGATGGATAAGGGTTAGGGCTCTCCCCCTTCAAGCATTCATGTGCATTTGGGTTGGATAAGGGTAAGAAGTCTCCCCCATCATGGTTGGGATGGATAAGGGTTAGGGCTTCTCCCCTCTTCCAGGTAGCATGCATGGTTGGTTTCATGGGTTTGTGGAAATGGTTGGGTATGCCAAAAAGGAATGTTTGTGAAATGGTTCTTAAGCTTGTTTGGTTATTTTTCTAAAAAAATAAATTCCTGGAAAATTGGTTTCAATTGCTCTTGGAATGACCTTTGTTATGTATGGTTTTGGAAACATGTTTATATTTAGTTATAAATTTCTTTTGAGAATTTTTTTATATAAACTGTTTTTATATAAATGTGGCTAACTCT
The DNA here is from genome assembly GCA_963277665.1 of Viscum album. NCBI lineage: Eukaryota > Viridiplantae > Streptophyta > Magnoliopsida > Santalales > Viscaceae > Viscum > Viscum album. The sequence goes on from OY728167.1 coordinate 817,114,512, forward strand.
TCTATCCTAGTGGCATGAGTAGGGAAGTCCTTGGGGAAAACATACTGAGTTTTATACTCACCCCTGCTTTGGCACATTCTTGCTTTTGCAGAAGTCATATTCCGGGACATAGGTAAAGGTAAAGAATCATGTTGGTAGTGGCTTGTGGTGATGCTTGGGAGATGTTGTGGAGCTTGGAGCTTGTGGAGCATGGAGTTTTAGTATCTTTTGAGAGTCTTGAGTTGTTGATCTGTTGTGTACTTTGATTCTTTGTTTGGTCTTCCACTGTTGAGTAATTTGATGTGGTTCGATATAAATGAAGTTTTTTGTTGATATTTCACTTGCTCATGCATCATATAGTGAATGTTTTTTTATGGTTGGTTTATGCATTTATTTTCTTAAAGGGTAAATTGTCCCCCACTTGTACTAGAAACCCTTTGGAATTTATTGCAAGCCTTTGGCATCTTGGGGATGTCACTTAAGGCTTAGAAACCCTCACCGCCTCCTCAAGCCAATGAGGTAGGGGCAGGGTGTTGCACTAATAACCCCTCATATATATTAACAAAAACTAAAAAACACTCATATACCCTAATAATAACACTAACAAACCCTATTAAACCCTAAAAATACCTAACAAACCCTAATAAATACTACTCAACCCTAATAAACCCTAATAAAACCATAAAGATATCTACTCAACCCTAATAAAACCCTAAAGATACCTACTCAACCCTAATAAACCTTAACACGCTATAATAAACCATAATAAACCCCACTAAACCCTAAAAAACGCAAATATACCATTAAAAGCCCTAAAACCCCTAATGAATGCTAATAAAACCTAACAATGATTAAAAGCACTAATAAACCCTAATAAACACTTCTAAACCCTAAAAACCCTAATATACCCTCTTAAAAAATTAATAAACCATAATAAATGATAACAAACCCTAATAAATTCTAAACATACCCAAATATACCATAATACACCATAATATACCCTAATTAACCCAAGTCAATCCTAATAAAACCCTAAAAATACCTAATTTGTCACGACCCGTCCTCGGGGCCCGTGCCGTGACTACCCCAAGCCCGCCTTCCATAGGCCAGGGGCTGGCGACTAGCACCAAGGCGTAATTCTTGATAAAAAGGGAAGGCATTGCCTTTGTAAATTAAACAAACACCTCAAAGTATGCAAGCAGATGTAAACACTAAGTAAACTGGATACAAGTAAGTGCGAAAAGTAAATGGGCCAGAATACAAACCCAAACTGAAAGTAAAGTACAACTGGAAAGAAAGTACAACAACTGAAAAGTAAAGCCGCAACGCCATGCCGTCCACAGGAAGTCCCACCTGAAGGGTGGGTACAGATGGCCTCCTCAGCTCCACAGGTCCAGCCGTTCGCTCCGTGTACGTCCTGCCCAGTGGTCCACCTCCAAGTACCGACTTGCTCCACAAGCTTGCACCACGATCAGCGTTGTCCGTCGTCTGCATCCAACATAACATAGTGTGGGCATAGCCCGTGCAGGGGTGAGTATAAGCTACTCAGAAGGGACCCCGAGACCCCCGAAGGTCTCCCAGAATCCACAAAGGATAATCCAAAAAGGAAAGATTCAATCAATAAATAACATCCGACACTACTTAGGTATATGCCCATACATATACCTAAGTCATCAATTCCGGTTTGGCTCCAGCATCTGAGCCCATGTACAACCCAGTCCACATAGGAAATCATAACCAAATCCACACAAGAAAGCATAACGTAATCCACACAGGATATCAAGTCAATCTTATCGAAGATAATGATTGAAAGTCAAGACTCAACTCACACAGGTATGCTTCTTCGTAAGACGATAGAGATGATCAGATGTAGCCACTGATTCATCTAAGCCGTCAGACCCACATAGGATTGATAGGTACTAACCCCCACAATGACCCACACAGGGTCTGACTCACACAGGATTGGTATGCGCTGGCCCACACAGGACCGCTGACGCTGACCCACACAGGATCTGACCCACACAGGATCAGTAGCACTGACCCACGTAGGATCACTGAGTGATGTAGTCGTCGTCGTCGAATCCACGGAGGATTTCTGTACAATCGTCATCGTCGTCGCAGTCGCAGCCAGCTCTAGGGTTCCCGCACATAGCAAGATCGTTTGAGAGGGTTCGCTCCACAAGCTGAGGGGATGATACATCAACTAACACGAAGTCCAGAGTTGATGTATCCAAAAGTTCTGTATCATCAACAGGAACTCAACGTCACAGACGACGCGTCAATCGGACGCCCGGTCTGAGAGTTATTGCCTTTTTTGTCCCAGGGGCCCGGTTGGTTTTTAAGTCAAAACCTACCCAATCGTACTCCAACTGTGTCCAAACCTCGAGTGGAGTAATCAAAAAGGTCCATCTCACTAAGAGGAATCCAACAAAGTCGACGACACGTCAATCGGGCGTCCGGAGCTCAAGATATAAGTGTTTCCACTCCGAGGGCCCGGTTAGTTTCGTGTACGAACCAACCCGGCCAAACCCAAAGTTCTTCGAATCCATGGTGTAATATACCGAAACGACCATCTTGATCCAAGGATCGCATCATAGCTGATGATGCGTCGATCGGAGGTACGCAGCCCATGTTATGGACAAAAGACCAAAAGAGGTCTGAAAATGTGGGTTTTTGGGCCCAGGCCGACCCGGCCCGAGACCTGCTGGGTCGGCCCGAACCGGGTCGACCCGAACCGAGTCCGGGTCTGGCCCGCTTGGGCGCGGCCCGGCCCGACGCGTTGGCCAGCTCGGTGTAACCGAGATGGGCGGACAATGGGGGGGGGGGGGGGGCGCTGCCCCCTGTCTAATTAAACGCGGCCCCCACGTGGAGTTCGTGTGGGCCCCACCACCCTCTTAACCTCTCATAGGTAGTTCCCCAACTTCCACTCAAAGGATAAAACCACCTTAAAAGAAATAAAATTGTAGCTCAATTTTATTTTACCTTCCACAATTTTTAATTACTCCTCCAGAGCAAACACAACCCCATTAAAGGTCTTCTTAAGCAATTACCGGCGCTGCGGTTCCATCGGTGTTCTCAGATTTTGATTCCGAGCACCGGTTCAAAAGTTAAAAAAACTCGCTTGTTTGTTCACTGAACGTACCCGAGCTAAACTTCGGTAAATGATTCCGGGCACACTGGGACTCGGAATCAGGTGCCGTCACAAACAGCGTTCTTGTAAAATCCCAAAGATAATTAAGAAAAAAAATTCTTGAATTTTACGTGTCTTTACAAAATAAACCCTAATAAACCTTAACACACTATAATAAACTCTAATAAAATCCTAATAACCCCCACCAAACCCTAAAAACGCTAATATACCATTAAAAAACCCTAAAACCCTAACAAACCATATTAAATGTTAATAACAACTAAAAATTATAAAAAATGATAGTATACCCTAAAAATGCCTCAAATAATAATAATAGTAATAATCCATGTGTATGTGCATATGCATGTGCATGGTTTAAATAATAAATCATAATGCACGTGCATGTGCATATTCCTGCTCATTTGCATGTGAATGATAATAAATTATAAATTATAAATAATAACGCATGTGAATTACATGTGTATGTGCATGTGCAAGTGAACGATAATAAATAATAAATAATAACGCACATCCAAGTTCATGTGCATGGTCATGTGTATGTGAATGTGCATGTGCATGTGCATGGTAATAAACAATAAATAATAACCAAGTCCACATGAATGTGCATTTGCATGTGAATGATAATAAACACTATATGAAAATTCACCATTTGCAGCGGTTTTTTTGGGTATAGTGGCGGTTTAAACCGCCGCTATATGCTTCTGCATCTGTTTCCAAAAACCACTGCTACATTGTGTGTTAGGACACTATTTCCGGTGGTTATAGACGTTTCTTGGTAGTTATGATTCTTTTAGAAATGGTTTTCCCAGTGAGGGGATTAATTTTTTTAGCGGCGGTTATAACCGATGCTAAAAAAATGTAATCCCCTGGTCAGGAAAACCACCACTAAAAGCATCATAATAGTCGCGAACATCGCGAGGAAGATGGGCCACTATAGCAGTGGTTAAAACCACCATGAAAATTAACATTGTAGAAGTGGTTATAACCGTCGCGAGTAGAAAAATGCTGACATTTATCGGTGGTTATAACCGTGGCTAATTGAAAAATGCTGACATATAGCAGCTGTTTAAACCGTCACTAAAACAACTTTTACAAAAAAAACAACAGCTTCTGGAGCTTCTGTACCAGTGCCCTGAAAAATAAACAATTACAAGAATACAAATGAATCATTTCTGGTCATATATTCATGATCAAACCTAATGGGTAAACACTCCCATATGCCATTAAATGGAGGTAACCTCCATATCTGAATTTTCCTTAATGGGTTATTTGAAGTGGAATTCCATTTTGTCCTAGGTTACACATGTTTCTCCAGGCATGTTTTCCCTTCATTTAGACCTCGTATTAAGATCCTCTTATGTTTATAAATCCATAAGTTGATAGGTAAAACCCCCCTTTAATGAACCACTAGAATAAATGGTTCTTTAATCATAGACAAAATTGTAGATATTTTCTTTGGAAGAGTGAAAATAAGGGCATAGGGGAAAGGCGATCATTCCACTAGTTAGAAAAAATGTTCAATCACATTTAATATGGTCTTGTGTTATAAGTAAACAAAATAATTATATAAAACAATATAAAAAATGTGTTATAGAGTGACCATAAGGGTTAAAACACACCTACCCTACCAGGGTCACCGTCATAGAGTATTCCATGTAGTCATGATGTGGGACCCATCATCATGGTAAAATCATAAAATTAAACCCATCTATCCTTCATCACACTATGATTTGGTCCTTCCTATTATGACACAACACCGTCCCATTGGTTGGGGAATTACAATGTGGGATCCCATTATATGGGAGTGATATTTCCCTTTTAACTATCAACCATAATACATACCTTATGTGTTGTAGAATAATGATCTATTAAATAATGATTTGATCTCACATTGACCTATGATTTACTCTTATATAGCCTTCATTATTCTCTTAAGAAACCATAACCACCCCCAAATCATTTCTCTATGTCATGGTTCTCTAGACTCTAAAAAATATAGTCTCACATATTCCTTCACACTAAATTTTTCCAAAAATATGTGGTGTAACCACCAACCAATATAAGATATTAATCTTACATAACCCAAAAATTGATGTAATGTTCCCCAACATATTGTATTGTCTTTGAACTACAAAATATATCCAACCTGAACTAGAGGCTGACTCCCAGAACTATCCACCTAAACATTCCCTAATTCACCAATATCCACGATACCACCTTATAAAAATCCCCTCAATTATTTCAAATATGTGTATAATGAAAATTATCAATATAACAAAAAAAATTAAATTCATCCCTTGTTCTAAAATCATTAGAAACTAATATTTATGTTACTCCACTGACACACATTGGTGCGAAGTGTTATAACCACCCCACCATACCACTTATCATCCATAAAAATTATTTCTGTTCATCACTTGGGAACTGAATTGATCAATGAAATAAGATACATGAAATTTATTTATATCTCTCATTAAATATGATCTCTCATATACTTCACTTGAAATAGTGAAACAACCGATCCACCTAGATGCCTCATGCATTGGTCCAGCACATATTCTAGTCATTTCCCATATAAAACTTATAGATCCTTATTCAAGTCACGGTACTCAATCATGTATTAAATGTTTTATCCAATACCAAACTTTTCCAATGAACCCTGGAAGATATGATGACCTGAGAACCACAAAAAATAATTAACCATCATCTCTACAATGATTACCTATCTCTAGTTAAATTCAGAGATTCTAAAACATCCAATGTCATACACCCAAATTCAATAATAATAATCTAAATCAGACCACTACATGTTAGAATTCACAACCTTTCACCCCTATGAATCCATGTTATAGTCTTACAATTTCGACACAACCAAAACAAACATATATTATCTATTTCATAGATCTTCTAACTTAATATGAATACTGACACCTAGAAACCTGGTCCAATATCCATCCATGTATCAAACTCCCATACATTAGTATTTGAATAACTAGAACATCTATTTAATATATATCTAATACAAGAATGTTTTCCTCTCCCATAGAGCAGATATGTCCATGCATATAGGCTTCTTGTATCAATGTACCAATAGAGAACCACAACCATTGTCAATCTATATTCCCACCCAGAGTGTTTCTCATCCCATGAACACTGAATTACCATGACATTTCTCAACCCTTTCATGGTTACCCGCATAACAACACTTTATTGTTATGTATAATAACATAATTAAGATATATGAGAAAGTACTATATAATATGCATACCATGACATTCCTCAACCCTTTCATTCCTAAGTTTTCCCTATTATTCACTATGGTAAAGTTGTTGTAAATATATTGGTTGGTTTTTTTAATGCTTTGGCAGGGGACTGATGTAGGCTGTTGTGTCCTAAATATGCACACCACACTCAAGAAATCAATTCATAAAAGGAAACATCAAAATCAATAAAATACATAAAAGGAAACATGAAAAATCAAGAAAATGTTATGTCATGAAAATGTTTGGTGGAAACTATGTGCCACTCATGATACATATACAAACCAACGATGAACACATATTGTCACCCTCTCCACCTCCAACATATCAAAAATAAAACTAATCATTGTCTGATGATGAACACATATCGTCACCCTCTCCACCTCCATATCCACTTCCAGCTACCAACTGTTAGAACATTATATTGAAAATTAAATAGTGTTTCATATTTATATTTAAACATAAAATCAATAAAAGATTTCAAAATAAATGATTATGAATTTTTGTGATTTACCAGCTCACCACTAGTCGATACAGTACCACTGGGGGCATATCTGCTAATCTGCTGACGTATATCAGTCAACTCTTTCTGAAAAGCGGATATCTGATCCCCCTGCTCCTGAACCGTGTTTCATATAGAAACAATATCTTTCTTAGGATCTCCGGGTATGTGCTGACTACAACTAGGATTAGATGAAGCTGCAATCCTTGGTGTCCTGCTAAAAACCATAGATGGTATGGGTCCCAAACCCAGCCCGCACACTCTACCAGGATGTTCCTTCCCAAGGACTTTAGCAATTGGGTCATCCTGGGAGACTGAGTAGGACTGCTCAGGATTGGAATCCCATAGTTCTTTAATTTTTACCTATAAATCAAATATCAATATATATTAATATATTAAATACTGATAATAAGTTATTATAATGAAAAAATGAGTTCATACCCCAACTTCTTTGGAAGGCTCATTAACAAAACTTCCATCAGATTTTTTGTGAACATCCAACCACACTTCAGTTCGGGATGCTTCGTGCCCTAAATTCTTTGACTACAATAAACAAAGATAAATAAAAAATTTAATATATTAAACATATAATATTGTCTTATAAATATTTAAACTAATGAAAATATTACCAAAGTCGATCGGCTTCTAGAAAAGATTTTTGACCCTGTAGTGTAAGGGATGAGTTGCTTTGCCCAGCATGATGCATTATTTCTTGAGAGATCCTAAAATAAGTAAAATGAAATTTAATAGTAATGTATTAAATTTCATATACTCTTCATATACATGTATAAATGTAAAATGAGGTTAATATAATAATATATATTTAAATACCATCTGCATAACATCACGATGTTTGTCAACAAAAACTTTTTACTATTCTTTGGGTACCCCATTGGGTAGCTTCTCATACATTTGTTAGATGGTCAACGAAGTATTGTTGAAATCTCCCCACAATCTCCATTTTAATTCTTTCCATTTAATTCCATGTTTTTTCAATTTCCACTTTCATACTATCACATTGACAACTTTAAAGTGAGAAATCATCCGTATATAGAAATTCATTTTGAACATATTAATAACATGACATTCAATTACACCATAATGTATTAAAATTAACATTATTTTGGAATCAAAAACATTATTTTTCAAACTTGGAGGCATATGTATCCAATCATAATAAGAAATAGTATGTTAAATAGGCTCTGCAACCAGCTGGCCTAGAATTTGGCCAAGTAATCCCGCAACATCATCTGTAGGGACCCCATATGAATTGAATGGGACAACTATCTTCTATCAATTCATATTTTATGCATATAAACATATTATATTTTTCACCAAAGTTTCATTTTTTCATCTTTAATGAACAAATAGTTAGTATAAAAAAGTGCAATAAATTTATTTATATTAAAATTTGTACCTATAACAGTGACCCTCCAGTATGTCCATGATGAACTAGAAGTGGCATGCCACCACTCGACTGATGAGGCTGGTGAAGGGGGAGTCGATGACTCAACTTCTAAAGGTATGCTCGTAGAGGGTGTAAGAGATGTTGTAGGGGGAGATGGTGCAGGGGGGCAGGTAGCTGGTGGCTCAGATGCCGTAGGGAGGCAGACAGATTGATCGTCATTTGTCACAGTAGTGGATGAAACAGTGTATCGCTTCCTCCTTGGCATTCCTGTCATTTAATCAATAAAAATTAAGTTCAGAACATATATTTCAAAAAAAAATATGCAGAAAGAAAATTAAAAATGATGATAGATACCCAATACCAACAAACAAAATATACCTAACAATGATAATTAATGACTACATAAATGAAATAAGTGGTTGCTGAATGAATAAATAACCATACATACAATCATTTCTATAATGACCCAAAGTTTCATTAATGGAAATCCCTCTTGATCTAATTAAATGTCTATTTATGTTTATATAAAATGTCAAATTCTTTGTTTTTATGTTAAGAATTTTGACCGTTGCTTTTATAACTGTTTAATAGTGATCATATGATTAGTATAAATATAGGACTTTAACAAATCCAATTTACTCAGACAAAGGAAGCGATGGCCTCTTCCAGTAGAATTTCCCCCTACAAAGCCCATTTTTCGGAGCTCGGAAAAGAGGTGGCATCCTTGGGCTTCGCTCTTGACCAAGACCAAGCTGAGCTTCATCATGTCAAGCTCGAACGGGGCCGTCTATGTGAAAAGTGGAAGTTGATAGAGATTACCACTCGAGAGATGTTATCCGAGCCACCCCAAGAGTCTGTTACCATCACACTCCTTACCCTTAGGTCTTATGCGGCTATTTTAAGGGGTTATGTAACAAATAAATAGTACTATGTTCATGTACATTATTTTTTTTGTATATAATAATGAATATACATTCTTGTCATTATTGATACATTGTAAATAGTTTTTAAAGTACAAATAAGATTTTTAATTATTATTTAATTAAGAATTCTATTTTATTAAATTAAGGGATTTTTTTGAATTAAATAATTTTTTAATAAAATAGTATTATCATTATTAAATTAATTTTTTATTAAATATAAGTGATCTAATAATTTTATGAATGCAATTGTAATTTTTATTAAGGTTTAAATGCCATTTCTGTCAAAACCCATAAATTTTCGATAAATGTCAGTTTTTATTTTAAATGTGAAAATTAACATATTTAGAAAATTATTTGGATAAAATAAATGTTATTTCGGGAATCAAGATGTCGAAATTATCCAACGGTGAATTTTTCATAATTTTCCGAGACAGTCAAATTTTTGGGTAAAAATTAAATACCGTTTAAATATATAATGTGTTTTATGACATCATAATGACCCAATAGTGATGTATTAAAATATTATAAGCTTTATTTATGGACAATATATGTTTTACCATTAAAATAATGTGTTTTTGGGTTTGTTTGAATTACTTTTCAAAGCATTAATGGACCCCTAAAACTTATTAAATACCTTGTCTTTTTAAATTGTTTTCCATGGGAGTGTGACTCACCTCCACATAAGAAAACTTATTATTTTAAGAATTTAGGACTTTTTCCTTATAAAATATTTTTTTCCTCTTCCATTTTCCAAAAAAATTGGGAAAAAACCATGGGATGGTTTGTGGTTTGGATTAATTTAATATAAGGGGTCCCAAACCTAAATAATAAAGAATTCCCTCACCTTTCCTTTATAAACCCACCCAAGCTCTCACTTCCTACTCACTCAAAGACTTTGGAGTTCATCCAACCTCTGTCCTACTCTCTCTATAATCCTCCCAAGGTGCTCCAATCTCCCAAGAAGCCTCTCACAAGCCTCTCTCTAGCCTTTGGAAGCACACTTCCAAGTAAGGGTTTTTTTCTTCCTTTCTCATTTTTGTCAATTTTATTTAAGTTGTTTTGCCCTTTTAGTTTCAATTATGAATGTTGGGGTATGGTTTAAAACATCCTTAGTACTACCCTCTTTATGTTGGATGATGGGATACCCCTTTCTCTCTCATTAAATGCCTCCCATGTACACCCATTACTATGCCGAAATTCTGAAAGGAACTTCTCTCTCTTCTTTTACATTCAAGCAATACTTCTATATCATGAATATAAATTCCATTACAATTGTTTGGACATGTATCTATATGACCCCCTTACTGTCCATTTCATGTAAATATTATGAGACACCCCTTTCTCTCTCATCAACCATTTTTATGAATTCTTATGTCACGCCGTTAAGCTGCCGAAGTCGCACCGATTTTCTAAACCAATGCCATTGTGTAGTGAATACCATGCCCATTTCTCCATCAAGTGTATTCACCTTTATGCACATTTTCTTATTGATTATAAAGTTTCATGTTTTAATTCCACATTCCTTTATCATGGAATAAATGATTATGTTTTATGAATCCATGGTTTATGATCCATGTGGCACACTTAAGCCTGAAAAGAAATGTTTAAGGAGGGTGTGCCCTTATAGCGCTCCAATGCATTGGGTAAAGTATATTATCATGATATGTCATGTGCAATGAGTGTTGAATCATGATAATTCATGTGAAATGAGGGTTTACTCATGCTTTATGTGCAATGAGTATTTACTCATGCTTCATGTGTAATGAGCCTTGGATCATGCTAATTCCATGTTAAGTGTTGTTGCCACATTTCCATGTTATGATTATCATGATTTATCATGCCTTTATGTTCATGTTTCTATTATTCTCTACTGATATGCCTATTGTCTAACATGTATTGTACTCCTCATGTTATTCCATGTGTACTCCCTTACTGGGATTTATAGCTCACCCTTTTCTTATGCATGTCCTCAGGTTATCCCATGCAATGCTAAGTACGAGGGAATGTAGTAGTCATGTAAAGGAAGTTTTCAATAAAGATGTTGTTTTTCATGTTTCAAGTTTTTATGTAATGATCCTAAGACCATGTTGATGCTCCTTTCGTCATAGAGTCAAAATATTGAAAAAGGGGAATATCTTAGCTCAAAGTGATTCAACCTTTGGACAAATATCAAAAAATTGACAAAAGGAAGGAATAAGAAGAACATTGCGCAAGGGTCGTGCAAGTTCTAAAATGGTCGCGCAAGTGTACTTGCACGCCGCAATGGTTGCACAAGAACACTTGCGCGCCGAATTTGGTCTCCCAAGTCACTTGTGTGCCCTAAGTGATAACCGCCCTGAGTCTTCTCTAGCCTATAAATAGCCCCGGTGGGCCCCCCATTTCGGGGAGGAATTTTTCCAGAATTCAGATATAGAGCTCTGAACGCCCATGTATCTTCTTCAGGTCTTCCGAAAACTTCTAAGGTAATTATTTACCTAGAATGGAAGGTTTAAACAAGGGGAGTAAGGTCTAAGTGTCAGAATTCACTAACACTTGTGTGCCTAAGGTATTTTACACTTAAGGGAAATGAACATACTTGAGTGTCGCCCTACTTATTCACCAAAACATGTGCGCCTCTCTTCTGGAAATACCTCAGGATAATTATAAAGGCTTTGGTCAAGGATCGCCCAAGTGTTACCATACTGGTTAACAATCGCGCAAGTACCCATGTGTCGTGCAGGTATACCTGCATGACCAGGACTTGTGCGCCCACACAGTACCTGCACGCCTGCTAGTACTTGTGCGGCCCTGCCTTTTTGGGTGCCCTTCTTTCCCATTTAACCCCTCTTTTACCACTACACCACTCCTATTGAATATTCAATCTTCAAGACATTCTTCAAATCCATTTATGGCATGTTTTCTTGATTAACATTCTTATCCGAAAGGAATTATGTGGAATATCTCTAAAAACCTATTGATTTACACATATTTATGTCACTAAGGATTGAGATTTCATTCATTCAACCTCGTCCTTAAAGATGAGAGAACCCCTTAACATGGTCCTCCTTTTCAGGAATAATCCCCAGTCATAATTCTCAAATATGGGCATCCTCCTTAGGAGTTAGTCTCAAATCCTCTTTAACCTGGGATTATTTTTCAAGAGTAAGTCCCAGTCATAATTTCCATTAATTTTGGGCATCCTCCTTAGGAGTAAGCCCCAAATCCCCAAATCTGGGCATTCTCTTCATGAGTACGCCCCAATCTTAAAATTCACAAATATGGGCATCCTCCTTAGGAGTAAGCCTCAACCATAATTCTCTTAACCTGGGCTTCCTTTTCAGGAGTAAGCCCCAGTCTCAAATATGGGCCTTCTTCCTAGGAGTAAGCCCCAGCCTTAATCTCTCTTAACCAGTCTTAATTTCCTTTTGATCTGGGCTTCCTTCTCAGGAGTAAAACCCAATCATAAGTCCCCTCCTAACTTGGTTATCTTCCTTAGGAGTAAGCCCCAAGATTAGAGTATCCAAATCTCCATGAAGCACATATACCTTTATGGACCCTGTTCCTGGATTTTTTCCCTGAAGTAAATCTTAATCCTCATCTATTTGGGAATTCATACACACATAAGCCCCACATCATTGTATCTTTCGTGGCACAATTTTCTGGTTTCACCAATACCTCTTGTTTCTCACACCGAGCATGACTCACGTGTGCTTAGAGTGTAAAAGTAATCATGACATCTTTCTTTGAGCCATCAATCATGCATAAGAATCATACTCCCTTGCTCGAGCTACGTGGGTTCTGATTCCTTTTCCAAAACAAAGGATACGTAGGTAGCCCATCTGCGGGTATGATCCCAACTTTGAAATAATCAATGTCCTTCTGAATGACAATAAACTTCAAGTGCCCCACTGAGTGGATTTAAAACCAGTATGGTCATCATAATGACCAAGAGATTTTTTATGTATTGAAAGATACCATTGGCTAAGAATCTATAAACAAATACAGATGATTCTCTATCAATGAAGAACCTCGAATACATATAAAAGATTCTCTATATTTCCTACATATCAATCATTGATTGTCAGATCTAAAGGAAAACTCCTTTTATACTTGGAAATGTAATAAGGATTCACGAAAATAACTTAAATCTATAAAGAGAGTCCCATATTAGACAATAATTCCCCTCAAAAAAAGGTGTGATGAGTCCGACCTCCCATCCTCTCAACCAATGAAAATTCCTAAGCCCCATCAGTCCACAACTAATGAGCACCTAACTCTGGAAAGTAGGTTCAAATGGATATGGAATCATTGGATGTTTCCGGTTCTATGAACAAACCCATTAGAAACCATTTGGAATGTTTGATCTTAAATCAATGAGATCATCCCTAATTCCAGAGGGAAACAAAAAATGGTGAACCCGATGTGAATCCTTAACCAAGTTAAAATGATGTTTTGATTATTTGTGAGGCCCCTATTTAAAACTCCATGAGAAGGCCAAAAAAACAATCATTGACATATGTTCTCATCCAAAAGATGTAGTGGCTAAATTTATCTTGCTTACGTCTGTTATATCATACAGGCACTCTTTTCCAAGATTTTTTGCATTATAAGAAATGGCTGCTCCCAAGTTCACACCTGTGAATACCGCTGCTATGAATGCCACTGTTGCTACTCCTACTAGAACAACGTCCACTCTGAGGATGAAATCACCTACTTAGCATCTTCAAAACTAGGTATCAGACGTGTTGGTTAACGAGTATCATCAACACGGTACCATTCCAACTCTGGAGGCTGCCCGACAATCCCTCCAAGTGAAGAACTCACACCGGTCTTCCGGACAACGACGACTCGTAATCAAGAAGTAGGCGGTGCTAACCACCGTCTCCAACCGTTTCAGGTCATTATCCCCAGAACACAATCACCATTCACTCCCATATTCTTAGGAGGTGAATGAGCAGGCCCCTCAGGGCCTTAATGCAAAGAAACAGGAGTTCTTCCCAAGGGATCCTATCAAAAATCTCCTCTAGACTCGTGAGACTGTGTGACCTCAACATGATGAGGGTACCGACTCCAGGAGTTCGGCTCAGGTTCCTCGAACTCGAGCAAGCAAGACGAATCTCTAGAGGCGAAATCTGGTTAACAGTGAGCAGGTTATCATCTCCGCCATCTCCGGAGAAGCCCACTAACCTAACATGGTGGAAAGAAATGAGTAGGCACACACACCTGCCCGTTTTAATTCCGTTGTCCAGCAGACTCGTCTGGAAGCATCATGCCAATCCCACCAGGCAATTCCGACAGAGTATTATAGGCAGGAACATACACCTGTTTATACATCATCAGCTAGTCAGTAGGCTCGTCTAACTATGTATGATGGATCTCATCAACCACATTCTGCGAAGTGAAATTAGTAGGCACATACCCCTTCTAGTACTGATCAATCCTACCAACAGTCTCACATGGTAGCATTCGGAGAAGTCAGTCAGAAATCTCCGGAAACAAACATGAGGCAGACTCAACTCTCTGCCCCTACACTGGATTACTGTCAGGATTCACTGATAGGAAAAGGTGGACAGGAGCTGGCACATACACCTACTCCAAGAACGGAATGGATGTATATCCCCATTTCAGCTGCTGAAGTCACCAAGAATATTCTATCAATGGTGAAAGATCATAAGAAAATCCATGCTCATATTCTGGATGCTTTCCAGGATATTATAACAGCTTCAGCAACATCTCAGGGAAATACACAAAAATATGTCCCTAGCAGTGGAGTGACACATCAACAGTTCACTCCAGATCAGATACACACATCTGTTCCAGTCCAAGAGGGTTGTGTGGCGTACTCCCCCATATCATACGGACAACCAAGTCAAACACATACACCTGATTTGAGTAGAGATCGTCAGCCTAACCTGGCCATCTCTCCTGATCAGGCATATACACCTGCTCAGAGCATCCACTTTCATCAACAAGTGGTTTCCAAGGTGAGTAAAAAGGCATCTAAGAAGAAGACCCGCCCAGCACAGTCAAGAGATCAAGAGCCAATCTGTAACAAGGCCTTGCTCGATGCTGGAGTTATTGAACCCCTCAGACAATTATCTATTGGAATTCAATATTCTACTCCCTCATTTCCCAATAGTGGGAACATTAATTCCAAAGGTCTTCAACAGACACTTCCTCATGAAGGCTTTCTTCATGACAATTCGGTCGTTCTCGAAGTTTCATCTTCAGATAAAAGCCACAGGAACCCTCTGTGTGGTCAGAAGACCATGGAGAAAGATATCTCATCTTTTGCTATAACCCACCATGGTGGTCCTCCCCATGATGGTGAATTTCGCTGCAAAAGTCCTCTCTGCAGTAGTGATGCACATTTCCCTGAAAATGCTCCAGTGTACAATGTAGTGCTGAGAAGGCCCTCTTATCTTGAGGCACTTGAAAATGCGAAACCAATCATGTATGATGCTTCATCGCTAGTAGGTGAAATACTTTCTCAATCGGAAGATAGCCTAGGGTGTAGGTCATTCTCTGAACCACCCCTAAGTCATGAATCTTTTAGTTTGATCAGTGATATATCTACCAATCTTGTTGAATCTGATGAAGCAACAACGAAGCACCAGCTCTGGTCAAATCAGGTAGAATAATCTTCATTGAATGGTAAAGAGGAAATGATGAACATGAGAAAATAACTAGAAAAAGGTGAAGTTCCAGTCATGTTTTGGCCTCTGGATGACTCTCAGTATGACATTCCAGAGATGTTGATGGAAGATGGAATTCCTGATATTCGTCTCAACATATGGAAAACTCTTTTTCAGTTGAAAAAGAAAGTATTATCTTATGATGAATATGAAAATCATGTTAAGATAATAGAAGGGTTACAACGCCAAATTGACTTGGAATCTCTATCAGTCTCTCGATATCTGATGGCTGAAAAGCAGCAGACAACCCTTCAGCGTTCATGCCATGGCGCACTAAAAAAATTGCGCCAGTTAATTTCCAATGCCCCATCTGGTATTCATGTCAAAGGATGGGGTGTTCATGGAGCACTGCATTTCACTGTGCTCTCCAGTCATCAATGCCCACCGAAAATGATCTCATGCAATGTTATTGCCTGTGGCCGGCCACAGTCCATGGGTTTTGTTTGTAATCAAAAGATTTCCCAAGAACAGGCCTCAATTAGTTCCGATCAAAATCAAGAATACAGAGAACAAGTTGTTGAATTACTCCTGCATCATGAAAAAAAGAATATAGAAAAGGCCTCTCATATGGAGCAAGCACATCATCAAGTGACATAAGTGTCAGAAATCATCCAACAGTCTTTCGAGCTGGGTGATAAAAGTGGATGTCGATTGATGCATCCAGCTAATTTCTGGACTAAGGTTAACAAGATCAGAAGAGATTTTAAGAAATCTAAAACATAGCATGTTAAGAGCCACCCCATCTTGCTAGACTGTGTACTCTTTTAAACCAACCCTCAAAATCAACAAATAGGATTCAAGGAGTTGACCAAAGACAGCAGGAACAGCCCCAGTCCACTGGACTGGGGACTTTTTCAAATCATCAACCCCCTCCTCCTAGAGAGTCAGTCTTTTCTCAATTAGGGAATAATCCTCAAGAGGAGCGAAGAGCCAAATTATCAGGAGATTCTCTCCAAATTACGATTCTCCAAGAAGTTCCTGAGGGATTTAATCAACAAAAGGCAATGTCTCATCAAAGACATGGAAGGAGAAAATATCACAGGAATGCCTATATGAGGGATGAAATGAATTATGCATCAATCACTGTCATCAATGCCGTTGTTTCTAATCCACCAGATGAGGCTCACTCAGAGGGATCAGATGAAGAGGTTCCTATTCAAGAAGTTGTACACACAAACACAAATGAAGAAGGTGTGCGTACACGAAATCAAAGGTTTACCCAAAATATGGGTGTTCCTTCAAGTAACCCACTTCCCCCTCTCCTAAAGGGATCAAACAAGGGGAAGGAAAATAATTAGGTTACATATCCTTCCTCTGGAGAAGGACAATCGCTCTCACTAGAGCAAAGATTTGTGCAACAGGAGGAATAAATGAAGGAATTGAAGAGGTTGAATGCAGAACTACTTCAAGGTAGTCTTCCTCCTAAGCGTGATGGAGTTAGTAAGCCAAGGGAGTTTGTTGCAGCTACTGAGACGGATCAAGAATATCCCCCATTATCAGTACACCCTCACAGGTCTAATCCTACGGGTCAAGTGCAACAACAATTTGTTGTACTGCCATCAGTTGCAGTACCAGCTTCCATACCTGTTCAAACTCCAGTCATTGCACCTGCCCAAGTCCAAGTTCAAATGGATGTTTCTCAAAAGTTAATAACTACCATTGAGTCATTAATAGATTGGTTAGAGACTATGGAAGGGAAGCATGTGCAGGTTCAACCAGAAAAGAAAGCTTACCTTGAATGTGTAGATTCAATCCGCCCCCATCAAGTTTTGGGAACCCTGTATTCCCTATTTTTAATGGATCAGGCAACCCTGAATAGCATTTGACACATTACGTGTCTTGTTGAGAACCTATGATGGGAACTTCGGAGTAGCAAGAAGTAGTTAAACTCAGATGCTTTGTGCAAACCTTGCAAGGACTAGCCTTTTTCTGGTATACAAGCTTGCAATCCCGGTCAATTACCGGATGGGAGGATCTTCTCCAAAGATTCCTTCTCCAATTCATCTCAACTTTGCCTAAGAAAACAGTTTTCGATCTTACAAACTGTAAGAAAATGGAGAATGAAAGAGTCTCTGATTTAATTGCTCGCTAGAAGGGATTAACATATTCTTTGAGCTTAGCACTCCCTCAAGAGGAACTGTTGCCAATCTGTGTGGAAAATCTGCGTGATGAATTACGCACACCACTGATCCCTATGAAATACACAGGAGGGTATTGAGACCTTACTTCAATCGCTCAACAGATTGAATATTCTCTTATACATACTAAGGATAAATCTCGTGTAATTCCATCATCTCTAGGAAGGAGAATGGGTAAAGCAGAGGATGCTATAGTTATGCTTAAAACAGCACTTGTACCTGCTTCTACCTCAAAACATTCATCTTCTCGAAGTGATCCACCTCCTGAGCGTCAATAAAAAAGGCCGTTTCATCAAGATGATCAAAGAGATAAATGACGAAAACAGTTTGATGAGATGAAGAGTAAGGTTTATTCTTTCCTAAATGAACAAGTTCCTGGTTACTTCATTTCATCCCTGGAGAATAATTTGGTTCAGCTGCCGAGGCCCAAGAGGCCAAACAAGGAAGGATATGAAGACCGTCTCAATTATTGCACATTTCATCAGATGCTGGGACATCCCATCCAGGAGTGTTTTGTTTTCAAAGACCACCTACAAAAAATGGTCGATTTGGGACAGGTTAAACTGATTGGTTCTCCAGCTTAGGTAGCATGTTTTACTACTACAGTGCCAGAGGAGGAAGGTGAGTGGAAAGAAATAAAAAGAAAAAATGCGCAGAAATATGATGATTGGATGGTCAGAAAGACGATCAACCGAACTCATGATATTTTGCGAACACAATTAAAGAAACCAATTGTGCCTTCTACCATGAATGCCAGAACAAAATCCTCTTCAGAGGGAAAATCCTCAAAAAGGCACCATAATTCCAAGAAAGAGGAACAATCAGAAGAAGATGAGTATGTGTCAAAGACTATGTTGTCTTTGACTCTTGCAGATTTCATGCCATCTACTTCAAAGCCACAGGCATTGTCCCACCAAACGGCATAGCCTAAACAGGCTAGTCAGGCAGAGTCTTCATCGGATGAAGAGTTGATCTTTGGTTCTGTTAATATGATTCACTTAATAGATCCTTGTGCCAGTTGCAGTTTCGATTTTGATGAGCCCGAATTCACTATATCAAATAGAGGAATCAGAGGGGGTTCTAGGAGTCTGGGATACAGAGGAAGACATGGATATCCCAGAAGCCACTATTCCAATTCTACCCCTGCTAGAACTATGTATGTAGCAGAAACTCATGGCAGAGCCCTTCAACGAGCTCAATAAGAACAAGAAAGTTCTTCCACCAATAGCAAATTCAGTCCTGGCAAAGTTATTCTAGAGTATCAGTTGGGGGTTCCAACTTCATCCTCTCAACAAATAAATGGATCTAATCATTCTAATCTTCCGAAACCAGGATTATTGCAAACTCATATCCTGATACAAGATGCATCAAATTCCAAAGCATCAACTTCCAAGGCACCTGCTAAACCACATGATCCTATTGGGAAACGCAGACCTCTAGATCAAAAATATGATGTATTGAAACACCAGGCCCAAGTACCATCCAATTTATCAATTCTGGGTGGTTGGAATCTGTCAAAGGATCTTCGGGAGGCACTCATCGAGGCTTTGTCAAGTCCTCAGGAGTTTGAAACTGAAATTGCTGCAGCTGAAGTCTATCAGGTAGAGAATAATCCTACGGAATGCCACGAAGTTATATCATTCACTGATGAAGATGAAGATGATGTCGTGCATGGACATGTTAGACCCCTGTATTTGTCTGGAAAGGTCAATGGCGTAGACGTCCGAAGAGATTTCATTGATAATGGTTCAGAATTCAACCTCATGCCCATTCGTACACTTCGGTGATTGGGCCTCACGGAATCTAATTTATCTCCTTCTACCATGATGTTACAAGGATATGATAAAAATGAACAAGAACCACTGGGTGAAGTTACACTCAGAAATCAGTTTGGATATCTTGTATCCAATTCAGATTTTGTGGTTGTTGATCAATACTTAGCCTTCAACATCTTGCTTGGAAGACCCTGGCTACATCAACATGCGGCTATCCCTTCATCATACCATCAATTTCTCAAGTATTGTTTCGACGGTCAAGTTGGGAAATTTTATGGTGATAAGGCCACGTTCAAGACATGTGAGTCTCAATACATTGAGGTGGAATTCTATCACATGAAGGGAAGGGAGAAATCCACAGCAAAAGAGATTACCATAGTTAATGCTCTGTATGGTTTGGAAAAGATTCCAGTAAATCCATTTGCGCATGTGAGTACAGATTATGTGTTGCCTATTAGTCAAATTGACAGGATAGAACCAAATCAAAATACTCTTATGGAAAGATCCATAATGTCAATTACAGAAATTGATCCAGGCAACACGGGAGAAATTGGAAACCCACCAAGCAGTGATAAAAGCCCAAATGGTGACGCCTTCATTTCATCTGCTGAAATCCAACAAGTATATACTTCTCCAATCAGGCCAGAAGAAGTTATAGAAACATCGAAGGTGACCAGTGATGTTGATTCTCAATCCATCATCTCCTCTTTATTACCCAAGGAAGACTCTTCATCATCAATTGGTTCAGAAATGTAAGCCTCTTCTTCAAGATGTTCAAATTTTAACATCTCTCTTAATCATGGATATTTTGCTTCATCATATACTATGAAAGTAGAAACAGAAGAAGTAACACATGTTGAAGAAGAATAGGAAGATCTCAGAGATGATCCTCCAGCATTTGAAGATGGTATCTCTACCACCGTGGATGAACTCAGAGAAATAAATCTATGTACAAAAGAAGATCCACGCCCCACTTTAATCTGTGTGGCCATGACTCTTGAAGAGAAAGATATGTATATTTTCTTTTTAAATCAAAATCGAGACATATTTTCTTGGAACTATATAGAGATGCCCGGGCTTGACCCTGATATTGCTACTCATCATTTAGGTTTACCGGAAGAACATTGAGGATTTACGCAAGCCGCGAGAAGAACACACCCAACTTATGCTTCCAAAATTGAAGCTGAAGTGGATAAGATTTTCAAAGCTAACTTTTTTCAGAGAAGTTCAATATCCCAAGTGGTTGGCTAATATTGTCCCTGTGAAGAAGAAGAATGAAAAAATTAGAGTTTTCATTGATTTCAGAGATCTTAATCGGCATTGTCCTAAGGATGATTTTCCAGTTCTGATTACAGAACTCCTGATTGATGCAACAACTGGCTATGAAGCACTTTACTTCATGGATGGATATTCTGGATATAATCAAATCCTAATGGCTCTAGAAGATGAGGAATCCACAGCTTTCAGAGCCCCTCAGGGTGTGTTTTGGTACCGGGTAATGCCCTTTGGCTTAAAGAATGCAGGCGCAACATATCAGCATGCCATGCATCGTATCTTCAAACCCTTTTTAGGGAAGTTTTTTGAATGTTATGTGGATGATTTGGTGGTCAAATACAAACAACATTATAATCACTTGGATGATTTGGAAGTCATATTCCGCAAGCTTCGAAAACATAATTTGAAGATGAACACCTTAAAATGTTCTTTTGGGGTAACCTCAGGAAAAATTTCTCAGTTTTGTTGTACTCCATCGTGGTATTGAAGTCAATCTTGAGAAGACCAAGTCAATACTTGGTATGTCACCTACTCTAAATTTGAATGAATTAAGAGGACTTCAAGGACACTTAGCCTATATTCTGCATTTCATCACCAATTTGGCTGGCAAAAGTTTACCCTTCACCAAATTGATGAAGAAGGGAGTCACTTACCAGTGGACTGAAGAATGTCAATAAGCATTTGATATTCTCAAGAAATACCTCTTGAGTCCACCAGTACTCATGCCACCTGTTTAAGGAAGACCACTTATCCTCTATGTGACATCCTTAGAGCAATCATTGGGTGCCTTTCTTGCTCCGAAGAATGATGTAGGGAATGAAAACATCCTCTACTACCTCAGTTGGACTATTCTTGAAGCAAAAACCCGGTATTAAAGTATTGAGAAGTGCTGTCTGGCATTAATCTTTGCAGTTCAAAAGTTGAGACACTACCTGCAACATCACGAGGTCCAATTGGTATCTCGCAATAACCTGCTCAAATTCATCCTTAGTCGTCCAATGCTTATAGGACGTCTGGCATGATGGGCAGTTATTTTGCAGTAATTCGACATTCAGTATGTGTCTCAAAAGGCAATAAAGGGCCAATCTCTGGCTGATTTCCTTACTGAACACCCTTCAGTGGAAGACACATATTCAGATATTGAACTCCCTAATGAGGAAGACTTCTCTATTCAGGATATTCCTCATACATGGGAAATGTACTTTGATGGTGCTTCCAGAAGTACAACAGGGAGGAAAATGGAAAATCCTAAATTCAACAAAGTTGGCTTAGGAATTGTGCTCATTTCTCCAAAAAATGCAGTGTTACCTTATTCCTTATTATCGTGGGAAGGTGGTACCAATAATGAAGTAGAATACCAAGCTCTCATTATAGGCTTGGAATTGGCGCTTCAAGCACAAGTGAATCACTTAAAGGAGAAAGGTGATTCCGACCTGGTAATCAAACAAGTCAATGGGGATTATGCCATTAGAAAAGAAGAATTAATCCCTTTGTATGATTATTCCATAGAGTTAATGGAGGAATTATCTTCGAAACCGACATTTTCTTATGTCCCAAGATCACAAAATGCTCAAGCTGATGCACTGGCTAATATAGCCACAACTCTGGCAGATCCAAATCGAGATGAGACAATTATCAGTATTACCCACCATCATGCAATTTCACCTTATGTTCAAATCAGAACAGAGGAAATTAATTAAATTAGTCCCATTCCTGAACCTTATGGTCATACTACAGGATTTATGTCACATATCAGGGAATACCTTCAAAATGGAACACTTCCACCTGATAGAGCCTAGAAAGAACAAATTCGGCGACACGTGGTCAATTTTACTCGTTATGATAGCCCAGATCACTTAGAGAAAATTCTCTACAAACATGGTTTTGTTGGAGTTCTTTTCAGATGCATTGATGGTGAAGAGACAATGGCTGTCCTGAAAGAAGTGCATGCAGGAGTCTGTGGTGTCCACCAGTCTGGACATTGAATGTCTGATCAGATTCAAAGGCTTGGATACTTTTGGCCTTCAATGATACAAGATTGTGTTGATTTCACAAAGAAGTTTCATTCATGCCAAGTACATGCCAATTTCATTCACCAACCTCCAGAGTTGCTTCATACAGCTAAATACTCATGGCCATTTGCCACATGGTGAATGGGTGTGGTGGGACCTTACCCTTCAGCTACGGGCAAGCAGTTTAAGTATATTCTTACTGCCACTGATTTCTTTTCCAAATGGGCAGAGGCAATACCTCTTAAGGAAGTCAGTTCTAAATGCATTTTTAGCTTCATCACGTCTAACATCATTACTAGATATGGTGTCCCTCATACCATATTGACAGACAATGAAACCAACTTTTGTTCATCCAAGGTGAAGAAGTTTTACCAAGAATACAACATCAAATCCAACCATTAATCTCGGTATCATCTGGCGGCCAATGTCCAGATAGAAGCCTTCAACAAGACTCTTTCAAATATACTGCAAAATATGGTTGATAAAGATAAGAAATCATGGCCTGATAAACTCTTTCATGCTTTATGGGCTTATCGGACCACCACCCTCTCTGCAACGCGGTTAACTCCATATTCACTGGTATATGGAACGGAATATGTCTTTCCCATTGAAGTTCAACTACCCTAGCTTTGAGTATCCATTTGTGATCAGTCATCTACAGATGAACAATCTCAAAAGTGATTTAATGAATTGGAATAGTTAGATGAGAAAAGATTGTGCACTTTTCACCACTTGGATGTCTATCAGAATCGAATAACATGAGCTTTTAACAAAAAAGTTTGTCTTCGTTCATTCACTCATGGAGAATTGGTATTAGTTCTCAGAACTCCAATGATACCAAGAAAGAAACCTCCCAAGCTTGAGCCAAAATGGGAAGGACCTTAGTCAATACATAAGGTATACTCCAATGGATCTTATTCTTTAATCTCAATGGATGGAGAACTCATAACTACTCCAACCAATGCCAGATTTCTGAAGATGTATTTTGTATAAACACAAAATATATCATCATCGGTCCGGTATGACCTTATACTGCACCACTGTCCTGCATGACATTAAAACTTATCATCACGTCCAGCAAGACGTTAAACTGCATAACCAACGGTCCATTCATACGACCTTAAACTATTCACACTTACGTCCAACATGATGTTAAACTGTGAAAAAGTCCCAAATACTTCCAACATGATGTTAAATGGTGTACTCTTTTGTCCTCACTGGATGACATTAAACTGCACAATTCCCCTTTTGTCCAACATGACATTAAACTGTATTGTCCCCATCGTCCTAACTACATGACGCTAAACTGTACAGAATGTCCTTTAATACGTCCTACATGACATTAAACTATGCTTTGTCCCTGTTACATGACATTAAACTGTACAACACCAATAGTCCTAACTACAAGACTTTAAACTTCATAGTCCCTTTTTATGTCCAATGTGACATTAAACTGTGCATCGTTAGGGTTGTTTCCACCTCTTGTTTCTCACACCGAGTATGACTTACATGAGCTTAGATAAATCTTCAACCATAACACTCTCTCTGGGATACTAACCATGTGTAAGTCCTAACACTATTTTTTTAGGTCATTGTCCCCAAGGACAACTTGATCACTAATTCATTCTTTAATTGAACTACGCGGACATTGATCCTTGCATTCTAGGCTGGGTACATAGGAAACCTCCCAAGGTTCAAGCCCAAAACTAATTTCTTCACATCGGTTCACCTCCATCTCATACGATGTTGATTCATGAAACTTCCCCTAGAATCAATATCTTTACATTGGTTCACTTTCATCCTTTCTATACGACGTTAAACTATACAACACTTTTGTCCAGTATGACAGTAAACTATAATATTCTTTGATACCCTCACCTGAGAGGGAATCATTATTTACATTGATTTTCAATCATGTTATATTCCAAAGACTACGTGCATACATGGAAATTCCCGAACCTTTTATCTTGGGTTAAACCATCATTGCACTAAAGTCCCCTTTCACCCTTCACATGTACAAACCAAATTTGTACATAGGGTATTTCTAGAACTATGTGAGATTGATTCCAATCCTTATTTGATACATAGGAACGTTCGAGTGTCCCTCGAATCTAGCCCCAAGTCATTGGGCCTAACCCCAAATTCCACTTTCAGTCCCTTGGATGAAAAGTCCCCATGAAAACACACACTGTGTATTTCTTATAATGGTCCAAGATCTATGACACTAAACTAAGATCTCCATTCCTTTTTTCCCGCACGACGTTAAATTGTAGTTTTAAAAATATGTCTGGCTTGATTCCCATCCTTATGGGATATGTAGTGAAGTCCAACATTTCAATTCAGGACCTAGCCACTACATGATTATGGTTAGCATTGCTATGTGTATCTCTGCATACATTAAACAATACCCATATTTATATGTCATAATCCTAACCTGAAATATTTTCAGATCTTCATAACCCTTTTCTTGACTTCTAGTCAAAAAATGTCAAATTTCTGAGAGTTCTTTTGCCTGACTATGCAGTATGTGCCCTTAGGTGGCCTTGCATAAACAGTCTACATAACAGATTTTTCAGCAAAAAGATACTATTATTCGACTATGCAGCCAATGCCCTTAGGTGCCCCTTCATAATTCAACCCCCTAATAGGGTTTTCGGATACTGGTAACTTCATTCTTAGGAAGAAATCCTCTTTTGTCCTTATTTGTCTTAAATGACAATATATAGGGATCCACAAAAATAGCCATCCTTAACATATTTTTCCCATATCTTTTTTCATGATCTGAAAGTATTCAAGTCTATGGTTTATATTCTCCTTCCCCACGTTTGGGTCAGACCTTCATAGGAGTGATATCCATCCAGTTCTTCGATAATCTTTTTTGGAAATATCTTATCCATATTCAAGTACCTCTTTGCATACAACAAACTCTATACTTTGGAAAATTTGAATCTCCATAAACTTTCACTGGCTTTTTAGAACTAGGAATGTAAATTTCTGAGAGTTCTTTTTCCTGACTATGCAGCACATGCACTTAGGTGGCCTTGCATAAGTAGTCTACATAACGGACCTGTCAGCCAAAAGAAGCTATTTATTTGACTATGCAGCCAATGCCCTTAGGTGGCCCTGCATAATTCAACCCCCTAACGGGTTTGTTAAATAATGGTAACATAATTCTTGGGAACTAGTTCTTCTAATGACTTTTATCTCTTTTTCATATCATTCCTCAGATTCAAATATTCTTAAGTCATAGTTTACATATTTTCCATCATACTTGAGTGTGGTAATATGTTTTTAGATGAATTGTCAAGGAATTGAGTCAATTCTAATTCATTTGGTCAAAGCTATTTCGACCTTAAACATTATCCTCTTTATGTCCGACGTGCATGACTTTAAACTGCCCACAAAAGACAAAGGAACTATGAATAAAAGTCAAGTTCCATCTCACTAAACATACATTTTTTATGATTTAGGTAATATAGAGAAATTAAGAGATTCAAAGTTTGTAGGGTTATTTATATTAATCCTAGTAAAAATCAAACTATGCTTACTAGGACCATTGGATTAGGTAAAATTTTAAGTAGGTAGCGAAAGAATACAAGCATTAATGATTGAAGATAAATGTACTCTCCATTGATGCACAAGAATTAGAGGGACATCCACAGATTGGAGCCTCTTCTCTTTTTCAGGAAATTACGACTTTCAACATAAGTCATCACTTGATGTACAACATCCCGAGCTTCATCATCAGCTACTTGAAGGTCGTGTACTGGACCGGCTTCACTCTTCTCAACTTGATGGAGTGCCTTCTTGGCATCTGCAATGTCTTTCATACCATTCGCTTGAGCTCCCTCCAATGAATTATTGAGCTGGTCAAGTTCCCCAGTAACAACATCTAACTGTTGCTGGAGCTGCACCTACTGGACGACTTTTTCTTTGATCTTATGCTTCAGATCCTTCATCTTGGAAGCATAGTCAGCCTCAGCTCGGGATACCGTAGCCTCAAATTTGCCAATTTTGACTGACATTTTCACCCTGGTCAGATCTTCACAACACTTTTGCTCCGGCTCCCTCCTCAAGATGACTTGTTTCACCGCGGTATGGATCTCTTGGTATCCAAAACCACCAAGTCCTATCATGATGAACTGGGATGATAACCGGGAAATCTTTCATGAAAGATATTCTAAAGGCACCTCGTATATGATTTTCCATTTGTTGTTCCATGCCTTGCATCATGAAAAGCTGAGCGCCTTAAGCACCAATGGGTCTGGATCAACATCATCATCACATGAGGGCATGTAATCTGGGATTAATTCACTTAAGGAAGTTCCTTGTTCTGCTTCTTCCCCCCTGACCCTGGTTACTCCACCTTCTACTACTGTTTGGGCGGAAGTTGAGACCTCACATCTAGTTCTAACCATTGATGTTGATATCCCTGTTTGATCAATTAAAATTATGGTTAGTTTCATAGAACAATGGAAGTTGGTTTTCTATCTTGAAAACTCAGTACAATCATTACCTAACAGTAGATTAGAAGCGTGAGAAGACTCCTCCCCATCATTCCCAGTTTCAACAGGATCTTCAAGATGGGTCTCATGAGGGTTTACTGGGTTTAACTCTACTTAAGCTAATTTTTCTGAAATAGTAGGGTTGACGTCAATGTCCACACCCTCTTCAGGCATTGGCAGTTCTGCAGATTCTCTGGATGGAACTGCATATTATTTTTAGTCATGATTAGAAGTGTAAATTATAAGAAAATTTACTAGACGAAGGATAACACTTGCGTCCAAGGTCTTCTAAATCACATGATAATTTAGCATGATCATAAAATTCATCGAAAGACATGCCACAATTCATCATTTCATCAAATGATATTTCAAAATCCTGGTTAGTCTCACCAGTGAGAGAATTTGATGTATCCTCTTGGCGACCCTCATTCTGTGGCCCCTGAACCTGGATAGATTCTTCAGGAAGGATGGCAGATTCAGTTGCTGTGACCACCAATGATTCTGGTGCAGGTTCTTCTCTACTTGTAGTAGTAGCAGGAGCAGTACTAGGAATAGATGTTGGTTCTTTTTCAGAAGTAGCCAAGTCAGCATGAATTTGCATTTGTTCAACAGCACCCTCCATAGTCCTCAAAGGAGGATCAGTCCTTTCCCTCATAGGGGAAATTGATGATGCCCCTGAAATCCCAAGGAAAATGAGCAATCTTTTCATGGTTTAAGACTCATTATTATCCTAAAGACATACCACTTCTAATGAAGCGTTTAGCTGTGGTCTTCTTCCTCTGATGCTTTTTCTTCCTTGGCTTTTTGGGAGTGTCAGCAGTCTCCATTATAGGTACTTGAATGGGAGAGGGGAAAGCCATGTGAAACTCCTCATTCATGGCCTGCTGGCCTGGATACATCTCACCCAGTTCAAGAGGAGATTCAGCAGTAGCCCCGATGACAGTACCACCAGGGCTATACTATGGTGAAGGAACCTCAGTCGTTTTGGCAAGCTGCAAGATGAAGAAAACAATTTCCTTGAATAAAAAATCTTCGACTGAAATCAATTTGCAAAGCAAATAAGGAAATAAAACTTACATCTTCAGGAGCCACATAATCATGCCACTCCTCATCAGTGCTGCCATGATCCATCATTTATTTCACCCTCTTGGTGATAGAGATAGAATCTTTGGTGGCATATATGTAGGGCTTCAACTCTTTGACATAGGTTCCTACTTCATCAGGGTTATCCTTGAAATGAATATTTGCAGGATCCTAAAGAGTCCCTATACCAGGAAGACATAACCCTTCACATAGCTCCATCTAGATAGTTTCAGAATCGCAGTATACATCCCACCATGCCTGGATGGCCTCTGGTCGTAGATTTGCAGGTGTACTAGAAGGCTGCGAAGAGGGTCCTACAATCTTTGATTTCAGTTTCTTCCCAACTCCTGCAACTATAAAAATAGAATGAAAACTTGTTACTCTATAAAGTTACTTGAAATTAAAATTTCCTCAATAAAGTAACTCACCAGGAGTTGATGGGGTGGCTCTCTTGATTCTGACACGAGGATTTTATATGACACTGGGCCATTTTGACACATGTTGTATCTCCTGAGAATCTAATGAATCAGACTCAGTTGAAGTTTTCGGTGAACTAGCTTTAGGAGTGGAAGAATCACCTACCACCTGAATTGTTTCTTTCCCAATGGTTCTCTTCTTCTTCCCAACCTAGTCAATAGGTTTATTCAATATGGCCTCAGGATATGATGCTATCCAGTTTTCAGTATACCATATGGTCAAATTGCTTACCGCTTCAGTATTTGCTATGTCAAAGACTGCCCCAGTCCATTCAATAGCCATTAGCAACCATAGTTGCTGAGCAACCATTGGATACTACTATTATCTGACGTGCATTGGAGGAGATACAACAGTTGTCTACAGACATGTGAATTGGCGTGCAAATTGATATGGAGCATAGGCCTCACATATAATTTCCCCATCAATTCTAGTGGCCAGTACACCATCTCCGCAGCCCAGCATGTAAGACCACTATTCCAAGCTGGTTGATCCATCGTCAACAAATCACCCTGTCAGCGGATTTCCATAGGGAAAGAAGTGGAATTCCTTATGCATACCCAGCCTTGGCCTAATATCATAGGCATTGAGGGACAATGGACAAACCCCAGAGAAGGCATGGACAGACGACCTGAAAGAACTTTCGGGAATCTATATTCCATTCTATACAGTATATGTCTAGAAGTGAGTAGCGATCCATCCCCATAAAACATGTAATGGTCCCATGAATCTCAAAGGAGACTTACCCATATAGACATGAAGTAATCTCCTATGAATCTTTTCCAAAACTGGGGTAGCCAACCCCACCATCATCCTCTCAGCCAACTTGGCTACGATAACGAAGGTCCCTGTCCTGAAGCCTCCCTTCAAATATCTAACTAGAAAATGATAGACACTGAGCCATAAGGCTAAAAATCTTGCCATACGGGTCTTCTCTATAATTTTATGTTTCACTTCATACCCCCATTTCTCAAACTCTTCTACTTCCAGAGTTGGCCAGAATGTGCTAGGAGAACCTCTCTTATCCTCTCTAGGGCAACTAGTAGGACGAGTACAGGTGGGCCCCTTTTCCCTCTTCTTCTTGAGAAACACATTCATCCATTCCTCTTGGTGAATATCCCTTCTAGAATGAGTCTTTGATGTCTTTGAGATTTTGAGCTTATGATAAATCTTCAATAATTCTCGAACCAAATTCGGAGTCTTCTCCAAATCATTCAATGTTTCCTTTGGAGGGATGAATTCTTCATACATATCACCCAAAATTGGAACCCCTGAGATCTTTTATACATCCCACAAACTAATACCTACTTCTCCATGGGTCAGATTGAAAGAATTCGTTTCTGGGATCCAGCGGCTAAGCAACTCTGGTGAAAAATTATCATTCCTATAAACATACGTCTGCCCAGCCCAGACGGCTTCATAAATTGCAGCTCCCTTCAGATCCTCGACAAACTCTTCACAACTTTGTCACACCCAATAATCCCACATCCAAGTTGGCTTCACCCCTCCTCCGGAACGGAATTCCCATTTCCCTTCAATCCTTTGGATTGATCCATCTGAGAATTTCGAAAGATTGAAGGATAACAATGTGGTTGCAGCTCAGGTTTGTGAAGTTTCAGATCTGGTGTACAAGAGCTATGATGCATTATATAGGCTTTCTTTACTATTCCAGCATTAGAAAATGTTCCTGAGATTGAGACATTCGCTGAAGAAATGTTGGTATACGGCTGAAACCAGGAAGGTGGGAGATAGTTCTTTGCCTCTGGAATATTGACATCTTGAAGATGGCCATGGCCATACAGAGGTAGATAGATGCTGTGTGGGAAATCACGATGATATTTCTTCAGATACTTAGCTAATTCTGAGAGAGTATTGTCGCAAACAGTATAGTAATCATGGCCAATGATCTCCATCATCTCATCAATTCTTTTTCTCGCCAGTTCATCAGTCGTTCCGATTCTCATTGGATCCATTTGATCTGCACAAAAGTTGAATAATTAACTCTTAAAAAATGTTAATTTTTTCAAAAAATTTGTGAAGTATTTAAAAAATTTGCTAAGGCATTAAGGCGCGCAAGTCCCATAATTGGCGCACAAGTCTCCTTCGGCCGCGCAAGTATTGGTCGCGCAGGTATCACTGTGCAAGTCCAAATACCTTAACAGAAGCACAATGCAAGAAACAAGAAGCATGAAATAGCGGAATCACTTGCGCGAACGAGCAAAAGCCGAGATCCAAGTTGCACGCCGAGAGAAAGTAATCCGTGAGAGCTGAGTGCTTTGTGTGGAATGAAGCTCCCTATTTATAGACACAGCCATAACCCTGCGCGGCGTACCCTGCACGATCAAAGGTCATACCCCTTCATGACAGACCCTACGCGCCTGAAGCTCATTTGCACGCCATACCTTGTGCGTCCCAATTTCCTTTTGATTCTCAATTTCCTTAGAGTCAAATCCTCATTTCTTTTGGATCCAACTCGGAGGGGGGACTTTTGTTGAAGATCCTTTCATCACAGAGTCTAAATATTGAAAAAGGGGAATATCTTAGCTCAATGTGATTCAACCATTGGACACTTATCAAAAAATTGACAAAAGGATGGAATAAGAAGAACATTGTGAAAGGGTCGCGCAAGTTCTACAATGGCCGCGCAAGTGTACTTGCATGCCACAATGGTCGCGGAAGAACACTTGCACGCCAAAGTTGGTCGCACAAGTCACTTGCGCTCCCTAAGTGATAACTGCCCGAGGTCTTCTCCTGCCTATAAATAGCCCTGGTGGGCCACCCATTTCGGGGAGGAATTTTTCTCGAATTCAGATATAGATCTCTGAACGCCCAAGTCTCTTTATCAGGTCTTCTGAACACTTCTAAGGTAAATATTTACCTAGAATGGAAGGTTTAAACAAGAGGAGTAAGGTCTAAGTGTTAGAATTCTCTAAAACATGCGCGCCTAAGTTGTTTTACCCTTAAGGGAAATGAACATACTTGTGCGCCGCCCTACTTCTTCACCAAAACATGTGCGCCTCTCTTCTGGAAATACCTCAGGATAATTCTAAAGGCTTTGGTCAAGGATCGCCCAAGTGTTACCCTACTGGTTAACAATCGCACAAGTACCCATGTGTCGTGCAGGTATACCTGGGTGACCAGGACTTGTGCGCCCACACAGTACCTGCGCGCCTGCCAGGACTTGCGTGCCCCTGCCTTTTTGGGTGCCCTTCTTGCCCATTTAACCCCTCTTATACCATTCCACCTCTCCTATTCAAGATTCAGTCTTGAAGAAATTCTTCAAATCCATTTATGGAATGTTTTCTTGATTAACTTTCTTATCTGAAAGGAATTATGTGGAATATCTCTTAAAACCTAGTGATTTACACATCTTTATGTCACTAAGGATTGAGATTTCATTCATTAATCCTCATCCTTTATGATGAGAGAACCCATTAATCTGGGCCTCCTTTTCAGGAATAATCCCCACTCATAATTCTCAAATTTGGGCATCCTCCTTAAGAGTAAGTCCCAAATCCTCTTTAACCTAGGCTTCCTTTTCAAAAGTAAGTCCCAGTCATAATTTCCATTAATTTTGGGCATCCTCCTTAGGAGTAAGCCCCAAATCCCCTAATCTGGGAATTCTATTCAGGAGTAATCCCCAATCTTAAAATTCCCAAATATGGGCATCCACCTTTAAGGTAATCCCCAACCATAATTATCTTAACCTGGGCTTCCTTTTCAGGAGTAAGCCCTAGTCTCAAATATGGGCCTTCTTCTCAGGAGTAATCCACAGCCTTAATCTCTCTTAACTAGTCTTAATTTCGTTTTGATATGGTATTCCTTCTCAGGAGTAAAACCCAATCATAAGTCCCCTCCTAACTTGGGCATCTTCCTTAGGAGTAAGCCCCAATATTAGAGTATCCAAATATCCATGAAGCATATATACCTCTATGGACCGTGTTCCTGGATTTTTTCCCAGAAGTAAATCTTAATCCTCATCTATTTCGGCATTCATACACACATAAGCCCCAAATCATTGCATATTTCATAGAAAAATTGTCTGGTTTCACCAATACCTCTTGTTTCTCTCACCAAGCATGACTCACGTGAGCTTAGAGTGTAAAAGTAATCATGACATCTTTATTTGAGCCATCAATAATGCATATGAATCATACTCCTTTTCTCAAACTACATGGGTTCTGATTCCTTTTCCAAAACAAAGGATACGTAGGTAGCCCATATGCGGGTACGATCCCAACTCTGAAATAATCAATGTCCTTCTGAATGATAATAAACTTCAAGTGCCCCACTGAGTGGATTTAAAACCAGTATGGTCATCATAATGACCAATAGATTTTGTATGTATTGAAGGATACCATTGGCTAAGAATCATTAAATAAATATAGATGATTCTCTATCAATGATGAACATCGAATACATATAAAAGATTCTCTAAATTTCCTAAATATCAATCATTGATTGTCAGATCTAAAGGAAAACTCCTTTTATACTTGGTAATGTAATAAGGATTCACGAACATAACTTAAATCTATAAAGAGAGTCCCGGAGTAGACAATAATTCCCCTCAAAAAAGGTGTGATGAGTCCGACCTCCCATCCTCTCGACCAATGAAAATTCCTAAGCCCCATCAGACCACAACTAATGAGTGCCTACATTTGGAAAGTAGGTTCAAATGGATATGGAATCATTGGATATTTCAGGTTCTACGAACAAACCCATTAGAAACTGTTTGGAATGTTTGAGTCTTAAATCAATGAGATCATCCCCAATTCTAGAGGGAAACATCCCAAAAGACACTAAACCTCTCGATATTCTTTGTTGTATCAAGTGAAGTTTTATGTAATAAATCATGTTTATGTTTGTATTAAAAAGCAGGGTTGTCATAGTTGGTATCAGAGGATAGGTTTAGTTATTTTTGGGATTATGATTAGAAAACCCTAGTAAAGCCTTAGAGATAAGACTAAGTATAATAAAAACATCCCTAAGTTTTGGTAAGTACTGAGTTAGTGGTTTATCAAGCAAATACATCCCTGTCTGGATACGACTAGGTAGAGGCGGCTCTGGCACAAATGTATCCTAGGGGTAAAACACGAAAACACCACTTTGAGCTAGACTCGAATGGGAATTGGTGCACGACAACGGGCCTTGCTACACTCTTGGTTACGACACTCCTTGGGGATATGTTTTGATAAAGTCACAAGCTTAGTATGAACCCTTATTTAGGGAATTAAAAAAATTCCCCTAAGAATATATGTTAGAAAGTAGATCATGAAAAGCCTAGATTGAATCCTATAGACTCATGAGTTACGGAAATAAAAGTTTATTTATAATTCATCAACTTTTGTCTTTGGATTACCCTTTATGTGTTACCCCTAACTTTCCTTTTATTCCAGCCAATGGCCGGTAATATGAGGACTTGGGCTAACAACCGTTGTGACGATCAGTGTGATGACTGTACTAATGAGATTCCCAATCCAATGGGAGCGGGAATCGTGATCTTTGTCACAATTCTCTCTCAGCTAACACAAGTTTTGAATAGAAACACGGGTCAAGAGGAACGTTCAACCCCCTATGAAAGAACAAGTCGCTATCGAGAGCTTCATAAGACAAAGGCCTCCTACTTTTAGTGGATCATCCAATCCCATGATCGCTGAACAATGGATCAACTCCATTGAAAAGATCTTCTCCATCCTTCAATGTCCTGAACAAGAGAAGGTTCTCCTGGCTGCTTATCGTATGGAGGGTGAATCTAATAAATGGTGGACGTTGATAAAAAATACGAAGCCTAAGGAGGAGATCGAGGCGTTGGAATGGAAGGATTTCTCGAAGATGTTTTTCGATAAATATTTTCCACGCACCCTTCGGCTTAAGATGGAAAGGGACATCCTTTCCCTCAAGCAAAAAGACGAAGAATCTGTTGGAGCGTATGAGGAAAACTTCACAAGGATTGCACGATACGCTTCTGGCTTTGTAATTACCCCCGAATGCAAGGTTGACCACTTATTTGGTGGGCTGAAGCCTAGCCTGCGGAAAGCATTAGTGATCCGTGACTTCGACAGCTATGAGGAAATTGTCTGATGTGCCCTCAAGGTCGAAATGGAGATCGGGGAATCACAGGAGTATCAAGGGGATATGAAGCGTAAGGTGGAATTCAATACTGGTGGTCCGATGGATAAATCCAACGGTGCTAAGAAGATCCAGCACCCCTCTTGCCAAAAGTGCGGAAAGAAGCACCCTGGAAATTGCCTTAAGGGGACGAGGAAATACTTCAGGTGTGGAAGAGAAGGGAACCTAGCTATTAACTATCGGCAAGAAAGACCCGCGGCTGC
The DNA here is from genome assembly GCA_963277665.1 of Viscum album. Taxonomy (NCBI): domain Eukaryota; kingdom Viridiplantae; phylum Streptophyta; class Magnoliopsida; order Santalales; family Viscaceae; genus Viscum; species Viscum album. The sequence goes on from OY728167.1 coordinate 817,150,003, forward strand.
GACAGAGGAGAGGAATTCTCCATTCGAACCTCAACACATTGTTCAATGCTAAAAATGCAAACAACTGTGTAATTTTTCAAATCAGTTCCCTAATCCAAGGGTTTTCAGAGGCAACCAATAACCTCCAAGGCAGCAAGGAATAGATTTTTCCATCACTTCTGCCGAAGTGAACCCCGACAATGAAGTGGTGACATATACTATAGTCATTCATTTAAGAATAGAAAATGTACGTTTTGATTTAGGTTATACACATTCTTTTATATCTCGAAAGTTTAGTAGAACAATCCCAGGACAACCACAAATCATGGAAGTGAAGATGTCAGTGAGTACGGAAAATTGGGCAATCATTGCATCCCATGAATATAATTCCTCCCCTCTTATAATCTATGGATTTAATTTCTCGGAAAACCTCATCATACTCCCTCTAGTGGAATTTGATGCGATTCTTAGCATGGATTGGATTTCCTTATATATAGCCAACATAAATTGTCGGGAGAGGGAAATCACACTCCATATGAAGAATCGACCCCCGATTCTTTACAAGTGTAAGGAGGAAGATTAATATACTTTAGCCCCATCATCTCAAGCATGGATATTACTGCCCTATGAGCACGCGTATCTGGCTCAGATGATTGAGTCCAAGGAAGAAACCATCCTTGAAGAAACGCCTATTGTAAGGGAATTCGCTGAAGTGTTTCCTGAGGAACTGCCTGGTCTTCCTCCTAGAAGAGTTGTTGAGTTCTCAATTGAACTTATACCTGGGGCACTACCAATATCCAAGACTCCATATAAAATGGTTTTCGTTGAACTTGAATAGCTGAAGAAACAACTACAAGAGAATCTGGATAAAGGGTTTATACGCCCAAGTGCTTCACCATGGGGTGCACCAGTCCTCTTCGTCAAGAAGAAGGATGGGCCAATGCGGCTTTGCATCGATTATCATGAACTTAACAAAATCACGATAAAGAACAAGTATCCTCTACCACAGATTGATGACTTGTTCGATCAACTACATGGAGCACAATACTTCTCCAAGGTGGACTTGCATTCGGGATATTATCAAGTAAGGGTGAAGAAGGAAGATATCCCCAAGACTGCTTTTAACACAAGATACTGGCACTATGAATTCATAGTAATGCCTTTCAGACTCACCAATGCTCCATCAATATTCATGGACATACTGAATAGAGTCTTTAGAGATTACCTCGACAAATTTGTGGTAGTATTTATAGATTATATTCTAATATACTCCAAAACCAAGGAGGATCATGGGGAGAATTTAAGAACTGTAATAGAAACTTTGTGCAAGGAGAAGCTCTATGAAAAGTACAGCAAGTGCGAGTTCTGGTTGAAGGAGGTCTCATTATTGGGCCATATCATCACAAGAAATGGGATATCTGTGGACCCCTCCAAAAAAAATGCAATTGAGGGATGGCCTATGCCAACATCAGTAACGAATATCCGTAGATTCTTGGGGTTAGCTGGATATTATCGATGATTTTTGAGAAATTTCTCATGATTTTTCAACCCTCTTAACAAGATAACTCGAAAGGGAGTAAAGTTTTCTTGGAGTGATGAATGTGAAGAAAGATTCAAGGAGTTGAAAAGAAGGTTTATCACTGTGCCTGTGCTCACTTTACCCACAAGTGGGGAAATTTTTGTGGTATTCAGTGATGCTTCAAAGAAGGTCTTAGGCTATGTGCTGATGCATAATGATAAAGTGATATCCTATGCCTCAAGGCAGTTGAAAATCCATGAGAGAAACTATCCAACACATGATATAGAGTTGGCGGCTGTGATCTTTGCCTTGAAAATCTGGTGGCATTATCTCTATGGAGAGAAATGTGAGATATATACTAACCAAAAGAGTCTTAAATATATATTCACATAGAAAGAGATTAATATGTGCCAGAGAATATGGATAGAGATCATCAAGGATTATGACTGTTCAATACATTACCACCCTGGGAAAGCGAACAAGGTGGCAGATTCCCTAAGTAGAAAGGACCCAGCGATTCTATCAATGATGAGAATTGAGAAGGTTACAATCTTTATAGACTTGATGAATATGGACATGGTAATCATAAAGAAGGGAACATCATAAATCCTTTCACAAATGATTGCTCAACCGTCTCTTTTGGAAAGGTTAAAGGATGCTCAAAAGGATGAAGTGGGGATTCAAGAAAAAGTGGAAGCTATCAAAAAGGGGAAATCCTCAGAGTTTAATGTTAATGAATAAGGAATTGTGTGGTTTGGGAAAAGACTATGTGTTCCATCAAGTCCAGAGCTAAAGAAGGTACTTTTGGATGACGCACATAGTTCAAATTTCTCTATTCACCCAGGAAGCACAAAGATGTATCTATATCTCTGAGAAAACTTTTGGTGTGATAATATGAAGAAGGAGATCGCTGAATATACATCAAAGTGTCTGGTGTGTCAGCATGTGATGGCAGAGAGGCAGAAGTCTAAGGGGATGATGCACTCATTTCCCATAGAAAAATGGAAATTGGAGAACATCACCATGGACTTTGTCACTGGACTTCCGAGGACATCCAAAGGAAACAATGCAATCTGGGTTGTTGTGGATCATCTTACAAAGACTGCACACTTCATTGATATTCAGGAGGATTTATCATTGGATCAACTGGAACAAATATATATCAGGGAAGTGGTAAGGTTGCATGGAGTACCTCTATCTATTGTTTCTGACCGAGATCCAAGATTCACCTCTATGTTTTGGAAGAGTCTTCAACATGATATGAATACTGAACTAAACTTCAGTACGGCTTATCATCCTCAAACTGATGGCCAATCTGAGCGGTCTATCCAAACACTTGAGGACTTTTTGAGAGCGTGCTCAATGGACTTTAAAGGAGGATGGGATCAACATCTTCCTCTGGTTGAGTTCTCTTATAATAACAGTTTCCACTCGAGCATCCAAATGGCACCATATGAAGCCCTATATGGGAAAAGGTGCAGAACACTGGCATGTTGGGATGAGGTCGGTGAACGGAAGCTGCTTGGACCAGAAATGGTCGAGGAAATGGTGGAGAAGGTGAAAACCATTCAGCAGCATAGCAAGGCAGATCAGAGTTGACAGAAGAGTTATGCAGATAATCGTCGATGAGACCTTGAGTTTAATGTTGGAGACATGGTGTTTCTACACATATCTCTGTGGAAGAAGGTCACGAGGTTTGGAAAGAAAGGGAAGTTAAGTCCAAGGTACATCGGCCCCTTCGAGATTCTTGATCGTGTCGGGGCTGTGGACTATGGACTAGCACTTCCACCTACCATAGCCAAAGTACATGATGTCTTTCATGTATCCCTCTTAAGGAATTACATACAGGAACCTTCAAATGTACTCTCTTCTGAGGTGGTACAATTGGAAGATAATATTTCTTATGAGGAGAAACCAGTGAAGATCTTAGATCGTAGAGAAAAATTTCTACAAAATAAGAAAATTCCCCTCGTCAAGGTGTTGTGGAGAAACCAAAAGTTTGAAGAAGCGACTTGGGAATCTGAAGAAATGATGAATCTGAGTTACCCACATCTTTTTAGTGTGGGAAAGGGAAATTTCGAGGGCAAAATTTCTTAAGGGGGAATATTGTAATGACCCAATGTTTCATTAATGTAAATTCCTCTTGATCTAATTAAATATCTCTTTTTGTTTATATAAAATGTAAACTTATTTGGTTTTATGTTAAGAATTTTGACTGTTTCTTTTATAGCCGTTGAACAATGATCACATGATTAGTATAAATATAGGACTTTAAAAAATCCAATTTACTCATACAAAGGAAGCAATGACCTCATCTAGTAGAATTTTCCCATATGAAGCCCATTTTTCGGAGCTCAGAAAAGAGGTGGCATCCTTCGGCTTCGCTTTTGACCAAGCCCAAGCCGAGCTTCATCATGTCAAGCTCGAATGGGACCATCTACGTGAAAAGTAGAAGTTGATAGAGATTACCACTCGAGCGATGTTATCCGAGCCATCCCAAGAGTCTGTTACCATCACACACCTTACCCTTAGGTCTTATGCGACTGTTTTAAGGGGTTATGTAACAAATAAATAGTACTATGTTCATGTACATTATTTTTTTTGTATATAATAATGAATATACTTTCTTGTCATTATTGATACATTGTAAATAGTTTTTAAAGTACATGTAATGTTTTTAGTTATTATTTAATTAAGAATTCTATTTTATTAAATTATGGTATTTTTTTGAATTAAATAATATTTTAATAAATTATTATTATTATTATTAAATTAATTTTTTATTAAATATAAATTATCTTATAATTTTATGAATGCAATTGTAATTTGTTTTAAGGTTTGAATGCCATTTCTGTCTAAACCCGTGAATTTTTTATAAATGTCAGTTTTTATTTTAAAATTGAAAATTAACATATTTAGAAAATTATTTGGATAAAATAAATTTTATTTCTGGAATCAAGATGTCGAAATTATCCAATGGTGAATTTTTCATAATTTTTTGAGACAGTCAAATTTTTGGGTAAAAATTAAATACCGTTTAAATATATAATGTCTTTTATGAAATCATAATGACCCAATAGTGATGTAATAAAATACAATAAGCTTTATTTTAGTCCAATATATGTTCTACCATTAAAATAATGTGATTTTTGGTTTGTTTGACTTACTTTTCAAAGCATTAATGGACCCCTCAAGACTTATTAAACACCTTGTCTTTTTAAATTGTTTTCCATGGGAGTGTGACTCACCTCCACATAAGCAACCCTATTATTTTAAGAAGTTCGGACTTTGGCCTTATAAAATATTGTTTTCCTATTCCATTTTCTAAAAACCATGGGCAAAAACTATGGGATGGTTTGTGGTTTGGATTAATTTATTATAAGGGGTCCCAAACCTAAATAATAAAGAATTCCCTCACCTTTCCTATATAAACCCACCCAAGCTCTCACTTACTCCTCACTAAAAGACTTTTTAGTTCGTCCAACCTCTTCCCTACTCTCTCTATAATCCTACCAAGTTGCCCCAAGCTCCCAAGAAGCCTCTCACAAGCCTCTCTCTAGCCTTTGGAAGCACACTTCCAAGTAAGGGTTTTTTTCTTCCTTTCTCATTTTTGTCAATTTTCATTATGTTGTTTTTCCATTTTAATTTCAATTATGAATGTTGGTGTATGGTTTCACACCTCCCTAATACTTCCCTCTTTATGTTTTAATGATGGGATACCTCTTTCTCTCTCATTAAATTCCTCCCATGTACACCCGTTACTATGCCGAAATTCTGAAAGGAACTTCTCTCTCTTCTTTTACATTCAAGAAATACTTTTGTATCGTGAATCGAAATTCCATTAAAATTGCTTGGACATGTATCTATATGACCCCATTACTTTCCATTTCATATAAATATGATGAGACACCCCTTTCTCATCAACCATTTTTATGAATTCTTATGTCACGCCGTTAAGCTGCCGAAATTGCACCGATTTTCTAAGCCAAAGCCATTGTGTAGTGAATACCATGCCCATTTCTCCATCAAGGGTATTCACCTTTATAAACATTTACTTATTGATTATAAATTTTCATATATGAATTCCACATTCTTTTATCTTGGAATAAATGATTATGTTTTATGAATCCATGTTTTATGATCCATGTGGCACACTTACGCATGAAATGAAATCTTTAAGGAGGGTGCACCCTTATAGCGCTCCAATGCATTGGGTAAAGTATAGTATAATGATACGTCATGTGCAATGAGTGTTGACTCATGATAATTCTAGTGAAACGAGGGTTTACTCATGCTTTATGTGCAATGAGGATTTACTAATGCCCCATGTTCAATGAGCCTTGGCTCACGCTAATTCCATGTTAAGTGTTATTGCCACATTTCCATGTTATGATTATCATGCTTTATCATGCCTTTATGTTCATGTTTCTATTATGATATATTTATATGCCTATTGCCTAACATGTATTTTACTCTTCATGTTATTCCATGTGTACTCCCTTACTGGGCTTTATCGCTCACCCTTTTCTTATGCATGTCCTCAGGTTATCCAATGCAATGCTAAGTACGAGGGAATGTAGTGGTCGTGTAAAGGAAGTTTTCAATAATGATGTTTTTTTTCATGTTTCAAGTTTTTATGTAATTATCCTAAGCCCTAAAGACACTAAACCTCTCGATCTTATTTGTTGTATCAAGTGAAGTTTTATGTAATAAATCATGTTTAAGTTTGTATTAAAAACTAGGGTTGTCCTAATTTCCCCTTCAATCATGTATGTTTCCTACTCCATTACTTCATTCAATTTATTCATCCTTTATAGATTAATATTTTCAATATCATGATGGACAAATAATTCTACTTCTTTTTGTTGTTGAGATTCAATTTCAGAGGTCAAATCTTCCACTTCATTACCCATATCATACAAATCTCTTTGCATTACATGAGCAACTACACTCCACCATTAATCCACAATATCATTCACATAATATACCATTTTTTCTTGCGATGATAAGATATATGTATCATGTAGTTAATAATCAGCCACATCCATCAAGCGAGAGAATTTCACAGAAGTAAATTTCAAGGAATCTCCTTTAACACCTCTGATAATATCGACCCAATTTCATTTGAATAAAAATACTGAAAAATGATCGTGGTAGTTTAATTCAATAATATCAGTCATCTTTCCATAGTACTCCACTTGAGAAAATGTAAATATACCCCTATTCTGTGTTTTCAAACCCTCTTCTTGATCAAATGTACGAAATCTAAAGTCATTCACATTGTAAGCGTCGAACTTTCTAACTTGTTTAGAGGACCTTGAGCAAGAAACATCAAATCTCCTGAAACCTCTGCTCGAGTATCAGAATTAATGATCTAAAAAAATAAATATACTTTATTAGATTTAAAAAAATATATGTGTAAAACTAATATTCATATTTATAGCAATATTTATGAACTTACTCATCGTGCAAACCATTCTACAAGCTCTTTATTAACATCTTTCGTTATATCTTTCTCATTTCGTGTTTGGCCTATCATTCATCCATTTTTTTTATCCTAAACTCTTCAATAAATGGATCTTCAATTTCACTATTCAGCATCACATATTTATGTGCCTTTAATAATTCTAATTCTTTTAATGTCACATTTGAGGTTCTCCCACCTGATCGGCCAATAACATGAAATATTTTGGATTTCTAATGTATTTAAGATTGAGTCGATGTGTCATCAACACATCCAACTCAATTACATATTGTCTCAATATCATCATAGTATATAGAATAAAAGGTAATACACTCCTCATCCAAATAGCCTTCAGCAATTGAGCCTTCTGGTTGAGCTTTATTTCTCACGTATGATTTCAAATTCCAAAGATATCTCTGAAATAAAATAAATATAATTATGCATTTAATTAAGTGCCAAAAATTGTTTACTTAACTGAAAAACATATAAATAAAGTACCTATCAATTGGATACATCCATCAATAATGAATGGGGCCTCCAAATTTTTCTTCCTCAACCAAATGCATAGTTAAATGCATCATTACAGTAAAAAACGACAGAGGAAAGATCATATCCATTGCACAAAAGGTTAATACAAACCTATCCTAGAGGTTGTCAAGTTGAAATGGATATAGAGATTTCTCACGTAGTTGTCTGAAAAATGTGCAGAATTTGAGTACAACAGCAGTAATGTTTTAATGTAATAATGTACGCAATGCTAATGGTAGTAACTGTTGTAAAAAAATATGTGAATCGTGACTTATAAATCCATGTAACTTATGATTATTCAAGTCAACACACCTCGAGATGTTACTTGAATACCCATCAGATACCTTAAAATTCTTTAAAATTAGAAAGAATGTATCTTTATCCCTAATTTTCATTGCAAAAATTTCCAGAGGATACTTTTCTTTCTCATCTGGCCAAAGATCATGTTTTATGTTCATTGCTTGTAATTATTTGGGAGAATTGATATGATCCTTCGAACTTCCATGCTCATTAAGAAATGTGAAAATCAAAATTTCACAGACATTCTTCTCAATATGCATCACATCGAGATTTTACCGCAACAAATTAAATTCCCAATACGGAAGCTTGAAGAATATAATTTTTTCTTCCATTGTGGCATTCCGATTTCTCTTGACAATTCACTTCGAACACATTTCCCACTATCATTCAAATGATGAACCTTTCCAAATTATTTTTCAGCATTTCCAAGTTGTGTCAATATTTTAGATCCAGTTATCAACTTTTGAGGTGGTCTACGATCAATGAAACTGTTAAATTTTGATCTGTTCAACCGAAATCTATGAGATGCATTGAGAAATCTTCTATGGCGCAAGAAGCACCATTTTTTACTGTGAGGTAGTCGTTTGGGCTCAAAATCAAAGTTAAAAATAGGACAAGCCAAACCTGTATAAGTGTTCCTACTAGATAAATTCCCAAGCCCAGAGAAGTCACTAATTGTCCATATTAATGTAGCATTCATTTTGAACATTGTCTTAGAAGAAACATCAAATATCTCAACACTGTTTCCCCACAACTCCTATAATTCATCAATTAAAGGCTACAAGTATACATCAATATCATTTATAGGCATTGGTGTTCCAAGAATAATCATAGAAATGATAAAAGACGTTTGTTGTATACGCATCGATGGAGGTAGATTGTAAGGGATCAAAATAACTGGCCAAATGATATAACTGGTACACAAAGTCCCAAATGGGTTGAATACATCAGTAGCCAATCCCAATCAAACATTCCTAGGATACGATGAGAAATATAGATGTAATGAATCAGATTTCTTCCACAATTTTGAATCTTGTGGTTGTCTCATTAACACATCATTGTTATTATCTACAAAATTCCACATCATGTGTTCGGAGGTTTTTGATGACATGAATAATATTTGCAATATAGGCTTTAAAGGAAAGTGACACAAAACATTTGTAAGTGTGTTCCTTTTCTTCTTCTTCATGAATGTATGTTGATTCAGACTTCCAACATCACCCATTGACTACCATCTAGAAGAAGAACATTTTTTACAATCTTGTCTATCTGAATCCTCTCACTAATAAAGCATATAATAATTGGGACACACATGTATTTTTGTATAATTCAAACCAAGCCTATTAACAATTTTATTCATATCATAAAGAGACTCGAGGATGTTTGCTTCAGGAAATTCATGACACAACAATTCCAATATCATGGACATTGCCTTATTTGTAATTCCACATAGACATTTGATATGGTACAACTTCATCACAAAAGAATGTTTTGAATATTTCAAACATTAACTATAAAACTCTTGAATTCCATCATCAACTCAATCATGGAACGCATTTTCCTTAGTGAAGTTTTCTCTTACATTATTCTCCACAGAATCAGGATGACGATCCACTGATATGTTACAATCTTGATATGGTTTTCCTACAGTTTAAAAAAATTTACATGTCTTATTGCTATTTTTAGCACCCTTATATGGTTGTTTTGATATGTTTTGATGTTGATGGAGGTCTCTTGCAGTTTCGAATGCATCATTTATAAGGTTTTACATTTCATTTTCCATTGTTGACGAAGTTGGTAGGTTATTTTGTGGATTGAAATCAGTGCCCAACCTTTTGGTAACATTCGATTCTCCATGCCAAATCCAACCCAAATATTGACTAGGGAATTGTTTCAATATTAAATGTTCATAAAATTCATCTCTCTTCAACCATCTTCTAAATTTACATTTAGGACATGGACATATTATTCTCCCTTCAACAAATTGATTGGAAATTGAAAAATATAAAAACTCATTCAAACCCTTAATATACTGAGGTGCGTTCCTCTGTAAAGTGATCTTGCTTTTATACATGTATATCACAATGTTCCTACACATTATTAAAAAAAAATTAAAACACATGTCTATTACTAAATAGGGAAGGAGATTCATATATACTAGTTCAAAAAATATATAAATATGTTACATACAATATTCCTATATCAATACATATGGTAAATCACCCACTAGTGGTGTCATATAAAGTAGTACCACCCAAAAGGATAAAAATTAAATTGGGAGATTAGGGTGAGTGACGAAAGTAAAACCACATTATTCAACTTAAGAAAGTTGGAGGTTCCCTTCTCCAATTAAATTAAATAATTCTAACCATTGTTTGAAGTGGAATAATTTTTAGGGGGAGATATGATCCATGGGGTGGATGTGCTAATAAATTACATATTATTCAGCTAAAGGAAGATCTGATTAAATCCAAAAAATGAATGAAATAGGTGATGTAATAAATATTTCAAGTCTTATTTGATAAAAAATATGATCAAAATGTGTCCTGGATGATCATGACTCATCTAGTGGTGTTAAGAAACAACTTTTTTTCATCAAAACGTGATCTTGATGTTTCATTCTGAAGTAAAGTCACTTCTTGAATCTATAATTACATAAAAATGGATTATTCTAGAATAAAAAGAGGTTTCCAAGCCTTAACTAAGAGAATCAATGATGTCATATTGAATTTGGTGTATAATAAGGGATTTCAAGCACTGAATTTAGTATAATTAGACAACTGATAAGAAGAAAAACTTATAGGAGGAAGTAGTTATTCCCTTACTATCATTAGTGTGTTTTCAGTGTGATTGGTAAGTTGTTATTGACATGATGAATCTAATTTTGAAGTTATATTGATATTGTGTAAATAGATTAATGTGGATGATAAAGACACTGCTTACAGTTCCATTCCCTAGGTATCTCACCCCTACCTAAGGGATAAATTTCATTCAAGGGCCACATTCCCAACTCATAAGGTTTGGAGAACCAATCATTATCCATATAGTCCATATTCATTGTTCATCAAGCAATGGAACCTAACTTGATTCCATACTAGGTCATTCAAATGTTCTCATAGATTATCATACCATAGATGACCATTACCACACCATCCCATAGCCTCACCCCTAGAAATTTCTTTAGGAGAGAATCAATTACAAAAAACAAGACCTTTTTAGATATCTTGACCCATAAATACATGATGGACACCCTATTATGGTTTTAATTTCCCTATAGTTAAGCCTCTCGCATATATAACATAGCCATCAATGGTTGTATAATCAATTCATCATACTAAAGGGAATTCTATGAACCCAACATGAATCTCTATACTCATGTCTCATAAGGAAAATAACTCATGGATCCCATTCATGTCACATACCCACCTACATGAAATTTCAATCAACACAATAAATGCATAACCATATCCTATGGTAATGATCAGCTCAGGAGTCGGGTTCAAAGTGGATGTTTTTTGAGGCATCCAGAATGGGAATTGGCTACAAGAGAAGAAGAATCATGCTTGGGATGCGTAGATGAATCTGGTTATTATGACATGTAAGTCTTTATGGATTATTTTATTTGTCTTTTTGTGGTTGTAGGTTGGGGTACCGGGAACCCATAAACCAGCTTCTTAAAAATGAAAAAAATTATTGGCAGTCATATCCTATGGTAATGTTAGTCATAAGCTACCTTGACCATAGAGTTATCCCCTTATGAAATCTCATTCCATCCTTATCAAATCCATCTCTAGGAACCAACACCATCTCAATCCCCTAACTCATAAAATTCGAACATATATTATAAATCAATAATAATTATTGAAGATAATTAATCCATATCAATCCAATTAGTCATACTTTAGGGACAATTATGTATCCTCTATGTAACATCAAGAAATGGGGTATGGATCACTCTTGGAACACCTCAGAGCTCATTTCCAAACAAAACCCAAATATATGAAGTCAATCCATTAAACGAATTCATCCAAATTTGATGATAAACCAAAATAAATTAAGGAAATGACTCAACAATAATGAAACTACATAAAACCTTATTCATTTTTCCTCCACAATATTCCTCTAACCATTACACACAAAAACATACCTAAATACGAGCAAACCACTAGCGGAAGGGGAAGGGAGTCGACCTAGGGTAGGAACTCGACATGGTCGGGGTAGAATCCGGCATCGCAAGTGTCTGGGGGAGAAGGGGGGTCAACAGCGACCTGTGGAGAGGTCATAATAATAGCAGTAGTAAGAGTAGTAGTAGTGGTGGTGATAATAGTAGTAGTACCAATGCATGTGATGATAGAATATTTCATCTGCATTACGTGTGCACGTGCATGGTAATAAATAATTATTCTTGTGCATTGCATTTGCATGGGATGATGATGATGATGATGATGATGATGATGATGATGATGATAATAATAATAATAACATTTCATGTGATAATATAATATCATGCGTGCATTGAATGTGCATGTATGTGCATTTTCATGTGTATTTTCATGTGATGATAATACCAATAACAACAACAACAACAAAAACCACCACAATAATACTAATAACAACAATAATAACAACACATGTGATAATAAAATAACATGTGTGCATTGTATGTTCACGTTCATGCTAATAAAAATATAATAATAATCCATGTTCATGTACACATGCTTGTGGATGAGATGATGAGGATTATAAAAATAATTATAGTAATAAAAAGTTATAGTTGTTTGAAAAAACAAAAGACATGACAAAAATGCTAGAAATGGGGTCTTGAAAACCCAAATAAATCACAATGTCATTGAAAAAGGCATAAATTATTCATTGGGTGTCCTTTTCTGCTCTGTAAATAGTCAAACTGAATCTCATAGAACAAACTATGATAAAAACAGGGGTCGGAGGCCGAACATACACACATATTAGAAGTTATGAAAAATTTAAGAAAAATTTGACAGGGATCCGTACACGAAAATGGAGTTTTGGAGGCCTTATGATGGGTTTCTAGGATTTTAGGGTCTCAAACATGACTTGAACTATGTTCAAGTCATCCTTATATGTATATCTCTTGGCTAATTTTGATTTTATTTTTGGTAGAGCTCAAATGGACAACCAGAGCAAAAGTTATGGCCGTTTGAATTTGGACTTTTTTGGAGTGGTATAACTAATATATCACATATTTCATTGATCTTCTCATAGTTTCTACTAAACTTAGTCCTCACTCATCTCATGAGCTTCTATTTGACTGGTCACAATGCTCAAACGGACTCCCAAAGGAGATGTTATGCCTATTTTAGTGAGTTGTGGGTTTCTTAGGTTTTTAGGCACTAGGAGAGTTGCTCAATTTAAAATGACAATAACATATTCTACGTGTGTTCATTTTGTCTCTACCACTTTTCAAATTTAATATTGGGAAAATATAAACACTATGGTAACAACTGGAACCCTTTCTAAAATACTTCAACCCCTAAAAAGGCCCAAAATCCCTTTGGATGGTCAAAAGATTGGCTTCTGCCGTCCGTTTTTCAATAACATATCCTATGGGTGTCCCTTTTGCCTCTACCACATATCAAATCTAATCTTGAGACTATACCTACACTCCAATAACCACTGAAGCACCTTCTCATATCTTTGAAGTCCCAAAAATGTACACAAACCATTCAAAAGACCATAACTTCTACTCCGGGAGTCTGTTTTGCCTCTACCATATATCAAATCGAAGCTTTTGACTAGATCTACACATCTATGACCACAAGGAACACCTTATCTTGTCATTAAAGTCCCAAAATGTCCTTAAGTCCTCCAAATTACCATAACTTCTGCTCTGGGTGTCTGTTTCACCTCTACCACATATCAAATTGAAGCTTGCGACTAGATCTACACATCTATGACAACCGTGAACAACTAAATAACCCGAAAAAACAATGAATAACCCCATAAACACTAAAAACCATGAAAAACCATGAAAAACCCTAACAAACACTAACAAACCCTAAAAATACTAACAAACCCTAACAAACCCTAACAAACCCTATCAAACCCCAAAAAACCCTAAAAAACATAACAAACCCTAACAAACCCTAAAAACCCTAAAAAACCCTAACAAGCCACAACAAACCCCAATAAGCACTAAGAAACCCCAATAAACCAAAAATACCCTGAAGAAACCCTAAAAACCCCTAAGAAAAAAATAAGAAACCCTAACCAAACCCTAAAAACCCTAACAAAACCCTAAGAAAACCTAAGAATCAATAACACGCCCTTAAAAACCCTAACACACCCTTAGAAACCCGAAAACACTGTTAGAAACCCTAGAACAACCTTAGAAACCCCAACACACCCAAAGAAACCCTAACACAACCTTATAAACCTTTAGAAACCACATCACACCCTTAGAAACCCTAATCCAGCAATAAAAACCCTAACCCACCCTTAGAAACCCTAACACACCCTTAAAAACCCTAACAAATGCTTAGACACCCTAAATCACAATAATAATCACTAATAAATCCTAAAAAACCCTACCAACCAATAATAAACCATTATAAACCCTAATAAACCCTAAATCCCACTACTAAACCCTAATAAACACCAATAAATCGTAATAAACCCCAAAAACCCTATTAGACCCCAATAAAAGCTAAAAAATACCTAAAAATCCAAATATACCACAAAAATGCTATTAAACCATTAAAAACACTAATATTCACAAAAAAATCCTAACAGACCCGTTAAAACCTGACAAAACCCAAAAACACACTAAAACCAAAAAAACCCAAAAAACCCAAAAAACCCCTAAAAACCCTAAAAAAATCCTAAAGCCCCTAAAAACCCTAGAAAATCCTAAAACCACTAAAAACATGAAAAAACCCAAAAAAACACGAAAAAAACCTAAAAACCCCTAAAATACCTCAAAAAAACTAAAAAAACCTCAAAAACGATAAAAACCCTAAAACCCCTAAAAACAATAAAAAATCCAAAAAAAACCTAAGACTGACTTTCAAAACACTAACCAACCCAATGAAACCCATAAAACTACAATAAAAACCAAGTTTATCGGCGGTTTTGTGGCGGCGGTTCACAAAACCGCCGCTAAACGTTGTTGCTGAAAGGTTTCGCGGCGGTTTTTAATAAACCGCCGTGAAACCCGTAATTTATTTTAACAATCCCGACCCTTCCCTACCCCCACCCCGATCGTTCCCCCAAACCCCCGTGCCCTCCCTTTTTCCCCAAACCCCCCCAGAGACCCGCAAACCTCTACCCCCAACCGTCCAGCGACCCCCAACCATCCGGCGACCCGCGACCTCCGGCGACCCCGCAACCTCCGTCTCCGGCGACCCTGCAACCTCCATCTCTGGCAACCCATCTTTTCCAGGTATGTATCCATTTAAGTTTTTGGATAAATATCTTAGATTTAGGTTTCCTTTCATTTAAACCTTGTTTATTGAGCCTTTATCTAGTTGGATTAGTTGTTTCATATTGAAGAAGTACGAGAGTTTCTTTATAGATGCAAAATGAATTGATTGATGTTATGAATTACCAATTCATTATGTGAATTCCCAGGAGAACCCCATGAATTCCAAATAAATTATGAATTGATTTTATGAATTCCCACGAATTAATGTTATGAATTCCCAATTCATTATGTGGATTAGTTGTTTTGGGAAATCTGCGAAACAATAATTCACTTTATTAAATGTATTCATGACATGGAATTAGTTTAATTCAGTTTTTAAAATGAGGTGATAAATTTTTCAACATATATGGGAATCGAGGAATTCATGATGTGAATTCCCTATTCACATCATGAATTATATCTTCCATGAATTTTAACAATCCAACACCTATGTTCTAAAATTTCTTGTCTCCTTTATGATTCCATCAAACCTTCCATGGATGACGTATGAGAATCCTATTTGATCTATAAGCAAGACCATGTTGGATATTGGTGTTCTGAACACATATTTTTAAGGTAAACCTTCCAGTTCATCTTCCGCTTCTTGATCTATTGTTGATTAAAATTATAGTTCTCATTGAACAGAAGGGGGAATCTGATTACTACCACAAACATTAGTATTTTTCAAAAACATTTCTTATTTTGAGTTGGGTGGTCTTGGAAATCTCCCTTCAGTCTTTTCTGATTATGCTAGTATGTGAAAAATTATGATCGCATCGACATGCCACATGCACAACCTAAATAATTGGAATTTTCCCTTCTTTCTAAAATCCTCTTGTTGATCCCTCCCAAGGATCCCTTTTGGGTCTCTTAGCATTATGGTTAGGACTTGAATTAACATTTGTGGTGTTCCAAACCCTCATGATTTTATGAGATCCTTTGGAATCATGGCTTAGTTAAAGATCTTTACATTGCATGTGAAATATGGAAAATGGTTTAAGATGATTTTGGTGATTCGTATCTATAGGAGGATTTGAAAATTAGGAATAAATGGTAAATTTAATAAGTGATGGGATGAATTAACTAATATGTCTTGTAATAATATTTTTGACCTGATTGATATATACTATCAGTGATTCATCCTAATACAAGAGAATCCACCATTTGACTAGACACACACACACACTCAATGTCCTCACCCTACTAAGGAGTGTCACAGTTTTAGGAGGTCGAGCCACCTCCATAGGTTTTCCAGTGTCTCTCAGGAGCAGAGTAGTGGTAGGGGATCTAGAGAAACCACAAATTCTAGAAAAGACATAGATTCCCCTCCACAAACCAATAACTGGATTTCCAACAGATGTTTACACTAAGGAAGGGGACATAGTACTCTCGTACAATAGCAGTAGTACCAGCCAGCAGGGTAAGTAAAGGGGAGTCATGTCGGATCATATAGTAGAGGGATGAGAGAGATGCATGATATGCAGTCTACTATGACTATTCTGGAAGTAGTACCTTCTACCACCCGAGGTACAACTCTTGTGTCATTATTTCTACTCAAGTTACTCATAGTAGTAATCATTGCATTCCAAGATTCAAGGGGTGATGATAGTAACAATAACACCCATTCCAGATCCATGAAATCCACCTTAACTAACTCCAATTGAATTCTAATCATGTTGAAGTTGTTAATATGATTTACAATAAACTTCTCTTCTTACATACTCATGCCGAATTATATCTTTAGTAAGAACACTTTATTTATCACCATTAGATTCTCAAACATGTTATCAAATATCTTCACAAGTTCTGAACTAGTGTCACTTACTAAATATTTTAAATTTATTATGATTGAATTAAGTATAATAGTTTTTGTTAAAGTTGTAAATTCATTTATAAATAATTACTTTAAATTAAATGTGCTTAGGACTTGAAATATACATAAATGTTTGAAGTAAAAATTGGACATGTCCTTTGTATTATATCAAATCCAAATTTTATGGTTTGCATTATTTTTTTTAATATGAGTTGTTTGAAATATTGAAGATAAATTTTTATAGTACTAAACACAAAACATATTTAAGTGAAAATAAAATACATCATTCATTAGTTTTTAAAAGAGATTTTAATGAGAACCCCAGTATGGAAATCCAAGTGGATGAATTAAAATTGCACAAACTAATGATATAATGAATAACAAAGGTCTCTCCAAATTCAAGGAAATAAGAAACACTATCAAATTCAAAGAGAGAGGTAAATTCAAATAGATAGTGAAAAGATTGAAAAATATAAAGAGCGATGAAACATGACCAATTTTCATGAACTGACCTAGGCTACCCATAATCTGGGTACCCAAGCTAGCCTGTGATAAGTCTCAAAGGGTGTCATATAAGGGCTAAATATTTCTAGTAATGTCGTTGTACTAATGGTATGAAAATCGTGCATCTTTGGTGTGTTAAATGACATCAATTTCAATGGGGTGTTGTTTGAGGCAACATAAATGTGTGATTGAAAGTGTTATGATAATTGTGTAACCCGATATTCTTACTGGTCCTCAATGAGGTGTTCACGCTGTCTCCTAGGGACCAGACTTGTTTGGATTATCTGGGCATGCTAAGTAAATGGTAAATGTGATCAATGAATCATCTTTATTATATTATGCATACTTTATGATCAATGGGTCATCTTTATTATATTATGATTCTGCAATCTTACACTATCGTATATTTTGTGTAGGCACATTGTGATATACATGGATAAAATTTGGATAACATTACCGAGGAACACACCTCATTATGTTAAGGGTTTTAATGAGTTTTTAGATTTTGCGATTTCTAATCGATCTGTTGAAGGGAGAATAATATGTCCATGTCCTAAATGTAAATTTAGAACATGGTTGAAGAGAGATAAAGTTTATGAACATTTAATACTGAAGCAATTCCCTGGTCAATATTTGTGTTGGATTTGGCATGGAGAATCGAACAATACAGAAAGATTGAGCACTGATGTTAATCCACAGAATGAGGTCCCAAGTTCGTCGACAATGGAAAATGAAATGAAAAACCTCATAAATGATTCAATTGGCACTGCAAGACACCACTATCAGCATCAAAACATATCAGAACAACCAGAAGAGGGTGCTACAAATTGCAACATGACAAGTGATGTTTTTGAGACTGTAACACAAGTAGATCAAGATTAGAACATATCATTGGATCCTCCTCTTGATTTTTTAGAGCCAAATGTAACGGAAAACTTCACTAAGAAAAATGTGTTTCATGATTTAGATGATGATGGAAATCAAGAGTTGTATTGTGGGTGTTTGAAATATTCAAAGCTTTCATTTCTGCAGAAGTTGTACCATATCAAATTTCTATGTGGAATTACAAATAAGGAAATGTCCATGATATTGGAATTGATTCGTGATGCATTTCCTGAAGAAAAAATCCCAGAATATTTTTATGATATGAAAAAAGTTGTTAACAAGCTTGGTCTGAATTATATAAAAATACATGCGTGTCCCAATGATTGTATGCTTTATTGGGGAGAGGATTCAAGTAGACAGAATTGAAAGAAATGTTATTCTTCTAGATGGCAGTCAAAGGGTGATGTTGGAAGTCTGACTAAACATAATTTCATGAAGAAGAAGAAAATGAACACACCTGCAAAGGTTTTGCGTTACTTTCCTTTGAAGTCGCGATTGCAAAGATTATTCATGTCATCAAAAACCGCCGAACACATAAAGTGGAATTATGTAGATAATAATAATGATGGGTTAATGAGACATCCACGAGATTCCCAATCATGGAAGACATTTGATTAATTACATCCAGATTTCTCAGCTGATCCTAGGAATGTTCTATTGGGATTGGCTACCGATGGATTCAACCCATTTGGGACTTTGAGTACAAGTTATAGCATTTGGCCAGTTGTTTTGATCCCTTATAATCTGCCTCCGTGGATGTGTATGAAACAATCATCTTTATTCATTTCAATGATTATTCCTGGAAAACAAATGCCTGGAAATGATATCGATGTACACTTGTAGCCTTTGATTGAAGAATTGTAGGAGTTATGGAGTAACGATGTTGAGACATTTGATGTTTCTTCTAAAACAATATTCAAAATGCATGTTGCTTTACTGTGGACCATTAGTGACTTCCCTGGGCTTGGTAATTTATCTGGTTGGAACACTTATATGGGTTTGTCTTGTCCCGTTTGTAACATTGATTTTGAGCCCAAATGGCTACCTCATAGTAGAAAATGGTGATTCTTATTCCATTGAATATTTCTCGATGCATCTCATAGATTTCGGCTAAACAAATCAAAATTTAATGGTTTCATTGATTGTAGACCACCTCCAAAGTTGTTAACTAGTTCTGAAATATTGACACATCTAGAAAATGTTGAAACAAAATTTGGGAAGGTTCATCATTTGAATGATAGCGGAAAACGGGTCCGAAGTGCATCGTCAAGTGAAATTAGAACTCAATAATGGAAGAAAAAAAGTATATTATTTAAACATTCGTATTGGGAATTTAATTTGTTGTGCCACAATCTTGATGTGATGCATATTGAGAAGTATGACTATGATAATTTTATTTTCAAATTACTTAGTGAGCATGGAAAGTTGAAGGATCATCTTAATTCTCGCAAAGACTTACAAGTAATGAACATAAAATGCGATTTCTGGCCAGATGAGAATGAAAAGTATGCTCTGGCCATTTTCGCAATGAAAAATAGGGATAAAGATATGTTCCTTAGAATTTTAAAGAATGTGAAGGTATCTGATGGGTATTCGAGTAACATCTCGAGGTGTGTTGACTTGAAGAAATGTAAGTTACATGGATTGAAAAGTCATGATTCACATATTTTTTTACAGCAGTTACTATCATTGGCATTGCATACATTATTACCTGAAAAAGTTACTGCTGTTGTAATCCAATTCTGCACATTTTTCAGGCAATTATGTAAGAAATTTGTACATCCATTTCATCTTGACAACCTCCAGGAGAGGTATGTATTGACACTTTATGCAATGGAGATGATCTTTCCTCCATCGTTTTTTACTATCATAATGCATTTAACTGTTCATTTGGTTGAAGAAGCTAAATTAGGAGGCCCCGTTCATTATCGATGGATGTATCCAATTGAGAGATATTTTATTTATATGTTTCCAGTTAAGTATACAATTTTTGAAATTTAAATAAAAGAATAATAATATTATTTTATTTCACAGATATCTTGGGCATTTGAAATCATACGTGAGAAATAAATCTCAACTAGAAGGCTCTATTGTTGAAGGCTATTTGGCCAAGGAGTGTCTTACCTTTTGTTCTAAGTATTTAGATGATATTGAGACAAGATTTAATTGAGTTGGAAGTGTTGACGACACATCATCTCAATCTCAAATGCATCATAATTCAAAAATATTTCCTGCTATTGGCCGATCAGTTGGGAGGACCTCAAATGTGACACTGACAGAATTGGAATTATTACAGGCACATAGATATGTGCAACTGAATAGTGAAATTGCAGATCCATTTATTGAAGATTTGAGGATACAAACAAAGAGAAAAATGAGAGTCTGAACATGAAATGAGAAAGATATAACGAAAGATGTGAATAAAGAGATTGTAGAATGGTTTGCACGACGTGTAAGTTCATAAATATTGCAATAAATATGAATATTAGTTTGACACATAAAATTTGTAAATATATTAAATTATATTTCTTTTTTTAGATCATGAATACTGATACTCAAGCAGACTTGTCAGAAGATTTGAATTTTCTTGCTAGAGGCCCTATAAAGCATGTTATAAAGTTCAATGCTTATAATGTGAATGGCTTTAGATTTCGTACAGTCGATCGAGAAGTGGGTTTGAAAACCTAGAAGAGTGGTATATTTACATTTTTTGAAGTGGGATACTATGGAAAGCTCCATGATATTATTGAATTAAACTACCATGGACATTTTTCTGTTGTTTTATTCAAATGAAAATGGGTCGATATTATCAGAGGTGTTAAAAGAGATTCATTGCAATTTACTTCTGTGAACTTCTCTCGCTTGATGGATGTTGGTGATCGTGAAATGCATGATCCATATATCTTATCATCGCAAAAAAAATGGTATATTATGTGAATGATGTTGTGGATGAAGGGTGGAGTGTAGTTACTCATGTAATACAAAGAGATTTGTATGATATGGGTGATGAAGTGGAAGATTTAACCTCTGAAATTGAATGTCATCAACAACAGGAAGTAGAATTATTTGTCCATCATGATATTGAAAATATTAGTCTTGCAAGGATGAATGAAGTGGATGAAGCAATGGATCAGGAAACTGATATGATTGATAGGGAAAATGATTGTATGTACAATTATTCATTCATGCAGCACCCACTTGTTTCATTTATGCAGTCATTCATTATCATTGTTATATATATTTTGTTTGTTAGTACTGGGCATCTATTATCATTTTTAATTTTTTTTCTGCATAATTATTTTGAAATATATATTCTGAACTTAATTTTATTTGATTAAATGAAAGTAATGCCAAGGAGGAAGTGGTATACTATTTATTCTAGTTCTGCGATGGATGACGATCCATCTGGGTCACTCCCCATGACATCTGAGGCACTAGCTGCCTACACCCCCGCACCATCTCCCCCTGCACTATCTCTCACACCATCAGAGGGAATCCCATTAGAGGCTGAGTCGTCGACTCCCCCTATAGCTGCCTCATCAGTTTGGCGGCGACAGACCCCTTCCAGTTCATCCCGGACATACTGGAGGGTCACAGTCATAGGTATAAATTTTAATTAAATAAATTTATTGCATTTTATTTATACTAATTGTTTGCTCATTGAAGATGAAAAAAATGAAACCATGGAGAAACACTTAAAAAGCTCAGATGTTTGGAACTTGAATGGCCAAAAGATAGTCGTGCCATTTGATTCTTATGGGGTCCCTATGAATGATGCCCCGAGGTTACTTGTCCAGATTATAGGTCAGTTGGCAGCGGGGCCCATTTCCCTTCCCATTTCATATGATGATTGGATACATATGCCTCAAAACTGGAAAAATGAAGTTTTCGATTCTCAAATAAAGGTAATTTTATTACATTATGGTTTAATTGAATGTCATGTTACTAATATGTTCAAAATGAATTTCTGTATACAGATGTTCTTCCACTTCACAGTTTCTGATGTGATAGCACGGAAGTGGACTTTGAAAAATCTTGGTAAAAAATGGAAATATTTCAAATGGAGATTGTGGTGTGATGTCAACGATACTTCGTTGACCTTGGAACAAATGTATAACAAGCTACCCAGTGGGGTACCGAAAGAGCAGTGGAAAGTTTTTGTTGATATGCATCGTGATGAGAAGCGGATGGTATTGAAATATATATTATTATATTATCCTCATTTTACATTAATACATGTATATGAAGTGGAGATGACATTGGATACATTACTGTTAAATTTTATTTTATTAATTTTTATGATCTGTCATGACAGAATGCATCAAACAGGGTGAAGCAAGTCATCCCTCACACGGCGGGATCAAAAAGGTTTTCTACAAGACGAATGTCATTAGTAATATTTTAAATAGTTTAAATATTTATAATAAAATATTATCTATTTAATATATTGAATTTTTTATTTATCTTTGCTTACTTCAGTCACAGAATTTAGGGCACGAAGCCTCCCGGACTGAACTATTGTTGGATGTTCACAGAAAATCAGATGGCTCTTTTGTTAATGAGCCTGCCAAAGAAGTTGGGGTATGAAGTCAAATTTTTATTATAATAACTTATTATCAGTTTTTACTGTGTTAATATGTATTGATATTTGATTTATAGGTAAAAATTAAAGAAATATGGGTTTCCAATCCTGGGCAGTCCTACTCAGTCTCCCAGGATGACCCGGTTGCTCAAGTCCTTGGGAAGGAGCATCTTGGTAGAGTGCGCGGGATGAGTTTGGGACCCATACCATCTGAGGTCTTTAGCAGGCCATCAGGGATTCCAGCCGCATATACTCCTGGTTATAGTCAGCCTATACATGAAGATTCTCAGAGGGATATTTCTTCTCTACGAGCCACAGTTCAAGACCATGGGGCTCAGATATCCACTATGCAGAAAGCGTTGACTAATTTATATCAGCAGATGATCAGATATGCCCCCAGTGGTAGTGCACCGAGTGGTGGTGAGCAGGTAAATCACAAAAAATAAAAATCATTTAGTTTGCAAACTTTTATTGGTTTTAAGTTTAATTATAAATATGGAACAATATTTAATTTTCAATATAATGTTCTTACAGGTGGCAGCAGGAGATGGAGGTGGATAGAGTGATAATGCATCATCGGACCATGAGTAGCATTGTTGATGTGTTGAACAAATATGGGAATGGTTGGTTTGTATATATAACATGTGTGGTGTATGTAACCTTTAAAAAACCATTGGTCTTGGAGGAGCTTCAGTGGCTAACCTTGAATGATCACAATAACCTCAGGTGGTAAAGAGAATGATGTGTTTGTTTCATTGGTTAGATGATCTATGGTAATAGGCTCTTTGATGTTTCTGTTGTAAATTCAGCATTGGGAATTGGACTCATTAGGGTGTTTCATGTCCAAATAGCCATGTTGAATGGATATCACTAGATCAAGATGTTTTTCTAAGGTGATTTTCATGATCATTAATATTTTTTATGAGGCACGTAATAACATCACATGAAAACCAATGCAACTCCCTTCCCATGAAGCTTCCCTATTTTCTAAATTTTATTTAATGAACATATTGTGAGATTGTTAGATGACATGACATATGATAAAAAAGAATAATCATAGGGGTTTTACATGATTAATTGGGCTATTTTATGGGGCTTCACATGATCAGGAACACATCACATGAATTGCATAACCCCTTTGCATGATGTTCCTAGGGTCATGTGATCATGAGCCTCATTGAAGTTCACATGGTCCTTGTGACCTAGGTGATTAATCTATATGTATACATGCTAGAATTTTCTTTCCTTTGGGTATATATTAATACCTATGCTTTGTGTATTTATTTTTTCCTAAAATATACAATGCTCATTTGGATAGCATCAAAAATTCCCCCCCCCACAAAAGTGATGTTCGAAGGAACAAGGACTCGGTTATGAGGTAGGAAATGACTTCATGAGTCTCTTATGATTTCCTTGGTTGTAATTCAAAACATATTTTGGTCTTCTATAAGTCCATTCATATTCCTTGAGGTTCCCTATAAATAGGGGGCGAGAGGCTGGTCATTTGACCGGTGACATGAAGCTCCATAGCTCTCCAAACCTCCTCTCTCGTGCGATTGTTTTGCAAGAAAACTTTGCATGACCTCATCACAAGAACCATACAAGAGACCTAATCATGTGATCATGTCACTTGACCTCTTTTTGTGATCAACTTTTCTAAATATCTCACTTAATCAATCCATGAACTAATAAATGGTAATTTATTTGAACTTTGATGCACACCCTTGGCCATTAGTCAATCCTATGTGATTCGGTTGTCTCTTGAGGATTTTTTCATGATCTACTAATCTTTATGTGATTCATGTGACCTTCACATGGTAACATGATTATATGTATTAAGAAAAATCATGTGATCAAAAGATGTTTTATGGGTTATGTGATTTTCGTGACCTAGGATGGATCATGTGGTCCACGTAATGTTTTCCACGTTATGCTCTTATTTTGTTTGATTAGAACAACTGATTCTCTCTTAATGGTTACAAATATTCTAATATATTCTCTATTCTCTTTAAATATGTCCTATATTTCTCAAATTTCTTCTTATGTGGTAGACTGGAGAGACCTTATTTCATGGAACCATAATGTCAATCATCGATACAAAGTATTTTATAACAATGATGTTTTAAAGGTTCTTATTCTGACTGAACATCAAAATTATCCTCTATTGAACAGACTACCTTTATATAGATTTGGACATCAGGATGATAGTTCTATACTTCACTTGAATACAACCTTTAGTCTCACATGCTGTCACTCTCTGTTGACTATATTAAAATGATAGTTTCTGAGGATAGTCAGTTAATTGTGGCACCGTTCCTAGGGAAATATTATACATTTAAAAAATCACCATGGTTTCATATATTCATGATCTCACTCATCAATTGATTTCTCATATTTACTCAAACATTCTCATCTTCTCTCTAGAAAACCAAAAAAGTGGATTGAGCTGAAAGTGTGATTTGCACCCTAGTGGTAATTTCTCTGATGAATGGGCATGGCCATTTTGGGTCAGGTAGATCTGCACAAAATTCCCCTATCAATTGCATGTTATTCATCATTATTAGGAGACATATATTTTTTAGTTTATCATGTACCATAAACCATAATTCCATAGTGAGATGATTAGTTGATGGTTTCTAGGAACCAAAACTATTTATCTAGCCCATGGTGAGGTAGAAATTGGCCTATGAAATATTTTTAAGCTTGGGGGAATACTTCTATTAGTGTAAACATATGATGAATTAATTCCTGTTGAGAATGTTTGGGATGGAAATAAATAGACTCAGACCTTAGCAGGAGACATTCTTTCCATAGTAAAGGAGAGGTAGAAAAAGGTTTTGTACTTGCATTTGATTATTTCATTCAATGATTGGATTAATATCTTCTTTTATGGAAGTGGGGCTCAGACATCTATCATACGCCCTCATCTATGCCCTTCTCGACAAGTTTGGAATGTCATGGGATCATTTTGCGCTACTCTAGAAGCTAGAGAGTATGACTCATGGGGATACCAGGTGAGACTACATGTATACCTAAGTCTTTGGTTAGCAGGATACTTGGCTATGTTTTTAAATGGAGGGCTCTTCTCTGTTGGGGATTCACATTTGGGAATCTGGGTCTTCATGTTGGTTATAGAAGCATGAATGGTAGAAGGGAAACCTCTCAACCTATCCATTCCAAAACTTTCTTATTTTTATCAGCATCATGGCCATTTTCAACAGGGTAATATACCTTATCAAATTAGTGACCCTTTTAAATTATTATTTTGTTGGATAGGTGATCATTTTTAGCGTTATAAGCATAAGAATACTACCAAAATTCATGATGCTCTATTCTGTCCCAGGATGCTAAATGTCTCTGGGGTTGAGGCGATGTATTTAGGTGATGTAAAGGTTATGAAATGATGTTTCCCATATTAGTAGTGATAGTTGATATATCATGCCTAGTTGTTGTTTGAGAATCCCATATGTCTTTCTATAGAAGTTGATATGTGGTATGTTAATGCATGTCCCCTTTGATGTTATTAAATGATGTTTCGCATATTAGTTACAAGAGGAATTTTCCATGTAATTGTTATTAAGAATTTTATTTTTCTTAGAATTCTTGTTTGGTTTGTTTTTCAGGGAAGTGGTGCGGTATAAGCAGAAATGCTATTTATTTTTTCGGGGCAGCATTTCGCGGCAGTTTTAACCCCAGCTAATGTTTTACCAGTTATACATTTAGCGGTGGTTTAAACTGCCGCTAAATGTAATCGGCAATACACTTAGCGGCAGTTAAAACCGCCGCGAAATCACGCCGGAATTAGCGGCGGTTTTAACCGCCGCTAAGCAGGCGCATGACACGCCTAAATTTTGCGGTGATTATAGCCGCCGCTAATTAAATAGCCCATAAAACCTCTTCTAAATTTACCAAAAACCACCGCGAAATGAGGTACTATGATGCTTTTCTTTGACCACCACGAAATGCATAAAACCGCCGCTAATAGACTGCTGACGCCCAGTTTAGCGGCGGTTTTTATAAACTGCCGCTATATGAAAAAAAACCGCCGCTAATAGGTGGTTTTCTTGTAGTGTAAAAGCCCTCAAAACCCCCTAGAAAACACTAAAAACCTCAAAAGATACCCTAATACACCATAAAGAACCCTAAAACCCCTAAAGAACCAGTAAAGCCACTAACAACGCTACATAAACCCTATAAATAGCTACAAAAACCTGAAAAATGCTTCAAAACCCATAAAATGAAAAAACCCCCAAAAAATGCTAAAATAACCCAAACAAAGAATAAAAAATTCCAAACACACCCATAAAACCCAAAAAAACTTGTAAACCCCCAAAAAAACTCAAAAAACTCGTAACAAACCCTAAAAACCCTAAAAAACCTAACAAAACCTAACAAACCATAACAACCACTAATAAACCATAAGAACCACTAATAATAATGAATGTGAATGTGCATGTGCATGTGCATGTGAATGTGGATGAGATTATGATAATAATAATAATAATAACAGTAATAATCAGTTATAGTTGATTGAAAAAACATAGACATGAAAAAAATTCTAGAAATGGGGTCTCAAAAAACCTAACAAATCATAGAGTCATTGAAAAAGGAAAAACATCTTCTTTGGGTGTCCATTTCTTCTCCATGAATATTCAACCCAAATCTCATGGAATGAAATATGATAAAAATAGGTGCCAGAGGCCGAACAGACACACATATCAGAAGTTATGACCATTTTTAGAAAAATTTTACAGGGATCCGTACACCGAAATAGAGTTTTGGAGGCCTTATGATGAGTTTATGAGATTTTAAGGTCTAAAACATGAATTGAAATATGGTCAAGTCATTCTTCTATGTATATCTCTTCGCTATATTCAATTTGATATGTGGTAGATCTCAAACGGACAACCGGCGCGAAAGTTATGGCCATTTGAAGTTGGACTTTTTTTGGAGTGGTATAACTAACATATCTTATATTTCTTTGATCTTATCATAGTTTCTACTAAACTTGGTCCTCACTCATCTCACAAGATTTGATTTTACTGGTCACAGTTCTCAAACGGACACCCGAAGGAGAAGTTATGCCTATTTTAGTGAGTTGATGGTTTCTTAAGTTTTTAGGCACTATGAGAGTTTCTCAATTTAAAATGACAATAACTTCTACTATGTGTGTTCATTTTGGCTCTACCATATATCTAATCGAATATTGTGAAAATATACACACTCTGGTAACCACTGAAACCCTTTCTGACAACCTTCAACCCCCCAAAAGACCCAAAATCCCTTGGGATGGTCAAAAGATTGGCTTCTAGTGTCCATTTTGCAATAACTTCTTCTATGGGTGTCTGTTTTGCCTCTACCACATATCAAATCAAAGCTTGAGAATAGACATACACTCTTATAACCACTAAATCGCCTTTTCACATCCTTTAAGGCCCAAAAAGGTAATTAGACCCTCCAAAATACCATAATTTCTACTTCGAATGTCTGTTTTGCCTCTACCATATATCAAATCCAATATTTCGACTAGATATACACAACTGTGACCAATATGAACACCTTATCACATTATTAAAGACCCAAAAGGTCCTTAAGTCCTCCAAATAACCATAACTTCTTCACTAGGTGCCCGTTTAACCTCTACCACATATCAAATTGAAGCTTGCAACTGACTCTACACATATATGACAACCATGAACAAATAAATAACCCTAAAAACCATGAATAACCCTATAAACACTAAAAACAATTAAACACTGAAGCACCTTCTCACATCCTTGAAGGCCCAAAAAGGTACTTAAACCCACTGAAAGACCATAACTTCTACTCCGGGAGACCGTTTTTCCTGTACCATATATCAAATCTAAGCTTTCGACAAGATCTACTCGTATGTGACCAATAGGAACACCTTATCACGTTCTTAAATTCCCAAAAGGTCCTTAATTCCTCCAAATGACCATAACTTCTCCTCTGGGTGTCTGTTTCACCTCTACCAAATATCAAATTGAAGCTTTCAACTAGACCTACACATTTGTGACAACCATGAACAACTAAATAACCCTAAAAAACCATGAATAACCCCATAAACACTAAAAACCACTAAAAACCATTCAAAACCCTAACAAACCATAAAAAACCCTAACAAACACTAACAAACACTAACAAACCCTAAAAAACCCTAACAAACCCGAACAAACCCTAAAAAACCCCAAAAACACTAAAAACATAACAAACCCTAACCAACCCAAACAAACCCTAAAAATCCCTAACAAACCCCATGAAGCACTAAGAAACCACAATAAACCCAAAAAAACCAAAGAAACCCTAAAAACCCCTAAAAACTATATGAAACCCTAAAAACCCCTAAAAACCCTAACAAAACCCTAAGCAAACCTAAGAAACACTAACACACCCTTAGAAACCCTAAAAAACTCTTAGAAACCCTAAAACACCCTTAGAAACCCTAGAACACCCTTAGAAACCCCAACACACCCACAGAAACCCTAACAAAACCTTATAAACTCTTAGAAACCATAACACACCCGTAAAAACCCTAACCCACCCATAAAAACCCTTACCACCATTAGAAACCCTAACACACCCTTGGAAACCCTTAGACACCCTAAATCACTCTAATAAGAACTAATAAATCCTAACAAGCCATACTAACCAATAATAAAACATAATAAACCCTAAATCCCGCTACTAAACCATAATAAACACTAATAAATTGTAATAAACCCTAAAACCCCTATTATACCCCAATAAAAGCTACAAAATACCTAAAACCCAAATATACAACAAAATGATATTAAACCATTCAAAACCCTAATATTCACAAAAAAATCCAAAAAACCCGAAAAAACCTGACAAAACCCTAAAAACCCATAAAAACCCTAAAAACGCTAAAAACCCGTAAAAACGTAAAAACCCTAAAAATCCTACAAACCCTAAAAAACCAAAAATACACCTAACAACCCTAAAAACACGAAAAAAACTGAAAAAAATGAAAACAAACCTAAAAAACCCTAAAGAAACCTCAAAAAACCTAAAAAACCTAAAAACCCTAAAAACCCCTAAAAATAATAAAAACCCCTAAGAAGCCTAAAAATGCCTAAAAACCCTAACCAACCCTATGAAACCCTTAAAAACCCTAAAAACCCCATAGAAACCTCTAAAAAGCTCAAAAGAAAACCTAATACACCATAAAGAACCCGAAAGAACCCTAAAACCCCTAAAGAACCACTAAAGACACTAACAACGCTAAATAATCCCTAAAAATTGCTACAAATAACTAAAAAGTTCTTCGAAACCCATGAAATGCAACAAAACCTACAAAAATGCTAAAATAACCCTAACAAAGTATAAAAAATCAAAACACACCCATAAAATCCAAAAAAATGCATAAACCCCCAAACAACTCAACCAAACCATAACAAACCCAAAAAAAAACCTAACAAATCCTAACAAACGCTAACAACCACTAATAACCCCAAAGAACCACTAATAAAATCTGATAACCCCCAAAACCCACTAACCCTATAAACCTTAATAAACACTAATAAATCTTAATAACCTATAATAAACCCTAAAAAAATCTATTAGACCCTAATAAATGCTAGAAAATCCCTAAAACCCCTAATATACAATAAAAACACTATTAAACCATAATAACCCCTAATAATCACTAAAGACCCTAACAAACCCAAAAAAACGCGACAAAAACCTCCAAATAATAGCCTGCAAAACCCTACAACCCACTAATAAACACTAACAAACCCTAATAACACCGAAATAAATTGTAACAAACCCTAACAACCCCAAATAAATCGTAACAAATCCTAAAAATGCCAAATAAATCACAACAAACTGAAACAAACCATAGCAAACCCCTAATAAACCGCAATAAACCCTCAAAAATCATAATAAACCCTAATAAATCATAATAAACCAAAATACACATTACTAAACCCTAATAAATAAAATAAACCCTAATAAATCCTAATAAATTATAAATAACACTAAAAAAGGTTGATAAACCATAGAAAAATCTATTAATACCTTCAAAAGCCTAATAAAACCCTAATATAAATTAAAAAATGGCAATAAATTATATCAAATCCTAAAGAACAATAATAAACCCTAAAGAACCCTAATAAACCCTAAAGAACAATATTAAACACTAAAGAAAACTAAAAAATCCTAAAGAACCCAAAAAAAGCTAAAACACATTATATAAAACCTAAAAACAGCTACAATACCCAAACAACACCGAAAACACACTAAAAAACCCTAACAACCCCTATCAATCCCAAAAAAACAAATAAACCCATAACCCCCCCCCCCCCAAAAAACCATTAAAAACAATCAGATACAATAAAAACAATAAACACCCGTTAAAAACCATTAAAAACCCAAAAAAACCAAAAACCATAAATACCCATTAAAACCCTAAAAAGGCTTCAAATAGATACATAAACCCTAAAAACAATACATAAACCCTTAAAAATGAAACAAAAACCCTAAAAACATAACATAATAAAAAATCGCAACATAAACCCAAAAACGCTACATAAACCCTAAAAGTACTACATAAACCCTAGAACTGTAACATAAACCCTAAAAACACAACATAAACCCTAAAAAACGCAACATAAACATTAAAAAATGATACATAAAACCTAAAAACACAATATAACCCATAACAACACTACATGAACCCTAAAACATTACATAAACCCTAAAAAATGCAACATAAATGCTACATCACCCTTAAAAATGCTACATAAACCCAAAAAACACAACATAAACCATAAAAAATGCTACATAAAACCTAAACCCTAAACACGCTACATAAATCCTAAAAACATTACATAAACCCTAAAAATGATACATAAAATCTAAAACTGCTAACCAAACCCTAAAAACGCTACATAAACACTAAAAATGCTACATAAACTCTAACAATGCTACACAGACCCAAAAAAATGCTACAAAACCCCTAAAGATGCTTTAAAACCCTCAAAAATATTAAACCCTAATTTACCATAATATAAAATATTAAACCCTAATAAACCCCTAATAAACTCGAATAATCCCTAAAAACACCTTATAATCCCTAAAAACCCTAAGAAACTCTACTAAACCCTAATAAAACCCAAAAAATACTTAATAAAACCTAATAAACGATAATAACACCGAATAAACCCTAAAATCATGTTAAGAAAACCTAAAAAACCCTAACCAACCCTAATAGACACTAATAAACACTAATAAACCCTAATAAACCACAAAAAAACCCTAAAAATCCCTAATAAACCATAAATAAAGTCATGTAAACCCTCATCAACCCTAACAAACATCAACACACCATAATAACCCCTAATAAAACCCTACAAAACCTTAATAATGAAAAAAATACTTATATACCTTAAAAAATCCCTAAAAATCCTGATAAACTCTAATATAACCTAATAAATCCTAAAAACACTCACAAACAATAAAAAATTATCACAAACAATAAAAATGTGCTATATTGCATAAAAAGAATTAAACACTAATATTACATAATAAAGAAAAAAAATGCTAATATACCTTAAAATCCCTAAAACCCAAATAAACCATAATAAACTCTAATAAGAAACCCTAAAAACGCTCACAAACAAGAACAATATGCTCACAAATAATAAAAACACTCTCTATTTTCCAAAAAAACCTAAAACACTAATATAACCTAATAAAACAAAAAAACTAATAAACCCCTAACAAACCCTTATAAACCCTAAAAATCCATAATAAACCCAAATAAAAACTAATAAGCCCTAATAAAACCATAATAAAACCCCAAAAATACCTTCTCAACCGTAATGAACCTTGACACACCATAACAAAACCTAATATAACCCATCTAAACCCCAATAAACAAAAAAACACAAAAAAACATTTAAAATCCCAAGAAACCCTAATAAACCATAATAAATTCAAATAAAAGCTAATAAACCATTAAAAATGCTCACAAAAACTAAAAAAAAGCTAATAAAACCTAAAAAGTCATAACCACCCCTCATATATACTAACAAAAACTAAAAAAAGCTCATATACCCTAATAAAAACACTAACAAATGCTAGTAAAACCTATGAATCCAAAAGAACCCCTAATAAACCGTACTCAACTCTAATAAACCCTAATAAAACCTTAAAGTTACCGACTCAACCCTAATAAAACACTAAAAATTCCTACTCAACCCTAATAAACCATAATAAACCATAACAAACCCCACTAAACCCTAAAGAACGCAAATATACCATTAAAAAGTCATAAAACACCTAATAAATGCTAATATAACATAACAATGCTTAAAGGCACTAATAAACAAGAATACACACTACTAAACACTAAAACCCCCAATATACCCTTTTAAAAATTAATAAACCATAATGAACCATAATAAACCCTAATAAATCCTAAACATACCCAAATATACCATAATATACCTTAATAAACCCAACTCAATCCTTATAAAACCCTAAAAATACCTAATAAACCCTAATAAACCTTGACACACCATTATAAACCCTAATAAAATCTTAATAAAATCCCCCAAACCCTGAAAAATGCTAATATACCATTAAAAACCCTAAAACCCTAACAAACCATCATAAATGTTAATAACTCTAAAAAACCCTAAAAATGATAGTAAACCCAAAAAACACCTCTAATAATAGTAGTAGTAATAACGCACATGCATGTGCATATGCATGTGCATGGTTTAAATAATAAATCACAACGTACCTTCATGTGCATATGCCTGCGCATTTTCATGTGAATGATAATAAATAATAAATAATAATGAATATACAAGTGCATGTGCATGTGCATTTGCATGTGCATAGTAATAAACTATAAATAGTAACCAAGTCCATATGAATGTGCATTTGCATGTGAATGATAATAAATAATAAATAATAACACATGTGATAATATAATAACGCACGTGCATTGCGTGTGCACGTGCTTTAGAATAAATAATAATAACACATGTGATAATAGAATAATGCAAGTGCATTGCATTTTCATGTTCATGATAAAAACTAATATATAGCAACGCACATTCATGTGTATTTACATGTAATGATAATGATAATGATGCATGCACGTGCATGGTAATAAATAATAAATAACAATAGACGTGCATGTGCATTTGTATGTGATGATACAAACAACAACAACAAGAATAATAATAATAATAATAATAATAATAATAATAATAGAATAACACAAGTGCATTTCGTGTGCACATGCATAATATTAAATAATAAATAAATAATAATAAATAAGAACACACATGCATGTGCATGTGAATTTACATTTGATGATAATTTTAATAATACTAATTGTAATAATAATAATAACACATGCACGTGCATGGTAATAAATAATAAATAACAATGCATGTGCATGTGCATTTTCATGTGATAATGATAATAATAATGATAATGATAATAACGATAATAATAATAATAATAATGATAACAATAATGAAATAATTATACAAGTTAATTTCATATGCACGTACATGGTAATAAATAATAAATAATAACGCACGTGGATCGACATTTGCATGTGATAATAGTAATAATAACAACAGTAGTAATAATAGTAGTGGTGGTGGTGATAATAGTAGTAGTACTAATGCATATGATAATAGAATATTTCATGTGAATTACATGTGCATGTTTATGGTAATAAATAATAACTCCCATGCATTGCATTTGCATGTGATGATGATGATAATAATAATATTATTATTAATATTATTAATAATAACAATACATGTGATAATAGAATAACGCGCGTTCATTGAATGTGTGTGTATGTGCATTTGGATGTGCATTTTCATGTGATGATAATAACAATAACAACAACAACAACAACATCATCATCAACAAAATCAACAACAACAACAACAACAACAACAACCACAATAATAATAATAACAATAATAATAACAACGCATGTGATAATAAAATGACGTGTGTGCATTGCATGTGCACGTGCATGATAATAAAAATATAATAATAACACACGTTCATGTTCATGTGAATTTTTATGAGATGATGATAATAATAATAATAATACCCGTAATAATAAGTTATAGTTGTTTGAAAAAACAGCATACAAGATAAAAGTTCTAGAAATGGTGTCTCAAAAAACCTAAGAAATCACAGAGTCATTAAAAATGGAATAACTTCTTATTCATGTGTCCATTTCCACTCCGTTAAAAGTAAAACTAAATCTCATGGAACATACTACGATAGAAACAGGTGTCGGAGGCAGAACAAGCACACAGATCATAAGTTATGATCATTTTAAAACAAATTTGATAGGGATCCAGACACGAAAATGGAGTTTTGGAGGCCTCCTGATTGGTTTTTGGGATTTTAGGGACCAAAACATGACTTGAACTTTGATCAAGTTGTCCTTCTGCATATATCTCTTCGCTTCCTTCGATTTGATATGTGGTAGAGCTCAAACGGACAACTGGAGTGAATGTTATGGTCGTTTGAGGTTGAACTTTTTTTTTGGAGTGGTATAACTAATATATCATTTGTTTCCTTGATATTCTCACATTTTCGATTAGACTTAGTCCTCAATCATCTCATGAGCTTCGATTTTACTAGTCACAGTTCTCAAACGGACACCCAAAGTAGAAGTTATGCCTATTTTAGTGAGTTGCGAGTTTCTTAGGTTTTTAGGTGCTAGGAGGGTTGCTCAATTTAAAACGAGAATAACTTCTACTGTGTGTGTTCCTTTTAGATCTACCACGTATCAAACCAAATATTGTGAAAAGATACACACTCTGGTAACCACTGGAACCCTTTTTGTCATTCTTCAACCCCAAAAAGACCCCAAATCCCTTTGGATGGTCAAAATATTGGCTTCTGGTGTCCGTTTTTCCATAACTTCTTCTATGGGTGTCCATTTTACCTCTACCACATATCAAATCAAAGCTTGAGACTAGACCTTCAATACTATAACCATTGAAGCACCTTCTCACATCCTTGAAGGCCCAAAAAGTTACTTAAACCCTCTAAAAGATCAAAACTTCTACTCTGGGAGTCTGTTTTGCCTCTACCATATACCAAATCAAAGCTTTCGACTAGATCTACACATCTGTGACCAATAGGAACATCTTAACACATTCATAAATACTGAATTCCTTAAGTCTTGAAATGACAATAACTTCTACTCTGGTTGTCCGTTTCACCTCTACCAGATATCAAATTGAAGCTTGCGACTAGCACTACACATCTGTGACAACCATGAACAACTAAATAACCCTAACAAACAATGAATAACCACATAAACACTAAAACCCTTTAAAAACAACACAAAACCCTACCAAACCCTTACAAACCCTAACAAACACTAACAAACCCTAAAAAACCCAAACGAACCCTAAGAAACTCCAATAAACCCCAAAAAACCCCAAGAAGCACTAAGAAACCCCAATAAACACAAAAAACCCGAAGAAACCCAAAAAAACCCCTAAAACAATAAGAAACCCTAACATAACACTAAAAACCATAAAAACCATAAAAACCCTAACAAAACCCTATGTAAACCTAAGAAACACTAACACACACTTAGAAACCCTAACACATCCTTAGAAACACTAACACACCCTTAAAAACCCAAGAACACCCTTAGAAACCCCAAAACACCCATAGAAACCATAACACAACCTTAGAAACCCTTAGAAACCATAGCACACAATTAGAAACCCCAACCCGCCCACAAAAATCCTAAGCCACCCTTAAGAACCCCAACACACCCTTAGAAACCCTAAAAATTCCTTTGACACCCTAAATCAATCTAATAAGAACTAATAAATCCTAACAAACCCTACCAACCAATAATAAACCATAATAAACACTAATAAACCCTAAAGCCCGCTACTAAACCCAAATAAACACTAATAAATCGTTATAAACCCTAAAAACCCAATTAGACCCCAATAAAAGCTAAAAAACACCTTAAACCCAAAAATACAAAAAAAATGATATTAAACCATTTAAAAAGATAATATTCACAAAAAAACCCTAAAAAACCCGGCAAAACCTGACAAAACCCTAAAAAAACCATAAAAACCAAAAAAACCCAAAAACCACTAAAAAACCATAAAACCCTAAAAAACCTAAAAAATCCTAAAAAACCCTACAAAACCCTAAAAAAACATAAAACCCCAAAATAACCAAAAAAACATGAAAACAAACCAAAAAACCCTAAAACAATCTCAAAAAAACCGCTAAAAACCCTAAAAAACCTAAAAACCACTAAAAATGATAAAAAACCCCTAAAAAGCCTAAAAATGCCTAACAAAACCCAAACCAACCCTATGAAGCCTTTAAAAACCCTAAACAATTCCCAGCAAACCCTAAAACCACAAAAGAAACCCTAATACAACCTAAACAAACCTAAAAACCCTAAAAACATCAAAGAACCCTAAAGAATCAATAAAGCCACTAAGAACGCTACATAAACCCTATCAATTGCTACAAAAAACCAAAAAAATGCTTCCAAACCCACAAAACTCAACAAACCCCCAAAAAACGGTAAAATAACCCTAACAAAGCATAAAAAATCCAAACACACTCATAAAACCCAAAAACGTATAAAACCCCAAACAACTCAAACAAACTTTAACAAACCCTAAAAACCCTAAAAAACCTAACAAACCCTAACAGCTACTAATATCCCCTAAGAACCACTAGTAAACCCTAATAACCCAAAAACCCCACTATTAAACCCTAAAAACCTTAATAAACACTAATAAATCGTAATAACTTTTAAAAACCCTAACAAAATCTATTAGACCTTAATAAACGCTACAAAAGCCCTAAAACCCCAAATATACAATAAAAACACTATTAAACCATAATAAACCCTAATAATCACTAAAAACCGTAACAAACCCGAAAAAACGCTACAAAAACCTCCAAATAATAACCTACAAAACCCTACAACCCACTAATAAACACTAACAAACACTAATCGCCCCAAAATAAATTGTAACAACCACTAACAACCCCAAATAAATCGTAACAAATCCTAACAATACCAAATAAATTGTAACAAACTAAAACAAACCATAACAAACCCCTAATAAACCCTAATAAACCCTAACAAATCATAATAAACCCAAATAAATCGTAATAAACCCAAATACACGTTACTAAACCCTAACAAGTAAAATAAACCCAAATAAATCCTAAATAACTCAGAAAAAGGCTGATAACCCCTTTAAAAAGCTAGTAATGCCTACAAAATCCCAATAAAAACCTAATATACAATAAAAAAATGCTAATAAACTGTAAAAAATCCTAAAGATCACTAATAAACCCTAAACAACCCTAATAAACCCTAAAGAACCATATTAAACACTAAAGAATGCTAAAAAAACCCTAAAGAACCCAAAAAATGCTAAAACACATTATATAAACCCTAAAAACCTCTACAATACCCAAACAAATCCTAAAACACACTATAAAACCCTAACAACCCCTATTGATCCCAAAAAACAAGTAAACCCATAAAACACCCAAAAAACAGTAAAAGCCATTAGACAACATAAAAAACCAAAAACACCCATTAACAACCCTTAAAACCCTAAAAAGCCCTGCAAACCATATACAACCATTAAAACACTAAAAAAGGCTTCAAATAGATACATAAACGCTAAAAACGTCACATAAACCCTTAAAAATGCAACAAAAACCCTAAAATGCAACATAAACCAAAAAACACCACAAAAACCCAAAAACGGTACATAAAGCCTAAAAGCACAACATAAACCCCAAAACTGTAACATAAAACCAAAAAAAACACAACATAAACCCTAAAAAATGCAACAAAAACATTAAAAACGCTACATAAGACCTAAAAACTCAAGATAAACCCTATAAACACTCCATGAACCCTAAAAACGTTACATAAACCCAAAAAATGCAACATAAACACTACATCACCCCTAAAAACGCTACATAAACCCAGAAAATGCAACATAAACCCTAACAAATTATACATAAACCCTAAACCCAAAATAAGCTATATAAACCCTAAAAACGTTACATAAACCCTAAAAATGATAAATAAAATCTAAAACTGCTAACTAAACCTTAAAAATTCCAAATAGACCCTAAAAATGCTATATAAACTCTAACCACGCTACCAAAACCCTAAAAATGCTACAAAAACCCTAAAGATGCTTTGAAACCCTCCAAAACATTAAACCCTAATATACCATAATATAAAAAATTAAACCCTAATAAACCCCTAATAAACTCTAATATTCCCTAAAAACACCTTAAAATCCCTAAAATGCTAAGAAACTTTACTTAACCCTAATAAAACCCCAAAAATTCCTAATAAACCCTAATAAATGATAATAAAACCTAGTAAACCCTAAAAACACGTTAAAAAGCCTAAACAACCCTACTAGACACTAACAAACACTAATAAACCCAAATAAACCACAAGAAAACCATAAAAAGCCCTAATAAACCATAAATATAGCCAAATAAACCCTACTCAACCCTAAAAAACCTTAACACACCATAATAACCCCTAATAAAACCCTACAAAACCCTAATAAAAATAATGCTAGTATACCTTTAAAAATCCCTAAAAACCCTGATAAACTCTAATATAACCTAATAAACCATAAAAATGCTCAAAAATAATAAAAAACGATCACAAACAATAAAAACGCGATATATTACCTAAAAAGACCTAAAAACACTAAAATAACATAATAAAGACAAAAAACACTAATATACCTTAAAAATCCCCAAACACCCTAATAAACCATAATAAAATCTAATATAACAAAATAATCCCTAAAACACTCACAAAAAAACCAAATGCTCACAAATAATTGAAACATGCTATATTATTTAAAAGGACCTAAGAAACACTAATATAACCTAATAAAACAAAAAATAATAATAAACCCCTAACAAAACCTAATAAACCCTAATAAAAACAAATAAATCCTAATAAAACCCAAAAAATATCTTCTCAATCCTAATAAACCTTGACAAACCATAAAAAAAACCTAATAAAACCCAACTAAACCCTAATAAAAAAATGCAAACAAACCATTAAAAATCCCTAGAAACCCTAATAAACCACAATAAATTTAAATAAAAGATAATAAACCATTAAAAATGCTCAGAAACACTAAAAACATGCTAATAAAACCTAAGAAGTCATAACAACCCCTCATATATATTAATATAAACTTAAAAACACTCATATACCCTAATAAAAACACTAACAAACCCTAGTAAACCCTAAAAATACCTAAGAAATCCTAATAAACTGTACTCAACCCTAATAAACCCCAATAAAACCTTAATGATACCGACTCAACCCTAATAAAACCCTAGAAATACCTACTCAACCCTAATAAACCATAACACGCCTTAATAAACCATAATAAACCCCACTAAACCCTAAAAAACTCAAATATACCATTAAAAAGCTATAAAACACCTAATAAATGCTAATAAAACATAACAAAGCTTAAAAGCGCTAATAAACCCGAATAAAAACTACTAAACACTAAAAAACCCTAATATACACTTTTAAAAATTAATAAACCATAATGAACCATAATAAACCCTAATAAATCCTAAACATACCCAAATATACCATAATATACCATAATATACCCTAATAAACCCAACTCAATCCTCATAAAACCCTAAAAATGCCTAATAAACCCTAATAAACCTTGACACACCATATTAAACCCTAATAAAATCTTAATAAAAGCCAGAATACCCTAAAAAACGCCAATATACCATTAAAAAACCCTAAAACCTTAACAAACCATAATAAATGTCAATAACACCTAAAAATCCTAAAAAATGATAGTATACCCTAAAAAAACCTCTAATAATAAAAGTAGTAATAACGCACGTGCATGTGTATATGCAGGTGCATGGTTTAAATATTAAATCATAATGCACGTGCATGTGTATATGCTTGCACATTTTGATGTGAATGATAATAAATAATAAATTATAAATAATAACAGATGGTAATTGCATGTGTATGTGCATGTGCATGTGAATGATAATAAATAATAAATAATAACGCACCTCCAAGTGCATGTGCATGTGCATGGTATTAAACAATAAATAATAACAAAGTCCACATGAATGTGCATTTTCATGTGAATGATAATAAATAGTAAATAACAACACATGTGATAATAGAATAATGCAAATGCATTGCGTTTTCACGTGCATGAGAATAAATAAAAACAACACATGTCATACTAGAATAACGCAAGTGCATTGCATTTTCATGTGCATGGTAATAAATAATATATAATAACGCACGTGTATGTGCATTTACATGTAATAATAATGATAATGATGCATGCACATGCATGGTAATAAATAATAAATAACAATGCACATGCATGTGTATTTGTATTTGATGATACAAATAACAACAACAAGAATAATAATAATAATAGAATAACACAAGTGCCTTACATGTGCGTGGGCATTATAGTAAAAAATAAATAAATAATCGTAAATAAGAACTGACATGCATGTGCATGCGCCTTTACATTTGATAACAATATTAATAATACTAATTGTAATAATAATAATAATAATAACTCATGCATGTGCATGTTAATAAATAATAAATAAGAATGCACATGCATGAGGATTTGCATGTGATAATGATAATAATAATGATAATGATGATAATAATAATAATAATAATAATAATAACTATGATAATAATAATAATAAAAGAATAATACAAGTGCATTGCATAAGCACGTTCATGGTAATAAATAATAAATAATAACGCATGTGCATCTGCATTTTCAGGTCATGATAATAATAACAACATCAATAGTAGTAGTAGTGATAATAGTAGTAGTACAAATGCATGTGATAAAATAAATTGCATGTGCATTACGTGTGCACGTGCATGGTAATAAATAATAACGTGCGTGCATTTCATTTTCATGTGATGATGATGACGATGATAATAATAATAATAATAATAACCACAACAACAACAACAATAATAATAATAACAACACATGTGATAATAGAATAACGTGCGTGCATTGAATGTGTGTGTTTATGTATTTGAATGGGCATTAGCATGTGATGATAATAACAATAGAAAGAACAACAACAACAACAACAATAATCATAATAATAAGAATAACAACGTATGCGATAATAAAATAACGTGTGTACATTGCATGTGCACGTGCATGGTAATAAAAAATAAACAATAATGCATGTGCATGTGCATGAGATGATAATAATAATAATAATAACAGTAATAATATTAATAATAATAATTACAACAACGCATGTGATAATAGAATAACGCACGTGCATTGCATCTTCAGTGCATGATAATAAATAATAACTCATAGCGCACGTGATGATAATAATAACAATAAGAGTAATATTAATAATAATATCACATGTGATAATAGAATAACGCACATGTATTGAATGTGTGCATGTATGGTAATAAATAATAATGCATGTGCTTTTGCATTTTCATTTGATGATAATAACAATAAAAACAATAATTGTGATAATAACAATAACAAAAAAAATGCCTGTTATAATAGAATAATGTAGGTGCATTGCATGTGCACGTGCATGGTAATAAATAATAACAGATGTACATGTGCATTTTCACATGATGATAATAATAATAATAATAATAGTAATAATAATAATAATAACAACAAAAACAACATATGCACATGCCTGGAAATAAATAATATATAATAAATAATAAATAATAACGCATGTGCATCTGCATTTGCTTGTGATGATAATAACAATAATAATAATAGTGATAAAAATAATGATAATGATAATAATGATAATGATAATAATGATAATAATAATGTGCGTTAAAATAGAATAACACATGTCCTAACAAACCCTAACAAAACCTAATAAACCCCAACTACCACTAATAACGCCTAAGAACCACTAATAATCCAAATAACACCTAAACCCCACTATTAAATCCTAAAACCCTAATAAACACTAATAAATCATAATAACCTGTAATAAACCCTAAAAACCATATTAGACTCTAATAAACGATAAAAAATCCCTAAAAACCCAAATATACAATAAAAAACACTATTAAACCATTATAAATCCTAATAATCACTAAAAACTATAACAAACCCGACACAACACTGCAAAACCGGCCAAATAATAGCCTACAAACCCCTACAACCCGCTAATAAACCCTAAAAACCCTAGAAAGCCCATAATAAATCATAACAAACCCTTAAAACCCCAAATAAATCGTAAAAAATCCTAAAAATGACAAATAAATCGTAACAAACTGAAACAAAACCAAACAAACCACTAATAAACCGCAATAAACCCTAACAAATCATAATAAACCCTAATAAATCGTAATAAACCCAAATACACATTAATAAACCCTAATAAATAAATAAACCCTAAGAAACCCTAATAAATCCTAAATAATCCTAA
Source organism: Viscum album (assembly GCA_963277665.1). NCBI lineage: Eukaryota > Viridiplantae > Streptophyta > Magnoliopsida > Santalales > Viscaceae > Viscum > Viscum album. Next base: position 817,193,601 of record OY728167.1, read on the forward strand.
AAAAGGTCGATAAACCCTAGAAAAAGCAATTAAAGCCTACAAAAGCCCAATAAAACTCTAAAAATGCAACATAAACCCTAAAAATGAAACATAAACCCAAAAAATCTAACATAAACCCAAAAAACACAACATAAACCCAAAAAAGAAAAATAAACCCAAAAACACTACATAAACCCAAAAATCACTACATAAACCCTACAACTGTTACATAAACCCTAAACAACGCAACATAAACATTAAAAAATGCTACATAAAACCTAAAAACATAGCATAAACCCTGAAAACACTACATGAACCCTAAAAACGTAACATAAACCATAAAAATGAAACATAAACGCTACATCAACCCTAAAACACAACATAAACCTAGAAAATGCAACATAAAATCTAAAAAATGCAACATAAAACCAAAACCCTAAACACGCTGCATAAACCCTAAAAACGTTATATAAACCCTAAAAAATGCTACATAAAACCTAAAACCGCTAACTAAACCCTAAAAGCGCTACATAAACACTAAAAATGCTACATAAACACAAACACTGCTACACAAACAAACCCAAATAAACCCTAATCAACCCTAACAAACCTTAACACACCATAATGACCCCTAATAAAACCCTACAAAGCCCTAATAACCAAAAAAATGCTAGTATACCAGTAAAAAACCCTATAAACCCTGATAAACTCTAATATAACATAATAAACCCTAAAAACGCTCATAAATAATAAAAAAATGATCACAATCAATAAAAACACGCTCTATTACCTAAAAAGATATAAATACACTAATATAACCTATTAAAGAAAAAAAAAACTCTAATATACCTTAAAAATCCATAGAAACCATAATAAACCATAATAAACTCTAATATAACTTAAAAACCCTAAAAACACTCACAAACAAAAAAAATGCTCACAAACAATAAAAAACACTATATTATCTATAAATACTTAACAAACACTAATATAACCTAATAAAAAACTAATAAACCCATAACAAAACCTAATAAACCCTAAAAATCCCTAATAAACCCTAATAAAAACTAACAAACCCTAATAAAACCACAATAAAACCCTAAAAATACCTTATCAACCCTAATAAACCTTCACACAACATAATAATACCTAATAAAATCCAACTAAACCCCAATAAACAAAAAAAACAAAAACAGACCATTAAAAATCCCTAGAAACCCTAATAAACCATAATAAATTCCAATAAAACCTAATAAAACATAAAAAATTCTCAAAAACACTAAAAACACACTAATAAAACATAAAAAGTCCTAACAACCCCTCATATATATTAAGGAAAACTAAAAAACACTCATATACCCAAATAAAAACACAAACAAACCCTAGTAAACCCTAAAAATCCCTAACAAACCCTAATAAACACGCCTCCACCCTAATAAACCCTAATAAAACCCTAAAGATACCTACTCAACCTTAAAAATACCAACTCAACTCTATTAAACCTTAACACACTATAATAAACAATAATAAACCCCACTAAACCCTAAAAATGCAAATATACCATTAAAAAGCCCAAAAACCCCTAATAAATGCTAATAAAACCTAACAAAGAATCAAAGCACTAATAAACCCTAATAAACTCTACTAAACCCTAAAAAACCCTAATATACCCTCTTAATGATTAATAAACCATAATGAATGATAATAAACCCTAATAAATCCTAAACATTCTCAAATATACCATAATATACCATAATATACCCTAATTAACCCAACTCAATCCTAATAAAACCCCAAAAATACATAATAAACCTTAATAAACCTTAACACACCATAATAAACCCTAATAAAATCCTAATAACCCCCACTAAACCCTAAAAACGATAATATACCATTAAAACCCCTAAAACCCTAACAAACCATAATAAATGTTAATAACACCTAAAAATTCTAAAAAATGCTAGTAAACCCTAAAAATACCTCAAATAATAATAATAGTAACAATGCATGTGCATGTGCATATGCATGTGCATGGTTTAAATAATAAATCATAATACACGTTCATGTGCATGTGCATGCGCATTGCATGTGAATGATAATAAATTACAAATTAAAAATAATAACTTACGTGAATTACATGTGTATGTGCATGTGCATTTGAATGATAATAAATAATAAATAATAACACACATCTAAGTGCATGTGCATGTGCTTGTTCATGTGCATGTGCATGTTCATGGTAATTAACTATAAATAATAACCAAGTCCACATGAATGTGCATTTGCATGTGAATGATAATAAATAATAAATAATAACACATGTGATAATAGAATAATGAAAGTGCATTGCATTTACATGTGCATGATAATAAATAATATATAATAACGCACGTGCATGTGCATTTACATGTTATGATAATGATAATGAAGCATGCACGTGCATGGTAATAAATAATAAATAACAATGCACGTGCATGTGCATTTTTATTGGATGATACAAACAAAATAATAATAATAATAATAATAATAGAATAACGCAAGTGCATTTCATGTGCACGTGCATAGTAGTAAATAATAAATAAATAATAATAAATAAGAATTCACATCCATGTGCATGTGCATTTACATTTGATGATAATATTAATAATACTAATTATAATAATCATAATAACAATGCATGCACGCGCATGGTAATAAATAATAAATAACAAAGCATATTCATCTGAATTTGCATGTGATAATGATAATAATAATGATAATGATAATAATAATAATAATAATAATAATTTGTGATAATAATAATAATAATAAAATAATAATACAAGTGCATTTCATATGCACGTGCATGGTAATAAATAATAAATAATAACGCACGTGCATCTACATTTTCATGTGATGCTAGTAATAATAACAGTAGTAGTAATAATTGTAGTAGTAGTGGTGATAATAGTAGTAGTACCAATGCATGTGATAATAGAATATTGCATGTGCATTACAAGTGCACGTGCATGGTAATAAATAATCACGCTTGGGCATTGCATTTGAAAGTGATGATGATGATGATGATGATGATGATGATGATGATGATGATGATGATGATAATAATAATAACAACAACGCATGTGATAATATAATAATGCACATACATTTAATGTACATGTATGTGCATTCACATGTGCATTTTCATGTGATGATAATAACAATAACAACAACAACAACAACAACAACAACCACAATAATAATAAGAACAATAATAATACCGACGCATGTGATAATAAAATAACGTGTGTGCATTGCATGTGCACATGCATGGTAATAAAAATATAATAATAACGCACGTGCATGTTCATGTTCATGTGGATGAGATGATGATGATAATAATAATAATAACAATAATAATAAGTTATAATTGTTTAAATAAACAACAAATAGGAAAAAACTGCTAGAAATGGGGTCTCGAAAAACCTAACAAATCACAGAGTCATTGAAAAAGACATAACTTCTTCATCGGGTGTCCATTTCCACTCCGTGAATAGTCAAACTGAATCTCATGGAATGAACTATGATGCAAACAGGTGTCAGAGGCCGAACAGACGCACATATTAGAAGTTATGACCATTTTAAGAAAACTTTTATTGGGATCTGTACATGGAAATGGTGTTTTGGAGGCCTTCAAATGGGTTTCTGGGATCTTAGAGTCACAAAAATGACTTGAACTATGTTCAAGTCATCCTTCTGCATATATATCTTCACTAATTTTGATTTTATATTTGGTAGAGCTCAAACGGACAGCCGAAGCGAATGTTATGGCTGTTTGAGGTTGGACTTTTTTGGAGTGGTATAACTAATATATCTTATATTTCTTTGATCTTATAATAGTTTATACTAAACTTAGTCCTCAATAATCTCCCGAGCTTCGATTTAACTGATCACAGTGCTCAAATGAACACTAGAAGAAGAAGTTATGCCTATTTGAGTGTGTTGCGGGTTTCATAGGTTTTTAGGCATTAGGAGAGTTGTCCAATTTAAAATGACAATAACATCTGCTACATGTGTTCATTTTTCCTCTACCACATATCAAATTTATGATTGTGAAAAGATAAACACTATGGAAACCACTGGAACCCTTTTTGACATTCTTCAACTCCAAAAAAGACCCAAAATCCCATTGGGTGGTCAAAAGATTGGCTTATGGTGTCCGTTTTGTAATAAATTCTTCTATGGGTGTCCCTTTTTCCTCTACCACATATCAAATCGAGTCATGCGACTAGACCAACACTCTTATAACCACTGAAGCACCTTCTCATATCCTTGATGGCCAAAAAAGGTACTTAAACCCTTCAAAAGACCATAACTTCTACTCCGGGAGTCCATTTTGCCTCAACAATATATCAAATCAAAGCTATCGACTAGATCTACACATCGGTGACCAATAGGAACACATTATCACGTTCTTAAAGTCCCAAAAGGACCTTAAGGCCTCCAAATGACCACAACTTCTGCTCTGACTGTCTATTTCACCTCTACCACATATCAAATTGAAGCTTGCGACTAGCTCTGTACATCTATGACAACCATGAATAACTAAATAACCTGAAAAAACCATGAATAACCACATAAACATTAAAAACCATTAAAAACCATGAAAAAACCTAAAAAACCCTAACAAACCCTAACAAACACTAACAAACCCAAAAAAAACTAACAAATCCTAACAAAACCTAACAAACCCCAAAAAACCTTAAAAAACATAACAAACCCTAAAAAACCCTAAAAAACCCTAACAAACCCTAACAAACCCCAATAAGCACTAAGAAACCCCAATAAACCCAATTAAACATTAAGAAACAATATAAACCCCTAAGAAACCATAATAAACCCTAACAAAACCCTAAAAACCCTATCAAAACCCTAAGCAAACCTGAGAAACACTAACAAACCCTTAGAAACCCTAAAAAAACCTTATAAACCCTAACACGCCCTTTGAAACCCTTAGAAACCATAACACACCCTTAGAAACCCAAACCCACCAAAAAAACCTAACCCACCCTTAGATACCCTAACACACCCTTAGAAACCCTAAAAAACCCTTAGAATCCCTAAATCACTCTAATAATCACTAATAAATCATAACAAACCCTACCAACTAATGATAAACCATAATAAACCCTAATAAACCCTAAATCCCACTACTAAACCCTAATAAACACTAATAAAACGTAATAAACCCAAAAAAACCCTATTAGGCCCCAATAAAAGCTACAAAATACCTAAAAACCCAAATATACAACAAAAATGCTATTAAACCGTTCAAAATGCTAATATTCACAAAAAAACTAACAAACCCAGCAAAACCTGACAAAACCCTAAAAAACCCCTAAAAACCCAAAAAAACCCAAAAACCCCAAAAAACCCCTAAAACCTTAAAAAATCCTAAAAACCCTAAAAAACCCTAAAACACCTAAAAATGAGAAAAATGAAAAACCCGAAAACAAACCTAAAAACCCCTTAAAATCTTCAAAAAAACCTCGAAAACGCTAAAAACCCTAAAACCCCTAAAAATGCTAAAAACCCCGAAAAGCCTAAAAATTCCTATAAAAACACTAACCAACCCTATGAAACCCTTAAAACCCTTAAAATCCCATAAAAAACCTTAAAAGAATCAAAAGAAACCCTAATACACCATAAAGAACCCTAAAAAATCCTAAAAACAACTAAATAACCACTAAAGCGACCAACAATGCTACATAAACCCTAATAATTACTACAAAAAACCAAAAAATTCTACAAAACACAAAAAATGAAACAAAACCCCAAAAAATGCTAAAATAACCCCAACAAAGCATAAAAAATCCAAACACACCCATAAAACCCAAAAAATCGCAGAAAACCCCAAAAAACTCAAACAAACCCTAAAAACCCTAACAAATCCTAACAAAGCCTAATAACCACTAATAACACCTAATAACCACTAATAAACCCTAATAACCCATAAAACCCTCTATTAGACCCTAAAAACCTAAATAAACCCTAATAAATAGCAATAACCTGTAATAAACCCTATGAAATTCTATTAGACCCTAATAAACGCTAAAAAATCCCTAAAACCTATAATATACAATAAAAACACAATTAAACCATAATAAAACCTAATAATCACTAAAAACCCTAAGAAACCCAACAAAGTGCTACAAAAAACTCCAAATAGATGCCTACAAAACCCTACAACCCACAAATAAACCCTAAAAAACCCTAATAACCCCAAAATAAATCATAACAAACCCTAAAAACCCAAAATAAATCGTAACAAATACAAAAAACTCCAAATAAATTGTAACAAATCCTAACAATGCCAAATAAATTTTAACAAACTGAAACAAACCCTAACAAACCCCTAATAAACCGTAATAAACCCTACAAAATCATAATAAACCCTAATAAATTGTAATAAACCCAAATACACATTACTAAACCCTAATAAATAAAATAAACCCTAATAAACCATAATAAATACTAAATAACCCTAAAAAAGGTTGATAAACCTTAGAAAAAGCTATTAATGTCTACAAAATCCCAATAAAACCCTAATATACCATAAAAATGCTAATAAACTATAACAAGTCCTAAAGAACACTAATAAACCCTAAAGAACCCTAATAAACCCTAAAGAACCATATTAAACTCTAAAAACACTAAAAACCCCCAAATAACACAAAACAAAATGCTAAAACACATTATATTAACCCTAAAAACCGCTACAATACCCAAACAAACCCCAAAACACACTAAAAACCCTAACAACCCCTATCAATCCCAAAAAAAATCAAATAAAACCATAAACCCCCCCCCCCAAAAAAAACCATTAAAAATCCATCATATACCATAAAAAACCATAAACACCTATTAACGACCCTTAAAAACAATAAAGAAACTACAAACCATAAACAACCATTAAAACCCTAAAAAAGGCTTGAAATAGATACATTTACCCTAAAATGTCACATAAACCCTTAAAAATGCAACAAAAACCCTAAAAACCCCACATAAACCAAAAAACACAAGATAAACTTTAAAAAACGCTACATAAACCCTAAAATCACAACATAAAACCTAGAACTATAACATAAACCCAAAAAAACACAACATAAACCAAAAAAACGCAACATAAACATTAAAAAACACTACATAAAACTTAAAAACACAATATAAACCCTAAAAACACTACATGAACCCTAAAAATGTTACGTAAACCCTTAAAAATGCAACATAAGTGCTACATCGCCCCTAAAAATGCTACATAAACTCAGAAACGCAACATAAACCTTAAAAAATGCTACATAAAACCTAAACCCTAAACACGCAACCTAAACAGTAAAGACATTACATAAACCCTAAAAATGATACATAAAATCTAAAACTACTAACTAAACCATAAATACACTACATAAACACTAAAAATGCTACATAAAATCTAACAACACTACACAAACCCTAAAAAATGCTACAAAAACACTAAAGACGCTTTAAAACCCTAAAAAAAATTTAAACCCTAATATACCATAATATAAAATATTAAACCCTAATAAACACCTACTAAACTCTATTAATCCCTAAAAACTCCTTATAATCTCTAAAAACCATAATAAACTCTAACCAACATTAATTAAACCCCAAAAATACCTAATAAACCCTTATAAAAGATAATAAAACCTAATAAACCCTAAAAAAATGTTATGAAAAACTAAACAACCCTAACAAACCCTAATTGACACTAATAAACACTAATAAACACTAACAAACCCCTAAAAAAACACTAAAAAGCCCTAATAAATCATAAATGAAGCCAAATAAATCCTACTCAACCCTAACAAACCTTAACACACCATAATAACCCCTAATAAATCCCTACAAAACCCTAATAAAGAAAAAAATTCTAGTATACCTTAAAAATCCCAAGAAACCCTGATAAACTCTAATATAACCTAATAAACCCTAAAAATGCTCACAAACAATAAAAAACGATCACAAACTATAAAAATGCGCAATATTTCCAAAAAAGATCTAAAAACACTAATATAACTTAATAAAGAGAAAAAATTCTAATATACCTTAAAAATCCCTAGAAACCCTAATAAACCATAATAAACTCTAATATAACCTATGAAACCCTAAAAATGCTCACAAACAAAAACAAAATGGTCGCAAACAAAAAAAAACACGCTATATTATCTAAAAAGACCTAAGAAACACTAATATAACCCAACAAAACAAAAAAAACTAATAAACCCCTAACAAACCCAAATAATCCCTAAATATCCCTAAAAATCCTAATAAAATCTAATAAACCCTAATAAAACCATCATAAAACCCTAAAAATACCTTCTTATCCCTAATAAACCTTGACACACTATAACGAAACCTAATAAAACCCAACTAAACCCCAATAAACAAAAAAAAAGTCAAACAAACCATTAAAAATCCCTAGAAACCATAATAAACCATTAAAAATGCTCAGAAACACAAAAAACACGCTAATAAAACCTAAAAAGTCATAATATACCCTCATATATATTAACAAAAAACTAAAAAACACTCATATACCCTAATAAAAACACAAACAACCCCTAGTAAAACTTAAAAATCCCTAACAAACCCTAATAAACCGTACTCAACCCTAATAAACCCTAATAAAACCTTAAAGATACCGACTCAACCCTAATAAAACTGAAAAAATACCTACTCAACCCTAATAAACCTTAACACACCACAATAAACCATAATAAACCCCACTAAACCCTAAAAAAAAGAAAATATACCATTTAAAAGCCCTAAAACACCTAATAAATGCTAATAAAACATAACAAAGCTTAAAAGCACTAATAAACCTGAATAAACACTACTAAACACTAAAAAACCCAAATATACCCTCTTAAACAATAATAAAAAATAATGAACCATAATAAATCCTAATAAATCCAAAACATACCCATATATACCATAATATATAACAATATACCCTGATAAACCCAAATCAATCCTAATAAATCCCTAAAAATACCTAATAAACCCTAATAAAATCCTAATAACCCCCCACCAAACCCTAAAAAATGCTAATATACAATTAAAAAACCCTAAAACCCTAACAAACCATAATAAATGTTAATAACACCTAAAAATCCTAAAAAATGATAGTAAACCCTAAAAATGCCTCTAATAATAATAGTAGTAACAACGCACGTGCTTGTGTAAATGCATGTGAATGGTTTAAATAATAAATCATAATGCACGTGCATGTGCACATGCCTGCACATTTTCATGTGAATGATAATAAATAATAAATTATAAATAATAACGCATGTGAATTGCATGTGTATGTGCATGTACATGTGAATGATAATAAATAATAAATAATTACACACATACAAATGCATGTGCATGTGCATGTGCATGTGCATGGTAATAAAAAACAAATAATAACCAAGTTCACATGAATGTGCATTTTCATGTGAATGATAATAAATAATAAATAATAACACATGTGATAATAGAATAACACACGTGCATTGCATGTGCACGTGCATTAGAATAAATAATAATAATAACACATGTGACAATATAATAATGCAAGTGCATTGCATATGCACGTACATGGTAATAAATAATAAATAATAATACACGTGCATCTAAATTTTCATGTGATGATAGTAATAATAATAGCAGTAGTAATAATAAAGTACTAATGCATGTGATAATAGAATATTCCATGTGCATTACCTGTGCATGTGAATGGTAATAAATAAAAACTCTCGTGCATTGAATTTGCATGTGATGATGATGATTATGATAATAATAATAATAATAATAATAATAATAATGCATGTGATAATAGAATAACGCACGTTCATTGAATGTGCGTGTATGTGAATTTTGATGTGAATTTTCATGTGATGATAACAAAAACAACAACAACAACAACAACAACAACAACAACAACAACAACAACAACAACAACAACCAAAATAATAATAATAACAATAATACTGACAACTCATGTGATAATAAAATAACGTGTGTGCATTGCATGTGCACGTGCATGGTAATAAAAATATAATAATAACGCATGTGCATGTGCAAGTGCATTCGCATGAGATGATGATAACAATAATAATAATAATAATAGTAATAATAAGTTATAGTTGTTTCAAAAAATAGCAGACATGACAAAAGTTTTAGAAATGGTGTCTCAAAAAACCTAACAAATAATAGAGTCATTAAGAAAGGCATAACATATTCTTCAAGTGTCCATTTCCACTCCATGAATAGTCAAAATAAATCTCATGGAATGAAATACGATAAAAACAGGTGTCGGATGCCGAAAAGACACATAGATCAGAGGTTATGACCGTTTTAAGAAAAATTTGACAGGGATCCAAACACGTAAATGGATTTTTGGGGGCCTTCTTATAGGTTCTTGGGATTTTAGGGTCTGAAACATGACTTTAACTTTTTTCAGGTTAACATTCTGCATAGATATCTTCGCTCCCTTTAATTTGATATGTGGTAGAGCTCAAACGGACAACCAGAGTGAATGTTATGGTCTTTTGATGTTGGACTTTTTTTGGAGTGGTATAACTAATATATCTTCTGTTCTTTGATCTTCTCATAGTTTTGATTAGACTCGATCATCACTCATCCCACGATCTTCGATTTTAATAGTCACAGTGCTCAAACGGACACCCGAAGTAGAAGTTAAGCCTATTTTATTGAGTTGCTAGTTTCTTAGGTTTTTAGGCTCTAGGAGGGTTGCTCAATTTAAAATGACAATAACTTCTGATATGTGTGTTAATTTTGGCTCTACCACATATCAAATCAATGATTGTGAAATGATACACAGTCTGGTAACCATTGGAACCCTTTTTAACAATCTTCAACCCCCAAAAAGAACCAAAATCCCTTTAGATGGTCAAAAGATTGGCTTCTGGTGTCCATTTTGCAATAACATCTTCTATGGGCGTCTATTTTACCTCTACCACAAATCAAATTGAATCTTGAGACAATAACTACACTGCTATAACCACTGAAGCACCTTCCCACACCCTTGAAGGCCCAAAAAGGTACTTAAACCCTCCAAAAGACCATAACATCTACTCTAGGAGTCTGTTATGCTTCTACCATATATCAAATCGAATATTTCGACTATATCTACACATATGTGACCAATATAAACACCTTATCACGTTATTAAAGACCCAAAAGGTCCTTAAGTCCTCCTAATGATAATAACTTCTGCTCGGGGTGTCTGTTTCACCTCTACAACATATCAAATTGAATCTTGAGACTAACTCTACAATCTTTGACAACCATGAACAAATAAATAACCCTAAAAACCATGAATAACCCCATAAACACTAAAAACCATTAAAAACCACTCAAAACCCTAACATACCCAAAGAAACACTAACAGACCCTAAAAAACACTAACAAACCATAAGAAACCCCAATAGACCCCAAAAAACCCACAAAACATAAGAAACCCTAAAAAACCCTAACAAGCCCTAAAAAACTCCAAGAAGCCCTAAGAAACCCCAATAAATACAAAAAAACTATTGAAACCCTAAAAACCCCCTAAGAAACCATAAGAAACCCTAACATAACCCAAAAAACCCAAAAAAAACCCTAATAAAATCCTTAGAAAAATTAAGAAACACTAACACACCCTAAGAAACCCTAACATACCCTTAGAAACCCTAACACACCCTTAGAAACCCTAGAACACCCTTAAAAACCCCAAAGTATCCATATAAACCCTAACACAACCTTATAAACCCTTATAAACCATAGCACACCCTTAGAAACCCTAACCCGCCCTTAAAAACCCTAACACACCCTTAAAAACCCTAACAAACCCTTAGACACCCAAAATAACCCTAATAAGAACTAATAAATCCTAACAAACCCTTCCAACCAATAATAAACCATAATGAACCCTAAATCCCAATACTAAACACTAATAAAGACAAATAAATTTTAATAAAACCTAAAAACTCTATTTGACGCCAATAAAAGATAAAAATAACATAAAAACCGAAATATACAACAAAAACGCTTTTAAACCATTCAAAATGCTATTATTAACAAAAAACCCAAACAAACCTGGAAAAACCTGAAAAAACCCTAAAAAACCATAAAAACCCAAAAACCCCCAAAAATTCCTAAAAACCCTTAAAATCCCTAAAAAGCTTAAAAAACCTAAAAAACCTAAAAACCCTAAACAACCCTAAAACCTCTAAAAACCAAAATAATGAAAAAACCTGAAAACAAACCAAAAAAACCTAAAAACGTCAAAAAACATCAAAAAACCCTAAAAAATCGAAAAACCACTAAAAACCCTAAAAATTCCTAACAAAAGACTAACCAACCCTATGAAACACTTAAAACCCCTAAAAACCCCCTACAAAACCATAAAAACCTCAAAAGAAACCCTAATACATCCTAAAGCACCCTAAAAAATCATAAAAACCCTAAAGAGCCCTAAAGAACCACTAGAGCCACTAACAACACTACATAAACCCAATCAATTGCTACAAAAACCCCAAAAATGCTTCAAAACCCATGAAACACAAAAAAACCCAAAAACGTTAAAATAACCCTAACAAAGCATAAAAAATCCTAACACACCCATAAAACCCAGAAAAATGCATAAAACCCCAAACTACTCAATCAAACCATAACAAACCCTAACAAAACCTAACAAACCCTAACAACCACTAATAACCCCTAAGAACCACTATTAAACCATAATATCCCATAAAATCCACTATTAGACCCTAAAAACCTTATAAACACTAATAAATTGTAATAACCTGTAATAAATCCTAAAAAACTCAATTAGACCCTAATAAACACAAAAAAGCCCCAAAACCCCTAATATACAATAAAAACACTATTAAACCATAATAAATCCTAATAATCGCTATAAACCCTAACAAACCTGAAAAAATGCTACAAAAATCTCCAAATAATTGCCTATAAAACCCTAAAACCTACTAATTAACCCTAAAACCCCTGAAAACCCAAAAATAAATCATAACAAACCTTAATGACCACAAATAAATCGTAACAAATCCTAACAATGCAAAAATAAATCGTAATAGACTGAAACAAACCATAACAAACCCCAAATAGACCCCAATAAACCCTAACAAATCATAATAAACCCTATTAAAATGTAATAAATCCAAATACACATTACTAAACCCTAATAAATAAAATAAACTATATTAAACCCTAATAAATCTTAAATAACCCTAAAAAGGTTGATAAACACTAGAAAAATAAATTAATGCCTACAAAAGCCCAATAAAACCTTAATATATAATAAAAATGCTAATAAACTGTAACAAATTCTAAAGAACACTAATAAACCCTAAATAACCGTAATAAACCCTAAAGAACCATATTTAACTCTAAAGAACACTAAAAAACACTAAAGAACCCAAAAAAATGCTAAAACGCATTATATAAATGCTAAAAACCACTACAATACCCAAACAAAACCTAAAACACACTAAAAAACCCGAACAACCCCTATCAATCCCAAAAAACAAATAAACCCATAAAACCCCCAAAAAATATTAAAAATCCATCAAATACCATGAAAACCATAAACACCTATTAACAACCATTAAAAACCCTAAAAAACACTACAAACCATAAACAACCATTAAAATCCTAAAAAAGGTTTCAAATAGATACATAAACCCTAAAAACGGTATATAAACCCTAAAAAATGCAACAAAAACCCTAAAAATGAAACTTAAACCAAAAAACTCAACATAAACCCAAAAAACGCTACATACACCATAAAATCACTACATAAACCCTAGAACTGTAACATAAATCCTAAAAAACACAACATAAACCCTAAAAACGCAACATCAACATTAAAAAATGCTACATAAAAACTAAAAACTCAATATATACCCTAAAAACACTACATGAACCCTAAAAACATTACATAACCCCAAAAAAATGCTACATAAAGGCTACATCACCCCTAAAACTCTACATATACCCAGAAAATGCAACATAAACCCTAAAAAATGCTATATAAAACCTAAACCCAAAACACACTACATAAACCCGAAAAACGTTACAAAAACCCTAAAAATGATACATAAATCCTAAAACCTCTAAAAACACGTTTAAAAAACCTAACCAACCCTAATAGACACTAATAATCACTAACAAACCCTAATAAACCCCCCAAACCCCTAAAAATCCTTAATAAACCATAAATAAATCCAAATAAACCCTACTCAACCCCATCAAAACTTAACACATCATAATAACCCCTAATAAAACCCTACAAAACCCTAACAAATAAAAAATGCTAGTATACCTTAAAAAATCCCCAGAAACCCTGATAAACTCTAATATAACCTAATAAACCCTAAAAAGAATGACAAACAATAAAAAAAATATCAAAAACAATAAAAACGCGCTATATTATGTAAAAAGGCCTAAAAACACTAATATAACCTAACAAAGACAAAAAAAGCTAATATACCTTAAAAATCCCCAGAAACCCTAATAAACCAAAATGAACTCTAAAATAACCTAAGAATCCCAAAAAACGCTCACAAACAAAAACTAAATGCTCACAAACAATAAAAACACGCTATATTATATAAAAAGACCTAACAAACACAAATATAACCTAATAAAACAAAAAAAAACTAATAAACCCCTAACAAACCCTAATAAACCCTAAAAAACCCTAATAAAACCTAAAAATCCCTAATAAACCCTAATAAAAAGTAATAAACCCTAATAAAACACTAAAAATTTCTTCTCAACATTAATAAACCTTGACACACCATAATAAAACCTATTAAAACCCAATTAAACCCCAATAGACAAAAAAATGCAAACAAACCATTAAAATTCCCTAGAAAACCTAATAAACCATAATAAATTCTAATAATACCTAATAAACCATAAAAAATGCTTAGAAACACTAAAAACACGCTAATAGAACATAAAAAGTCCTAACAACTGCTCATATATATTAATAATAACTAAAAAAACTCATATACCCTAATAAAAACAGTAACAAACCCTAGTAAACCCTAAAAATCCCTAACAACCCCTAATAATCCCAACTCAACCCTAATAAATCCTAATAAAAGCCTAATGATACCAACTCAACCCTAATAAAACCCTAAAAATACCTATTCAACCTAAATAAACCTAAACACACCATAATAAACCATAATAAACCCCACTAAACCCTAAAAAATTCAAATATACCATTAAAAAGCCCTAAAACACCTAATAAATTCTAATAAAACCTAATAAAGCTTAAAAGTTCTAATAAACCCTAATAAACACTACTAAACCCTAAAACTCCCTAATATACCCTCTTAAAAATTAACAAAAAACAATGAACCATAATAAACCCTAATAAATCCTAAACATACCCAAATATACCATAATATACCATAATATACCATAATATAATGCACATACAAGTGCATGTGCATGTGCATGGTAATAAACAATAAATAACAACCAAGTCTACATGAATTTTCATTTAAATGTGAATGATACTAAATAATAAATAATAACACATGTGATTATAGAATAACGCACGTGCATTTCATGTGCACACTACTACAAAACGGCCTTTATCAGCGCTAGAAAATTGCAATAACAGCGCTAAAAAAAGCGCTGTTAATCGAGGCGAAGATATATGGGGGTCCCTTTTATCAGCGCTTAGAAAAACACTGATAAAGTCTCCTTTTATCAGTGCTAAAAAAAGTGCTGATAGAAGACCCCTTTATCAGTGCTTTTGTTTAGCGCTGATAAAAGGGGACATTTAATAGTGCTTCTAAAAAGCAGTGATAAAAGTCAAAAAAAAATTTAAAAATTAAAAAAATATTTATATAATGCAAGTTCGGGGGGGGGGGGGGAAGTTTTAACAGCGCCTAACCTCTCTATCAGTGCTAGGAGAACCCCCCCCCCCCCCAATACCTCTCGCGTTGTGCCCTTCCCGTGCATCCCCCACACGCACGCACCTCCTCGCTTCCACCCGAACTCAAACCCGTGACCTCCCCCCTTGTGTGCCTGCACCTTTACCACTAAGCCATTTCATTTTTTTCTCTATTTAATGATATATCTATTTATTTATATATATATAGTTAAATTTATTTGTATATTAATATAGATTCATATTAATATAAATATATTTAGTTATATTAATACATATATATTTAATCATATATTAGTATATATATATTCATTCTTATATTAATATATATTTATATTAATATGTTTTTATCCATATATTTATTTTATATTAATATATATTTATAAGATTAGTTTTAAATACGTTTATAAAATATGTTTTTTATGTGTGTTAATAAATAAATAAAAACATACTTATATACAACACACACACAAACACACACACAAACACACACACACAAACACATATTTATTTAGGAATAAATACATATATATGTATTTGAAAAGCCATAGAATATCAAAAAGACCATAACTTCTAATATAAAAGCCTGTTTCAACTCCACTACCAGTCCAATCAAAGAAAATTAAACAATCTTCGATATGATATGTGGTGCAGGCCTGACAGACATCTGAATCAGATGTTATACTTGATTGAATGTTAACAAATCAGGGTATCCCGACTAAAGCCACTAACAAGGCTAAAAAAAACCCTATAAATTGCTACAAAAACCCGACAAATGCTTTAAAACCCACAAAATGCAACAAAACTCCAATAAACGCTAAAATAACCCTAACAAAGCATAAAAATCCTAACACACCCATAAAACCCAAAAAAAATGCATAAAACTCCAACAACTCAAACAAACCGTAACAAACCCAAAAAACCCTAACAAAACCTAACAACCCCAAAGAACCACTAATAACCCCAAAGAACCATTATTAAACCCTAATAACCCCTACAACCCACTATTAAACCCTAAAAGCCCTAATAAACACTAATAAATTGTAATAACCTGTAATAAACCCTAACAAACTCTATTAGTCCCTAATAAACGCTACTAAATCCCTAAAACCACTAATATTCAACAAAAACACTATTAAACCATAATAAACCCTAATAATCACTAAAAACCCTATCAAACATGACAAAACGCTAAAAAAATCTCCAAATAATAGCCTATAAAACCCTACAACCCACTAATAAACCCTGACAAACCCTAATAACCCCAAAATAAATTGTATCAAACCCTAAAACCCTAAATAAATCATAAAAAATCCTAACAACGTCGAATTAATCGTAACAAACTAAAACAAACCTTAAAAATCCCTAATAAAGCGCAATAAACCCTAACAAAGTATAATAAACCCTAATAAATCGCAATAAACCCAAATACATGTTACTAAACCCTAATAAATAAAATAAACCCCAAGAAACCCTAATAAATCCTAAAAAACCATAAAAAGGCTGATAAACCCTAGAAAAATCTTTCAATGCCTACAAAAGCCCAATAAAACCCTAATATAAATTAAAAATGCTAATAAACTGAAAAAAATACTAAAGAACACTAATAAACCCTAAATAACCCTAATAAACCCTAAAAACCCATATTAAAGTCTAAAGAACCCTAAAACCCTAAAGAACCCTAAAACCCTAAAGAACCCAAAAAAATCTTAAATACATTATATAAACCCTAAAACCACAACAATAACCAAACAAACCCAAAAACACACTAAAACCCCTAATAACCCCTATCAATCCCAAAGAAAACAAATGAACCCATAAACACCACCCCCAACCATTAAAAATCCATAAGATACCATAAAATACCATAAACACCCATTAATAATCCTTAAAAACCCTAAAAAACACTACAAAACATAAAAAACCATTAAAACCCTAAAAAAGGCTTTAAATAGATACATAAACCCTAAAAACATTACATAAACCGTTAAAAATGCAACAAAAACCCTAAAAATTCAACATGAACCAAAAAATGCAACATAAACCCAAAAAACGCTACATAAACCCTAAAAGCACTACATAAACCCTAGAACTGTAACATAAACCCTAAAAAACAAAACATAACCCCTAAAAACACAACATAAACATTAAAAATTCAATATAAAACCTAAAAACACTATATAAACCCTAAAAACACTCCATGGACACTAAAAATGTTACATAAACCCTAAAAAATGTAACATAAACGCTACATCACCCTTAAAAATGCTACATAAACCCAGAAAATGCAACATAAACCCTAAAAAATGCTACATTAAACCTAAACCCTAAACATTCTACATAAACCCTAAAAACGTTACATAAACCCTAAAAATGATACACCAATTTAAAACCTCTAACTAAACCCTAAAAAAGCTACATAAAATCTAAAAATGCTACATAAACTCTAACAATGCTACACCAACCCTAAAAAATGATACAAAATCCCTAAAGATGCTTGAAACCCCTCAACAATATTAAACCCTAACATACCATAATATATAAAATTAAACCATAATAAAACCCTAGTAAACTCTAATAATCCATAAAAACATCTAATAATCCTAAAATTACTAAGAAACTCTACTCAATCCTAATAAAACCCCAAAAATACCTAATTAACACTAATAAATGATAATAAATCATAATAAACCCAAAAAACACATTAAGAAAACCTTAACAACCCTAACCAACCCTAATAGACACTAATAAACACTAATAAACCCTAATAAACCCCAAACAAACCCAAAAAAGCACTAATTATCCATAAATAACGCCAAATAAACCCTAATCAACCCTAACAAACCTTAACACACCATGATAACCCCTAATAAAACCCTACAAAACCCTAATAAAGAAAAAAAATTCAAGTATACCTTAAAAAATCCCTAGAAACCCTAATAAACTCTAATTTAACCAAATAAACCATAAAACACTCACAAATAATAAAAAATGATCATAAACAATAAAACCCTGCTATATTACCTAAAAAGACCTAAAAACACTAATATAACCTAATAATTCAAAAAACACTAAAATACCTTAAAAATCCCTAGAAACCATAATAAACTCTAATATAACCAATGAAACCCTAAAATGCACACAAACAAGAACGAAACTCTCACAAACAATAAAAACACACTATATTATCTAAAAAGACCTAACAAACACTAATATAACCTAATAAAAAAACTAATAAACCCCTAACAAACCCTAATAAACCCTAAAAATCCCTAATAAACCCTAATAAAAATGAATAAACCCTAATAGAACCCTAAAAATACCTTCTTAACCCTAATAAACCTTGACACTCCATAACAAAACCTAATAAAACCCAAATAAGCCCCAATAAACAGGAAAAACACAAACAAACCATTAAAATCCCTCAAAACCATAATAAACAATAATAAATTCAAATAAAAACTAATAAACCATTAAAAATGCTCAAAAACACTTTAAAAACACTAATAAATCCTAAAATGTCATAAAACCCCTCATATATATTAACAAAACCTAAAAAACACTCATATACCCTAATAAAAACACTAACAAACCCCAGTAAATGCTAAAAATCCCAATCAAACCCTAATAACCGTACTCAACCCTAATAAACCCTAATAAAACCTTAAATATACTGACTCAACCCTAATAAAACCGTAAAAATACATACTCAACCCTAATAAACCTTAACACACCATAATAAACCATAATAAACCCCACTAAATCCTAAAAAACACAAATATACAATTAAAAGCCCTAAAAGCCCTAATAAATTCTAATAAAACCTAACAAAGCATAAAAGTGCTAATAAACCCGAATAAACACTACTAAACACTAAAAAACCTAATATACCCTCTTAAAAATTAATAAACCATACTAAACCATAATAAATCATAATAAATCCTAAGCCCACCAAAATATACCATAATATACCATAATATACCCTAATAAACCCAACTCAATCCTAAAAAACACTAAAAATACCTAATAAACCCTATCAAACCTTGACACACAATAATAAACCCTAATAAAATTATAATAACCCCCAACAAACCCTAAAAAACTCTAATATACCATTAAAAAACCTTGAAACCCTAACAAACCACAATAAATGTTAATAACACCTAAAAACCTAAAAATGATAGTAAACGCTAAAAATACCTCTAATAATAATAGTAATGATAACGTACATGCATGTGCATATGCATGTGCATGGTTTAAATAATAAATCATAATGCATGTGCATGTGCATATGCCTGTGAATTTGCATTTGAATGATAATAAATAATAAATAATAAATAATAACGCATGTGAATTGCATGTGTATGTGCATGTGCATGTGAATGATAATGAATATTAAATAATAACGCACATCCCAGTGCATGTGCATGTGCATGTACACGTGCATGGTAATAAACAATAAACAATTTCAAATTCCACATTAATGCGCATTTTCATGTGAAAGATAATAAATAATAAATAACAACACATGTGATAATAGAATAACGCAAGTGCATTGCGTGAACATGTGCATGAGAATAAATAATAATAACACATGTGATAATAGAGTAATGAAAGTGCATTGCATTTTCATGTGCATAGTAATAAATATTACATAATAACGAACATGTATATGCATATACATGTAATGATAATCATAATGACGCATACACGTGCATGGTAATAAATAATAAATAACAACGCATGTGCATGTGCATTTGTATTTGATGATACAAAAAAAACAACAACAACAACAACAATAATAATAATAGAATAAAGCAAGTGCATTGCATGTGAACGTGCAAAGTAGTAAATAATAAATAAATAATAGTAAATAAGAACGCACATGCATGTGCATGTGCCTTTACATTTGATAACAATATTATTAATACAAATTGTAATAATAATAATAATAACGCATGCACGTTCTTGGTAATAAATAATAAATAACAACACACATGCATGTGGATTTTCATGCGATAATGATAATAATAATGATAATAATGATAATAATGACAATAATAAAAATAAAAACTGTGATAAAAATAAAAAAAAAAGAATAATACAACTGCATTGCATATGCACATGCATGGTAATAAATAATAAATAATAACGCATGTGCATCTGCATTTGCATGTGATGATAATAATAATAACAGTAGTAGTAGTAGTAGTGATAATAGTAGTAGTACCAATGCACGTGATAATAGAATATTGCAGGTGCATTACGTGTGCACGCGCATGGTAATAAATAATAATGCGCGTGCATTGCATTTTCATGTGATAATGATGATGATGATGATGATAATAATAATATAATTATTATTATTAATAATAACAATGCATGTGATAATAGAATAACGCACATGCATTGAATGTGCGTGTATGTGCATTCGCATGTGCATTTTCATGTGATGATAACAACAACAACAACAACAACAACAACCACAATAATAACAATAACAATAATAATAACAACACATGTGATAATAAAATAATGTGTGTGCATTTCATGTGCACATGCAAGATAATAAAAATTTAATAATAAAGAACGTGCATGTTCATGTGCATGTGGGTGAGATGATTATAATAATAATAATAATAACAGTAATAATAAGTTATAGTTGTTTGAAAAAACAGTAGACAAGACAAAAATGCTGGAAATGGGGTCTTTGAAAAACTAATAAATCACAGAGTCATTGAAAAAGGCATAACCTCTTCTTATGGTTTCCATTTCCAAAACTTGAATAGTCAAACTGAATCTCATGGAATGAACTACGATAAAAATAGGTGTCGGAGGCCGAACGAACACACAGATCAGAAGTTATGACCATTTTAAGAAACATTTGACAGGGATCTGCCCACGGAAATGGAGTTTTGGAGGACTTATGATGGATTTATGGGATTTTAGGGTCTCAAAAATGACCAGAACTATGTTCAAGTCATCCTTATGCGTATATCTCTTTGCTACATTTGATTTGATATGTGGCAAATCTCAAACGGACAACCAGAGCGAAAGTTATGGTCGTTTGAAGTTGGAATTTTTTTGGAGTGGTATAACTAATATATTTTATAATTATTTTATCTTCTTAGAGTTTCTACTAAACTTGGTCCTCACTCATCTCACGATATTTGATTTGACTAGTCACAATGCTCAAACGGACAATTGAAGGAGAAGTTATGCCTATTTTAGTGAGTTGAGGGTTTCTTAGGTTTTTAATCGCTAGGAGAGTTGCTCAATTTAAAACAAAAATAAAATCTGCTACGTGTGTTCATTTAGGCTCCACCACATATCAAATAGAATATTTTGAAAATATACACACTCTTGTAACCATTGTAACCCTTTCTGACATTCTTCAAACCCCCCAAAAGACCCAATATACCTATGGATGGTCAAAAGATAGGCTTCTGGGGTCAGTTTTGCTATAACTTCTTCTTTGGGTGTCCGTTTTTCCTCTACCACATATCAAATCAAAGCATGCAAGTATACCTACACTCTTATAAAAACTGAAGCACCTTCTCACATCCTTGAAGGCCCAAAATGGTACATAAACCCTCCAAAAGACCATAACATCTACTCTGGGAGTCCGTTTTGCCTCTACCATATATCAAATCAAAGCTTTCGACTAGATCTACACATCTGTGACCAACAAGAACACCATATCAAGTTCTTAAAGTCCCAAAAGTTCGTTATGTCCTCAAAATGACCATAACTTCTGCTCTGGGTGTCCCTTTCACCTCTACCACATATCAAATTGAAGCATGCGACTAGCTCAACACATCTGTGACAACTGTGAACAACTAAATAACCATAAAAAACCATGAATAACCCCATAAACACTAAAAACCATTAAAAACAATGAAAAACCCTAACAAACACTAAAAAAACCTAAAAATTTGTAACAAACCATAACAAACTCTAAGAAATCCTAACAAAGCTTAACAAAACCAAACAAACCCAAACAAACCCTAAAAATCCCTAAAAACATAAAAACCCTAACAAACCCTAAAAAACCCTAACAAGCCCTAAAAATCCCTAACAAACCCCAAGAAGCACTAAGAAATCCCAATAAAACCATAAAACCTAAAGAAACCCAAAAAACCCCTAAGAAACCATAAGAAACCCTAACAAAACCATAAAAACCCTAACAAAACCCCAAGCACACCTAAGAAACACTAACACACCCTTAGATACCCTAACACACCCTTATATACCCTAACACACCCTTAGAAACCTTAACACATCCTTATAAACCCTAGCACACACTTAGAAACCCCAACACACCCATAAAAACCCTAACACAACCTTAGAAACCCCTAGAAACTACATCACACCCTTATAAACCCTAACCCACCCTTAAAAATCCTAACCCAACCTTAGAAACACTAACACACCCTTAGAAACCCTAAAAATACCTTAGACACCCTAAATCACTCTAATAAGCACTAATAAATCCAATCAAACCCTACCAACCAATAATAAACCAAAATAAACCTTAATAAACCCTAAATCCCACTACTAAACCATAATAAACACTAATAAATTGTAATAAACCCTAAAAAACCTATTAGACCCCAATAAAAGTTAAAAAATATCTAAATACCCAAATATACAAAAAAATCTAATAAACTATTCAAAATTCTAATATTAACAAAAAAAATCCTAACAAACCTGGAAAAACCTGACAAATCTCAAAAAACCCCTAAAAACCCAAAAAACCCCTAAAAACCCTAAAACCCCTAAAAAATCCTAAAATCACTAAAAACCCTAAAAATCCCCAAAACCCTGAAAAAAACGAAAAAACAGAAAAAAAACCTAAAAACAAACCTAAAAACCCTAAAAAACATCAAAAAAACCTCAAAAAAACCTAAAAAAATGCTAAAAACCGTAAAAACACCTAAAAACACTAAAAACCCTAAAATGCCTAAAAACCCTAAACAACCCTATGAAACCCTTAAAAACCCTCAAAACATCCTAAAATACCCTAAAAACCTCAAAAAACCCTAATACACCATAAAGAACCATAAAGAACCCTAAAACCCTAAAGAACCACAAAATACACTACCAACGCTACATAAACCCTAACAATTGCTACAAAAAACAGAAAAATGATCAAAACCCACAAAACCCCACAAAACCCCAAAAAATGCTGAAATAACCCTAAAAAAGCACAAAAAATCCAAACAGACCCATAAAACCCAAAAAACGCAGAAAACCCTAAACAACTCAAAAAAATCGTAATAAACCCAAAAACCCCTAACAAAACCTAACAAAAAATAACAACTACTAATAACCACTATGAACCACTAATAAACCCTAATAACCCCCAAAACCCACTATTAACCCCTAAAACCCTAATAAACACTAATAAATCGTAATAACCTATAATAAACCCTAACTAACTCTATTAGAAACTAATAAACGCTACAAAATCCCTAAAACCTCTAATGTACAATAAAAACACTATTAAAGCATAATAAACCCTAATAATCACTAAAAACCCTAACAGACCCGAAAAATGCTACAAAAACCACCGAATAATAGCCTACAGACCCCTACAACCCATTAATAAACCCTAACAAACCCTAATAACCCCATAATAAATCGTAACAAACCCTCACAACCCCAAATAAATTGTAACAAATCCTAACAACGCCAAATAAATCATAACAAACTCAAACAAACCAGATCAAACCCCTAATAAACCGCAATAAACATTAACAAATCACAATAAAACATAATAAATCGTAATAAAACCAAATACGCATTACTAAAGCCTAATAAATAAAATAAACTCTAATAATCCCTAGTAAATCCTAAATAACCTTAAAAAATGTTGATAAACCCTAGAAAAATCTATTAATGCCTACAAAAGCCCAATAAAACCCTAATATACAATAAAAAAATCTTATAAATTGTAACATATCCTAAAGAACACTAATAAACCCTAAAGAACCCTAATAAACCCAAAAGAACCATATTAAACTCTAAAGAACACTAAAAACCCTAAAGAACACAAAAAATGCTAAAACACATTATATAAACTCTAAAAATTGCTACAATACCCAAACAAGCCCTAAAAGAAACTAAAAAACCCTAACAACCCCTATCAATCCCAAAAAAAATATCCCATAACCCCCCCCCCCCAAACCATTAAAAAGCCATCACACACCATAAAAAACCATAAACACCCGTTAACAACACTTAAAAACCCTAAATCAACTACAAACCATTAAAAACCATTAAAACCCTACAAAAGGATTTATATAGATACATAAACCCTAAAAACGTTAAATAAACCTTTAAAAATGCAACAAAAACCCTAAAAATGCAACATAAACCAAAAAAGACAACATAAACCCAAAAACGCTACATAAAACCTAAAACCACTGCATAAACCCTAGAACTGTAACATAAACCCTAAAAACACAACATAAACCCAAAAAAACACAACATAAACATTACAAAATGCTACATAAAACCTACAAACACAATATAAACCCTAAAAAAACATCATGATCCCTAAAAATGTAACATAAACCCTAAAAAATGCAATATAAACGCTACATCACCCCTAAAAACGCTATATAAACCCAGAAAACGCAACATAAACACTTAAAAATGCTATAGAAAACCTAAAACCTAATCATAATACATAAACCCGATAAACGTTACATAAACACTAAAAATGATACATAAAATCTAAAACTGCTAACTAAACCCAAAAAACACTACATAATCACTAAAAATGCTACATAAACTCTAGCAACGCTACACAAACCCTAAAACATTCTATGAAAACCCTAAAAATTCTTTAAAACCCTCAAAAATATTAAACCCTAAAATACCATAATATAAAAAATTAAACCATAATAAACCACTAATATATTTTAATAATCCATAAAAACACCTTATAATCTGTAAAAACCCTAATAAACTCTACTCAACCCTAATAAAACCCCAAAAATACCTAATGAACCCTAATAAATGATAATAAAACCTAATAAACCCTAAAAAAACTTTAAGAAAACCAAAACAACCCAAACCAACCCTAATAGACACTAATAAACACTAATAACCCTATTAAACCCCAAACAAACCCTAAAATCCCAAATAAACCAGAAATAAAGCCAAATAAATCCCAATCAACCCTAACAAACCATAAAACACCATAATAACCCCTAATAAATACCTACAAAAACCTAATAATCAAAAAAATGATAGTATACCTTAAATAATCCCTAGAAACTCTGATAAACTTTAATATAACCTAATAATCCCTAAAAACTCTCACAAATAATAAAAAAATGATCACAAACAATAAAAATGTTCTATATTACCTAAAAAGACCCAAAAAACACTAATATAACCTAATAAAGAAAAAAATGCTAATATACCTTAAAAATCCCTAGAAACACTAATAAACCAAAATAAACTCTAATATTACCTAAGAAACCCAAAAAACACTCACAAACAAAAACAAAACGCTCACAAACAATAAAACACGCTATATTATCTAAAAAGTCCTAACAATCACTAATATAACCTAATAAAACAAAAAAAAAATAAACCCCTAACAAACCATAATAAACCCTAAAAATCCATAATAAACCCTAATAAAAACTATTAAACCCTAATAAAACCATAATAAAACCCTAAAAATAACTTTCCAACCCTAATAAACTTTGAAACACTATAACAAAAGCTAATAAAACCTAACTAAACCCCACAAAACAAAAAAACGTATAAAAACCATTAAAAAGCCCTAGAAACCCTAATAAACCATAATAAATTCAAATAAAAGCTAATAAACCATTAAAAATGCTCACACAAACTAAAAACCCGCTAATAAAACCTAATAAGTCGTAACAAGCCCTCATATATATTGAAAAAAACTAAAAAACACTATATACCCTAACAAAAACACTAACAAACCCTATTAAACCTTAAAAATCCCTAACAATCCCTAATAAACCGTACTCAACCCTAATAAACCCTAATAAAACCATAAAGATACCGACTCAACACTAATAAAACCCTAAATATACCTACTCAACTCTAATAAACCTTAAAACGCCATAATAAACCATAATAAACCCCACTAAACCCTAAAAAACGCAAATATACCATTAAAAAGCTCTGATAGCCCTAATAATTGCTAATAAAACATAACAAAGCCTAAAAGTTCTAATAAAACCGAATAAACACTACTAAACACTAAAAAACCATAATATACCCTCTTAAAAATTAATAAAACATAATTAACCATAATAAACCCTAATAAATCCTAAACATACCCAAATATACCATAATATACCATAATATACCTTAATAAACACAACTCAATCCTAATAAAACCCTAAAAATACCCAATAAACCCTAATAAACCATGACACACCATAATAAACCCTAATAAAATCCTAATAACCCCCACCAAACCCTAAAAAACTCTATTATACCATTAAAAACCCTAAAACCCTAAAAACCATAATAAATGTTAATAACATCTAAAAATCCTAAAAATGATAGTAAACCCTAAAAATAACTCTAATAATAATAGTAGTAATAATGCACGTGAAAGTGCATATGCATATGCATGTTTTAAATAATAAATCATAACACACGTGCACGTGTATATGCCTGTTCTTTTGCATGTGAATGGTAATAAATAATAAATTATAAATAATAATGCATGTGAATTCCATATATATGTGGATGTGCATGTGAATGATAATAAATAATAAATAATTATGCACAAACAAGTGCATGTGCATGAGTATGTGCATGTGAATGTGCATGGTAATAAACAATAAATAATAACCAAGTCCACATGAATGTGCATTTTCATGTGAATGATAATAAATAATAAATAATAACACATGTTATAATAGAATAATGAACATGCATTGCGTGTGCATGTGAATTAGAATAAATAATAATTACACATCTGATAATAGAATAATGCAAGTGCATTGCATTTTCATGGGCGTGATAATAAATAATATATAAAAATGCACGTTCATGTGCATTTACATGTAATGATAATGATAATGATTCATGCACATGCAAGGTAATAAATAATAAATAGCAATGCACGTGCATGTGAATTTGTATTTGATGATACAAACAACAACAACAACAAGAATAATAATAATAATAATGATAATAATAATAATAATAATAATAATAATAATAATAATAATAGAATAACGCAAGTGCATTTCATGTGCACGTGTATAGTATTAAATAATAAATAAATAACAATAAATAAGAACGCACATGCATGTGCATGTGAATTTACAATTGATGATAATTTTAATAATACTAATTGTAATAATAATAATAATAATAATAATAATAATAATAATAATAATAACGCATGCACATGCATGGTAATAAATAATAAATAAAAACGCACATGCATGTGCATTTGCATGTAATAATTATAATAATAATGATAATAATGATAATAATAATAACTGTGATAATAATAATAATAATAATAATAACAACAAAATAATAATACAAGTGCATTGCATTTGCACGTATATGGTTATAAATAATAAATAGTAACTCATGTGCATCTACATTTTCATGTGATGATAGTAATAATAACAACAGTAGTAATAATAGTAGTAGTGGTGGTGGTAAAAGTAGTAGTACAAATACATATGATAATAGAATATTGCATGTGAATTACGTGTGCATGTGTAGGGTAATAAATAATAACTCTCGTGCATTGAATTGGAATGTGATGATGAAGATGATAATAATAATAATAATAATATTATTATTATTATTATTATTATTATTATTAACAACACATGTGATAATAGAAGAACGCATGTTCATTGAATGTGTGTGTCTGTGCATTTGGATGTGCATTTTCATGTGATGATAATAAAAATAACAACAACAACAACAACTACTACTACAACAACAACAACAAAATCAAAAACCACAATAATAATAATAATAATAACAACAACAACAACGTATGTGATAATAAAATAATGTGTGGGCATTGCATGTTCACGTGAATGGTAATAAAAATATAATAGTAACGCATGTGCATGTGGAAGTGCATTTTCATGAGATGATGATAATAATAATAATAACAGTAATAATAAGTTATAGTTGTTTGAAAAAACAGCAGATATGATATAAGTGCTAGAAATGTTGTCTCGAAAAACCTAACAAATCACAGAGTCATTAAAAAAAGGCATAAATTCTTCTTCAGGTGTCTATTTCCGCTCTGTAAATAGTCAAACTAAATCTCATGGAACGGACTATGATAAAAATAGGTGTCTGAGGTCGAACAGATACACAGATCAGAAGTTATGACCATTTCAAGAAAAAATTGATAGGGATCCGGACACAGAAATGTATTTTTGGAGGCCTTCTGATAGTTTATTGGGATTTTAAGGTCCCAAACATGACTTGAACATTTTTCAAGTTAGCCTTTAGCATATATATCTTTGTTTCCTTTTATTTGATATGTGGTAGAGCTCAAACGAACAATCGGAGTGAATGTCATGGCTGTTTGAAGTTGGATTTTTTTTTTGGAGTGGAATAACTAATATATCTTATGTTTCATTGATCTTCTCATAGTTTCGATTAGACTTGGTCCTCACTCATCTCACGAGATTTGATTTTACTAGTCATAGCGCTCAAATGGACACCAGAAGGAGAAGTTATTCCTATTTTTGTGAGTTGCGGGTTTCTTAGGTTTTTAGGTTCTATGAGGGTTGCTTGATTTAAAACGACAATAACTTCTACTACGTGTGTTCATTTTTGCTCTACCACATATCAAATCGAATATTGTGACAATATAGACACTCTTGTAGGTAATGGAACACTTTCTTCCATTCTTCAACCCCTAAAAGACACAAAATCCCTTTGGATGGTCAAAAGATTGACTTCTGGTGTCTGTTTTGCAATTACTTCTACTATGGGTGTCCGTTTTGCCTCTAACACATATCCAATCGAAGATTGGGACTATAACTACACTCCTATGACCACTAAATCACCTTATCACATCCTTTAAGGGCCAAAAAGGTACTTAAACCCTCCAGAAGTCCCTAACTTCTACTCTGGGAGTACGTTTTCCTCTACCATATATCAAATCGAAGCTTTCGACTAGATCTACACATCTGTGACCAATAAGAACACCTTATCACGTTTTTAAAGACCCAAAAGGTCCTATAGTCCACCAAATGACCATAATTTCTTCTTTGGGTGTCCATTTCACCTCTATCACACATCAAATTGATGCTTGCAACTAGCTATACACATCTGTGACAACCCTGAACAACTAAATAACCCTAAAAAACCTTGAATAGCCCCCAAAACACTAAAAACTATTAAAAACCACGCAAAAACCTAAAAAAACCTAACAAATCCTAAAAAAAACTAACTAATCCTAACAAATCCTAACAAACCATAACAAACCCTAACAAACCCTATCAAAAACCAAAAAACCATAAAAAAATAACAAACCCTGACAAGACCTAACAAACCCCAAGAAGCACTAACAAACCCCAATAAACAAAAAAACCCGAAGAACCCTAAACACCCCCTATGAAACCATAAGAAACCCTAACATAACCCTAAAAAGTCTAAAAACCCTAACAAAACCCTAACAAAACCTAAGAAACACAAACATAACCTTAGAAAGCCTAACACACCCTTAAAAACCCAAACACACCCCTAGAAACCCTAGCACACCCTTAGAAACCCTAGCACACCCTTAGAAACCCAAACACACCCACAAAAACCATAACACAAACTTAGAAACCATATCACACCCTTAGAAACCCTAACCTGCCCATAAAAGCCCTAACCCACCCTTAGAAACCCTAACTCACCCTTAGAAACCCTAACAAACCCTTTGACACCCTAAATCACTCTAATAAGACTAATAAATCCAAACAAACCCTACTAACCAATAATAAACCATAATAAACCCTAATAAACCCTAAATCCCACTAGTAAACCCTAATTAACACTAATAAATCATAATAAACCGTAAAATCCCTATTAGACCCTAATAAAAGCAATAAAATGCCTAAAAACCCAAATATACAACAAAAACGCTATTAAACAATTCAAAATGCTATTATTCACAAAAAACCCACTAACACACCTTGAAAAACCTGACAAAACCCAAAAAAAATTATAAAAACCCTAAAAAAATCATAAAATCTCTAAAAAGCCTAAAAAATCCTAAAAACTCTAAAAACCCCTAAAACCCTCAAAAAACCTCAAAAACACCTAAAAAACCAAAACACCGCTAAAATGCCAAAAAACCCAAAAAGTCATAAAAAACCTAACAAAACCCTAACCAACCCAATGAAAATCATAAAAACCCTAAAAAACCCCTAGAAAACCCTAAAAACCTTAAAAAACCCTAATACACCATAAAGAACCCTAAAAACAGTAAAACCCTAAAGAACCCTAAATAACCATTAAAGCCCCTAACAACTCTACATAAACCCTATAAATTTCTACAAAAACCCAAAAATACATCAAACCCCACAAAACGCAACAAAACCCCAAAAAATGCTAAAATAACCCTAATAAAGCATAAAAAATCCAAACACACCTTTAAAACCCAAAAACGCATAAAACCTCAAACAACTCAAACAAACTATATCAAACCCTAAAAACCCTTACAAAACCTAACAAACCCTAAAAACCACTAATAACCCCTATGAGCCACTAATAAACCCTAATAACCGATAAACCCCACTATTAAACCCAAAAAACCCAAATAAACACTAATAAATTGTAATAACCTGTAATAAACCCTAACAAACTCTATTAGACCATAGTAAATGCTAAAAAATCCCTAAATCCCCTAATATACAATAAAAACACTATTAAACCATAATAAATTCTAATAATCAATAAAAACCGTAACAATCCCGACAAAACGCCACAAAACTCTCCAAATAATAGGCTACAAAACACTACAACCCACTAATAAACCATAAAAACCCTAATATCCCCAAAATAAATCATAAAAAACCCTAAAAACCCCAAATAAATCGTAACGAATCCTAA
This sequence comes from Viscum album, assembly GCA_963277665.1. Classification (NCBI taxonomy): domain Eukaryota; kingdom Viridiplantae; phylum Streptophyta; class Magnoliopsida; order Santalales; family Viscaceae; genus Viscum; species Viscum album. The sequence goes on from OY728167.1 coordinate 817,225,675, forward strand.
AAATGACAAATAAATCGTAACAAACTGAAACAAACAATAACAAAACCCTAATAAACCCCAATAAACCCTAACAAATCATAATAAATCCTAATAAATTGTAATAAACCCAAATACACATTACTAACCCCTAATAAAAAAATAAACCCTAATAAACCCAAATAAAACCTAAATAACCCTAAAAAGGTTTATAAACCCTAGAAAATGTTATTAATGCCAACTAAAGCCCAATAAAACCCTAATATACAATAAAAAATGCTAATAAACTGTAACAAATCCTAAAGAACACTAATAAACCCTAAAGAACCCTAATAAACCCTAAGGAATCATATAAAACTCTAAATAACACTTAAAAACTCTAAAGAACCCAAAAAATGCTAAAACACGTTATAAAACCCCTAAAAACCGATACAATACCCTCACAAACCCTAAAACAGACTTAAAACCCTAACACCCCTATCAATCCCAAAAAAATCTTGTAAACCCCCCCCCCCCCCCCAAACAAAAACCATTACAAATCCATAAGATGCCATAAAAACGCATAAACACCCGTTTATAACCCTTAAAAACCCTAAAAAACACTACAAACAATAAACAACCATTAAAACCCCAGAAGGCTTCAAATAGATACATAAACCCTAAAAACGTTACATAAACCCTAAAAAATGCAACAAAAACCCTAAAAATGGAACATAAACCAAAAAATGCAACATAAACCCAAAAAACGCTACATAAACCCCAAAATCACTACATAAACCCTAGAAATGTTACATAAACCCTAAAAAACACAACATAATCCAGAAAAAAACGCAATATAAACATTAAAATGCTACATAAAACCTAAAAACATGATATAAAACCTAAAAACACTACATGAACCCTAAAAACGTTACATGAACCCTAAAAAATGCAACATAAACACTACATCTCCCCTAAAAAGGCTACATAAACCCAAAAATGCAACATAAACCCTAAAAAATGCTACATAAAACTTAAACCCTAAACACGCTACAAAACCCTGAAAACATTACATAAACCCTAAAAATGATACATAAAACCTAAAACCACTAACTGAACCCTAAAAATGCTACAAAAACACTAAATATGCTACATAAACTCTAACAACGCTACAAAACCCTAAAAAATGCAACAAAAACCCTAAAGACACTTCAAAACCCTCAAAAATATTAAATCCTAATATACCATAATTTAAAAAATTAACCCTAATAAACACATAATAAACCCTTAAAGAACCACTAATGCCACTAACAACTTGACATAAACTCTTACAATTGCTACAAAAAACTGAAAAATGCTTCCAAACCCACAAAACACAACAAAACCCCAAAAATGCTAAAATAACCCTAACAAAGCAAAAAAATCCCAACACACCCATAAAACCCAAAAAATGCATAAAACCCCAATCAACTCAAACAAACTGTAACAAACCCTAAAAATCTCAACAAAATCGAAAAAACCTTAACAACCACCAATAACCCCTAAGAACCACTAATAAACCCTAATAACCTCTAAAACCCACTATTAAACCCTAAAAACCCTAATAAACACTAATAAATCGTAATAACTTGTAATAAACCCAAAAACCTCTATTAGATCCTAATAAACGCTATAAAATCCCTGAAACCCCAAATGAATAATAAAAAACACTATTAAACCATAATAAACCCGAATAATAACTAAAAACTATAACAAACCCGATCAAATGCTACAAAAAACCCCAAATAAGAGCCTACAAGACCCTACAACCCACTAATAAACCCTAACAAACCCTAATAACCCCAGAATAAATCGTAACAAACCCTAACAACCCCAAATAAATCGTAACAAATCCTAACAATGCCAAATAAATCTTAACAAACTAAAACTAACCATAACAAACCCCTAATAAACTGCAATAAACCCTAACAAATCATAATAAACCCTAATAAATCGTAATAAACCCAAAATACACGTTACTAAACCCTAATAAAAAAAATAAACCCTAATAAATCCTAAATAACCCTAAAAAAGGTTGATAAACCCTAGAAAAAGCTATTAATGCCTACAAAAGCCCAATAAAGCCCTAATATACAATAAAAACGCTAATAAACTGTAACAAATATTAAAGAACACTAATAAACCTTAAAAACCATATTAAACTCTAAAGAACACAAAAAAACCCTAGAGATTCCAAAATGCTAAAAGACATTATATACACCCTAAACACCGTTAAAATACCCAAACAAACTCTGAAACACACTAAAACCCCTAACAACCCCAATCAATCCCAGAAAACAAATAAAACATAACCCCCCCCCCCCTAAAAAACCATTAAAAAGCCATAAGATACCATAAACACCCATAAACACCCATTAACAACCTTTAAAACCCCTAAAAACTACAAACCATTAACAACCATTAAAACCCTAAAAAGCTTCAAATAGATACATAAACCCAAAAAAATGTTAGATAAACACTTAAAAATGCAACAAAACCCCTAAACACGCAACATATACCAAAAAACGCAACATAAACACAAAAAATGCTACATAAACCCTAAATGCACTACATAAACCCTAGAACTATAACATAAACCCTAAAAACACAACATAAACCCAAAAAACAAAACATAAACATTTAAATATGCTACATAAAACCTAAAACTCAATATAAACTGTAAAAACACTACATGAACCCTAAAAACGTTACATAAACCCTAAAAAATGCAACATAAACGCTACATCACCCCTAAAAATGCAACATAAACCCAGAAAATGCAACATAAAGCCTAAAAAATGCTACATAAAACCTAAACTCTAAACACGCTACATAAACCCTAAATACGTTACATAAACCCTAAAAATGATACATAAAATCTAAAACTGCTAACTAAACCCTAAAAAATGATACATAAACACTAAAAATGCTACATAAACTCAAACAACTCTACACAAACCCTAAAACATGATACAAAAACCCTAAAGACGCTTTAAAACATTCAAAAATATTAAACCCTAATATACCATAATATAAAAAATTAAACCCTAATAAACCCCTAGTAAACTATAATAATCCCTAAAAACACCTTATAATCCCTAAAAACCCTAAGAAACTCTAATCATACCTAATAAAACCCCAAAAACCCTAATAAAGAAAAAAATGCTAGTATGCCTTAATAAATACCTAGAAACCCTGATAAACACTAATATAACCTAATAAACCCTAAAAATGCTCACAAATAATAAAAAATGATCACAAAAAATAAAAATGTGGTTTATTACCTAAAAAGTTATAAAAACACTAATATAACCTAATAAAGACAAAAATGAAAATATACCTTAAAAATCCCTAGAAACCCTTATAAACCATAATAATCTCTAATATAACCTATGAAACCCTAAAAAATCTCACAAACAAAAACAAAATGCTCACAAATAATAAAAACATGCTATATTATCTAAAAAGACCTAACAAACACTAATATAACCTAATGAAACAAAAAAACTAATAAACCCTTAACAAACCCTAGTAAACCCTAAAATTCCCTAATAAACCCTAATAAAAACTAATAAACCCTAATAAAACCATAATAAAACCCTAAAAATTACTTCTCAACCCTAATAAACCTTGACACACCATAACAAAACCTAATAAAACACAACTAAACACCAATAAACAAAAATATGTAAACAAACCATTAAAAAGCCCTACAAACCCAAATAAACCATAACAAATTCAAATAAATGCTAATAAACCATTAAAAATGCTCACAAACACTAAAAACATGCTAATAAACCTTAAAAAGTCATAACAATCCCTCATATATATTAACAAAAACTAAAAAACACTCATATACCCTAATACAAACACTAACTAACCCTAGTAAACCCTACAAATCCCTAACAAACCATAATAAAATGTACTCAACCCTACTAAACCCTAATAAAACCTTAAATATACTGACTCAACCCTAATAAAACCCAAAAAATACCTACTCAATCCTAAAAAACCTTAACACACCATAATTAAACATAATAAACCCCACTAAACCCTAAAAATGAAAATATACCACTAAAAAGCCCTAAACCCCTAATAAATGCAAAAAAACCTAACAAACCTTAAAAGCGCTAATAAACCTGAAAAAACACTACTAAACACTAAAAAATCTAATATACCCTCTTAAAAATTAATAAACCATAATTAACCTTAACAAACCCTAATAAATCCTAAACATACCCAAATATACCATAATATACCATAATATTCCCAAAAAACCAAACTCAATCCTAATAAAACCATAAAAAAATAAACCCTTATAAACATTGACACACCATAATAAACCCTAGTAAAATCCTAATAACCCCCTACCAAACCCTATAAAATGCTAATATACCATTTAAAACCAAAAAACCCTTACAAACCATAATAAATGTTAATAACACCTAAAAATCCAAAATAATGACAGTAAACCCTAAAAACACCTCTAATAATAATAGTACTAATAACGCACGTGCATGTGCATATGCTTGTGCATGGTTTAAATAATAAATCATAACACACGTGCATGTGCATATGCATGCGCATTTGCATGCGAATTATAATAAATAATAAATTATAAATAATAACGCATGTGAATTGCATGTGTATGTGCATGTGCATGTGAATGATAATAAATAATAAATAATAACGCACATCCAAATGCATGTGCATGTGAATGTGAATGTGAATGTGAATGTGCATGGTAATAAACAATAAATAATATCCAAGACCACATGAATGTGAATTTTCATGTGAATGATAATAAATAATAAATAATAACACATGTGACAATAGAGTAATGCACGTGCATGAGAATAAATAATAATAACACATGTGATAATAGAATGACACAAGTGCATTGCATTTTCATGTGCATGATAATAAATAATATATAATAGCGCACGTGCATGTGCATTTACATGTAATGATAATGATAATGACGCATGCACATGCATGGTAATAAATAATAAATAACAACGCACGTGCATGTGCATTTGTATTTGATGATACAAACAACAACCACCACAAGAATAATAATAGAATAACACAATTTCATTTCATTTGCATGTGCATAGTAATAAATAATAAATAAATAATAAAAAATAAGAACGCACATGCATGTTCATGTGAATTTACATTTGATGAAAATATTTATAATACTAATTGTAATAATAATAATTATTATTATAATAATAACTCTTTCACGTGCATGGTAATAAATAATAAATAACATTGCACATGCATTTGCATTTGCATGTGATAATGTTAATAATAATGACAATAATAATAATAATAATAATAATAATAATAACTATTATAATAATAATAATAATTATTATTATAAAATAATAATACAAGTTCATTACATATGCACGTACATGGTAATAAATAATAAATAATAACGCACGTGCATCTACATATGCATGTGATGATAGTAATAATAACAGTAGTAGTTATTATAGTAGTAGTAGTGGAGATAATAGTAGTAGTACTAATTCATATGATAATAGAATACTGCATGTGCATTACATGTTCATGTGTATGGTAATAAATAATAATTCTCATGCATTGCATTTGCATGTGATGATGATGATAATAATAATAATATTATTAATAATATTAATAATAACAACGCATGTGTTAATATAATAACGAACGTTCATTGAATGTGCGTGTATATGCATTTTGATGTGCATTTACATGTGATGATAATAACAAAAACAACAAACAACAACAACAACAACAACATCAAGAACAACAACAACCATAATATTAATAATAACAATAATAATAACAATGCATGTGATAATAAAAAAACGTGTGTGCATTGCTTGTGCACGTGCATGGTAATAAAAATATAATAATAACGCATGTGCAGGTGCATGTGAATTTTCATGATATATTGATACCAATAATATTAATAACAGTAATAATAAGTTATAATTGTTTGAAAAAACAGCAAACATGAAAAAAGAGCTAGAAATAGTGACTCGAAAAACCTAAGAAAATCATAGAGTCATTAAAAAAGGAATAACATCTTCTTCAGGTGTCCCTTTCCACTCCGTGAATATTCAAACTAAATATCATGGAACGAACTACAATAAAAACAGGTGTCGAAGGTTGAACAGACACACAGATCAAAAGTTATGACCATTTTAAGAAAAATTTGACAGGGATCCGGACCTGGAAATGGTGTTTTGGAGGCCTTATGATGGGTTTTTTGGCTTTTAGGGTCCCAAAAATGTATTACACTTCGTTCAAGTAAGCCTACTCTGTAGATCTCTTTGCTGCCTTTGATTTGATATGTGGTAGAGCTCAAACGAACAACCGGAGGGAATGTCATGGCCGTTTCAAGTTGGACGTTTTTTTTGGAGTGGTATAACTAATATATCATCTGTTTCTTTGATCCTCTCACAGTTTCGATTAGACTTGGTCCTCACTCATTGCATGATCTTCGATTTTACTAGTCACGGCGCTCAAATGGACACCCAAAGAATATGTTATTCCTATTTTAGTGAGTTGAGTGTTTCCTAGGTTTTTAGGCGTTAGGAGGGTTGCTCAATTTAAAACAACAATAACTAATACTGTGTGTGTTCATTTTGTCTCTACCACATATAAAATCGAAGATTGTGAATAGATACACACCCTGGTAACCACTGTATCACTTTCTAACATTCTCAACCCCCCAAAAGACCCAAAATCCCTTTGGATGGTCAAAGGATTGGATTCTGGTTTCCGTTTTGCAATAACTTCTTCTATGGGTGTCTGTTTTGACTCTACCACATATCAAATCAAATCTTTAGACTATAACTACACTCCTATAACCACTGAAGCACCTTCACACATCCTTGAAGGCCCAAAAAGGCACTTAAACCCTCCAAAAGACCATAAATTCTACTCCAGGAGTTCGTTTTGCATCTACATTATATCAAATCGAAGCTTTCAACTAGATATACACATCTCTGACAAATAGGAACACCTTATCATGTTATTAAAGACCCAAAATGTCCTTAATTCCTCCAAATGACCATAACTTCTATTGTGGGAGTCCGTTTCACCTCTACCACATATCAAATTGAAGCTTGCGACTAGCTCTACACATCTGTGACAACCGTGAACAACAAAATAACCCTAAAAAACCATGAATAAACCCATAAACACTAAAAACCATTAAAAACCACGCAAAACCCTAACAAACCCTAATAAACCCTAACAAATACTAAAAAACCCTAACAAACCTAAACAAACCCAAAAAACACAAAAATAACAAAACAAACCCCAACAATCCCTAACAAACCCCAGGAAGCACTAAGAAACCACAATAAACACAAAAAACCCGACGAAACCCTTAAAACACCTATGAAACAATAAGAAACCCTAACATAACCTTAAAAACCCTAAAAACCCTAACAATACCCTACACAAACCGAAGAAACACTAACACACCCTTAGAAACCCTAACACCCCCTTAGAAACCCTAACACACCCTTAGAAACCCTAGCACACCCTTAGACTCCCCAACTCACCCATAGAAACCCTAACACAACCTTAGAAACCCATAGAAACCATAACACACCCTTAAAAACCCTAACCTACCGATAAAAACCCTAACCCACCATTAGAAACCCTAACATGCCCTTAGAAACCCTAACAAACCCTTAGACACCCTAAATCACTCTAATAAGAACTAATAAATCCTAACAAACTGTACTAACCCATAATAAACCATAATAAACCCTAAATCCCACTACTAAACCCTAATATACACTAATAAATTGTAATAAACTCTAAAAACCCCATTAGACCCCAATAAAAGCTACAAAATAACTAAAAACCCAAATATACAACAAAAACTCTATTAAACCATTCAAAATGCTAATATTCACAAAAACCCTAACAAACCTCGCAAAACATGACAAAACCCTAAAAGACCATAAAAACCCAAAAGAACCCTAAAAACCCTAAAAACCCTAAAAAACCTAAAAACCCTAAAAATCCTAGAAAACCCCTAAAAACGAAAAATGAAAAAAAAACCCCAAAAAAAACCTAAAAAACCTCAAAAAACATCAAAAAACCCTAAATTTCCTAAAAACAACTAAAAATGCTAAAAAACCCTAAAATCCTAAAAATGACTAACAAAACCCTAACCAAACCAATGAAACCCTTAAAACCCTAAAAAACCCCCAAGAAAACTATAAAAACCTCAAAAGAAACCCTAATACACCTTATAGAACCCTACAAAACCCTAAAACACTAAAGAACCCTAAAGAACCACTAAAGCCACTAACAACGCTACATAAACCATATCAATTGCTTCAAAACCCCAGAAAATGCTTCAAAAACCACCAAATTCAACAAAACCCCAAAAAACACAAAAATAACCCTAACAAAGAATAAAAAATCCAAACACACCCACAACACCCAAAAAAACGCATAATACCCCAAACAACTCAAACAAACCGTAACAAACCCTAAAAAACCTAACAAACCCTAACAACCACTAATAACTCCTAAGAACCACTAATATTCCCTAATAACACATAAAACCCACTATTAAACCCTAACAACCCTAATAAACACTAATAAATCGTAATAACATGTAATAAACCCTAACAAACTCTATTAGACCCTAATAAGGGGTACAAAATCCCTAAAACCCATAATATATAATAAAAACACTATTGAACCACAATAAACCCTAATAATCACAAAAACCCCAAACAAACCCAAGAAAACACTACAAAAATTTAAAAATAATAGCCTACAAAACCATATAACTCAATAATAAACCCTAAAAAATCCTAATAACCCCAAAACAAATAATAATAAACCATAAAAACCCCAAATAAATTGTAACAAATCCTAACAACACCAAATAAATCGTAACAAAATGAAACAAACAATAAAAAATCCCAATAAACCCTAACGAATCATAATAAACCCTAATAAATCGTAATAAACCCGAATACACATTACTAAACCCTAATAAATAAAATAAACCCTAACAAACACAAATAAATCTTAAATAACCTTAAAAAATGTTGATAAACCCTAGAAAAAGCAATTAATGTCTACAAATGACCAATAAACCCCAAATATACAATAAAAATGCTATTAAACTGTAACAAATCCTAAAAACACTAATAAACCCTAAAAACCATAATAAACCCTAAAGAACCACATTAAACTCTAAAAACCACTAAAACCCCTAAAGAACCCAAAAGACACTAAAACACATTATATAAACCCTAAACACTGCAACAATTCCCAAACAAACAATAAAACACACTAAAAACCCTAACAACCCCTATCAATCCCAAAAAAACAAATAAACCCATAACCCCCCCCCCCAAAAAAACCATTAAAAAGCCATCAGATACCATAAAAACCCATAAACACCAAATAACATCGCTTAAAAACCCTAAAAACACTACAAACCATGAACAACCATTAAAATCATAAAAAAGGCATCAAATAGATACATAAACCCTAAAAACATTACATAATACCTAAAAAATGAAACAAAAATGCTAAAATGTAACATAAACCAAAAAATGAAAAATAAACCCAAAAAACACTACATAAACCCTAAAAGCACTACATAAACCCAAGAACTGTAACATAAACCCTAAAAACACTACATAAACCCTAAAAAATGCAACATAAACATTAAAAAACGCTACATAAAAAATAAAAACATAGTATAAACCCTATAAACACAACATTAACCCTAAAAATGTTATATAAACCCTAAAACATGCAACATAAACGATACATAACCCCTAAAAACTCAACATAAACCCAGAAAACACAACATAAACCCTAAAAAATGCTACATAAAACCTAAACCCTAAACATGATACATAAACCCTAAAAACATTACATAAACCCTAAAAATGATACATAAAACTTAAAACCTCTAAATAAACCCTAAAAATGCAAAATAAATACTAAAAAAGCAACATAAACTCTAACAACGAAACACAAACCCTAAAAAATGCTACAAAACCCCAAAGACGCTTTAAAACCCTAAAAAATATTTAACCCTAATATACCATAATAGAAATCATTAAACCCTAATAAACCCCTAATAAACCCCTTATAAACCCCTTATAAACTCTAATAATCCCAAAAAACACCTTATAATCCCTAAAAACCCTAAGAAACTCTGCTCAACCCAAATAAAACCCCAAAAATACCTAATAAACCCTAATAAATGATAATAAAACCTAATAAACCCTAAAACACATTAAGAAAACCAAAACAACCCTAACCAACCCTAAAAGACACTAATGAACACTAATAAACCCTAATAAACCGCAAACAAACCCTAAAAATCCCAAATAAACCATAAATAAAGCCAAACAAACCCTACTCAATCCTAAAAAACCATAACACACCATAATAAACCCATATAAAACCCCACAAAACCCTAATAAAAAAATGCTAGTATACCTTAAGAAATCCCTAAAAACACTTATAAACTCTAATATAACCTAATAAACCCTAAAAACACTCACAAACAATAATAAAAAGATCAAAAATAATAAAAATGCACTATATTACCTAAAAAGAACTAAAAACACTAATATAACCTAATAAAGAAAAAAAGCTAATATACCTTAAAAATCCCTAAGAACCCTAATAAACCATAATAAACTCTAATATAACCTAAGAAACTCTAAAAATGATAAAAAAAATGCTCACAAACAATAAGAACATGCTATATTATCTAAAAATACCTAAAATACACTATTATGACCTAATAAAACAAAAATAATATTAAACCCCTAACAAACCCTAAAAATCCCTAAAAATCCCTAATAAATCCTAATAAAAACTAATAAACCCTAATAAAACCATAATAAATCACTAAAAATACCTTATCAACCCTAATAAACCTTGAAACACCATAATAAAAACAAATAAAACCCAACTAAACCCCAATAAACAAAAAAACGCCAACAAATCATTAAAAAGCACTAGAAAACCTAATAAAACATAATAAATTCGAATAAAACCTAATAAAGCATAAATAATGCTCACAAACTCTAAAAACACGCTAATAAAACAATAAAAGTCCTAACAACAACTCATATATATTAACAAAAACTAAAACACACACATATACCCTAATAAAAATCATAACAAACCCTAGAAAACCCTAAAAATCCATAATAAACCCTACTCAACCTTAATAAACCCTAATAAAACCCTAAAGATACCTACTCAACCCTAATAAAACCCTAAAAATACCTATTCAACCCTAATAAACCTTAACACACCATAATAAACCATAATAAACCCCACTAAACCCTAAAAAACACAAATATACCATTAAAAAGCCCTAAAACAACTAATAAATGCTAATAATACCTAACAAAGAATAAAAGTGCTAATAAACCCTAATAAACACTACTAAACCCTTAAAACCCATAATATACCCTCTTAAAAATTAATAAACCACAATGAACAATAATAAACCCTAATAAATCTAAAACATTCCCAAATATTCCAAATATACCATAATATACCCTAATAAACCCAACTCAATCCTAATAAAACCATAAAAATACCTAATAACCCCTAATAAATCTTTACACACCATAATAAACGTAATAAAATCCTAATAACCCCCCACCAAACCCTAAAAAAATGCTAATATACCATTAAAAACCCTAAAACCCTAACAGACCATAATAAATGTTAATATCACCTAAAAATCCAAAAAAATGCTAGTAAACCCTAACAATACTTCTAATAATAATAATAGTAATAATGCACGTGCATGTGCATAGTTTAAATAATAAATAATAACACATGTGTATGTGCATATGCCTGTGCATTTTTTTGTGAATGATGATAAATAATAAACAATAAATAACAACTCATGTGAATTGCATTTGTATGTGCATATTCATTTGAATGATAATAAATAATAAATAATAACGCACATACAAGTGCATGTGTATGTTCATGGTAATAAACAATAAATAATAACGAAGTCCACATGAATTTGCATTTAAATGTGAATGATAATAATTAATAAATAATAACACATGTGATAATAGAATAACACACGTGCATTGCGTGTGCACACTACTACAAAAACAACCATTATCAGAGCTAGAAAAGTGCATTAATTGCGCTAAAAAAGCACTGTTAATCGAGGTGAGGATATTGGGGGGTCCCTTTTATCAACGCTTAGAAAACCGCTGATAAAGCGCCTTTTATCAGCGCAAAAAAAACGCAGATAAAAGACCCCTTTATCAGTGCTTTTTTTAGCACTGATAAAAAATGACTTTTATGAGCGCTTCTAAAAAGGGCTGATAAAAGTAAAAAAAATATAAAAAATATAAAAAAATATAAAAAAATTTATTTAATATGGGGGGGAGCTTTTTACAGCGCTTGACCCCCCCCCCCCCCCCTATCAGCGCGTGGCGGACCCCCTCAATCTCTACAGCGCGCTGCCCTTCCCGTGCATCCCCCACACATGCGCACCTCCTAGCTTCCACCCGAACTCGAACCCATGACCTCCCCCCTTTCGTGCCTACACCTTTACCAATAAGCCATTTTGTTTTTTTCTCTATTTAATAATATATCTATTTATTTATATATATAGTTATATTTATTCGTATATTAATATAGATTCATATTAATATAAATATATTCAGTTATATTAATACATATATATTTATTCATTTATTAGTATATATATATTCATTCTTATGATAATATATATTTATATTAATATGTTTTTTATCCGTATATTTATTTTTATTTTAATATATATTTATAAGATTGGTTTTTATTACATTTATAAAATATGTTTTTTATGTGTGTTTATAAATAAATAAATAAATACATATATACAACACACATAGAGAGAGAGAGACACACAGACACACATTTACAAATAAATACATATATATATGTATTTGAAAATCCATAGAATTTTAAAACGACCATAACATCTAATTAAGAAGCCCGTTTTAACTCCACAACCAGTCCAATCGAAGAAATTTGAATCAATCTTCGATATGATATGTGGTACAGGCCTAACAAAAATCCGGATCATAAGTTATACTTGTTTGAATGTCAACAAATCAGGGTATCCCGACTAAAGCCACTAACTGCGCTACATATACCCTATCAATTGGTACAAATACCCAAAAATGATTCAAAACCCAAAAATTGCAACAAAACCCCAAAAATGCTAAAATAACCCTAAAAAAGCCTAAAATATCCAAACACACCCATAAAACCCAAAATAAAAACACATAAAACCCCAAACAACTCAAAAAAACCGTAACAAACCCTAAAAACCCTAAAAAACCTAACAAACCCTAACAACCATAATAACCCATAAGAACAACTAATAAACCCTAATAACCCCTAAAATCCACTATTAAACCCTAAAAACACTAACAAACACTAATAAATCATAATAACCAGTAATAAACCCTAACAAAATCTATTAGACCCTAATAAATGATAGAAAACCCCTAAAACCCCTAATAAACAATAAAAAACAATATTAATCCATAATAAACCCTAATAATCACTAAAAACCCTAACAAACCCGACTAAACGCAACAAAAACCACCAAATAATATTCTAAAAAACCCTATAACCCACTAATAAACCCTAACAAACCATAATAACACCAAAATAAATCGTAATAAACCCTAACAACCCCAAATAAATCGTAACAACACCAAATAAATCCTAACAAATTGAAACAAACCATAACAAACCCCTAATAAACCGCAATAAACCCTAACAAAGAATAATAAACCCTAATAAATTGTAATAAACCCAAATACATGTTACTAAACCCTAATAAATTAAATAAACCCTAATAAATCCTAAATAACCCTAAAAAGGTTGATAAACCCTAGAAAAATCTATTAATGCCTACAAAGCCCAATAAAACCCAAATATACTATAAAAAATGCTAATAAACTGTAAAAAATCTTAAAGAACACTAATAAACACTAAAGAACCCTAATAAACACTAAAGAACCATATTAAACTCTAAAGAACACTAAAAACCCATAAAGAACCCAAAAATGCAAAAACACATTTTATAAACCCTAAAACCGCTACAATACCCAAATAAAACCAAAAACACACTAAAAACCCTAACAACCCCTATCAAACCCAAAAAAAAACAAATAAACCCATAAACCCCCCCCCCCCCGAAAACCATTAAAAATCCATTAGATACCATAAAAAACCATAAACACCCATTAACAACCCTTAAAACCCCTAAAAACACTACAAACCATTAACAACCATTAAAACTATAAAAAATGCTTCAAATAGATTCCTAAACCTTAAAAACGTTACATAACCCCTAAACATGCAACAATAACCCTAAAAACACAACATAAACCAAAAGGCACTACATAAACCCAAAAAACGCTATATAAACCCTAAAAGAACTACATAAACTCTTGAACTGTAACATAAAACCTAAAAACACATCATAAACCATAAAAAATGCAAGATAAACATTAAAAATTGTTACATAAAACCTAAAAACGCAATATAAACCATAAAACACTCCATGAACCCTAAAAATGTTACATAAACCCTAAACAATGCAACATAAAAGCAACATCACCCCTAAAAACACTACATAAACCCAGAAAACGCAACATAAACCCTAAAAATGATACATAAAACCTAAACCCTAAACATGCTACATAATCTTTAAAAACGTTACTTAAACCCTAAAAATGATATATAAAATCTAAAACTGCTAACTAAACCATAAAAATGCTACATAAACACTAAAAAAGCTACATAAACTCTAACAATGCTACATAAAGCCTAAAAATTGCTACAAAAACACTAAAGATGCTTTAAAACCCTCCTAAATATTAAACCCTAATATACCATAATATAAAAAATTAAACCCTAATAAACCCCTAATAAACTCTAATAATCCCAAAAAACTCCTTATAATCCCTAAAATCCTAATACACTCTACTCAACCCTAATAAAACCCCAAAAATACCTAATAAACCCTAATAAATTAAAATAAAACCCAATAAAAACTAAAAACACGTTAGGAAAACCTAAACAACCCTAACCAACCCTAATAGACACTAATAAACACTAATAAACCCTAATAAACCCCCAAATAACCCTAAAAATCCCTAATAAACCATAAATAAAGACAAATAAACCCTACTCAACCCTAAAAAACCATAACACACCATAACAACCCCTAATAAAATCCTACAAAACCCTTATAAAGAAAAAAAGCTAGAATACCATAAAAAATTACTAAAAACCCTGATAAACTCTAATATAACCTAATGAACCCTAAAAACTTTCACAAAATATAAAAAAATGATCCCAAACAATAAAAACGTGCTATAATACAAAAAAAGACCTAAAAACACTAATATAACCTAATAAAGACAAAAAAATTCTAATATACATTAAATATTCTGAGAAACCCTAAAAAACCGTAATAAACTCTAATATAACCAAAGAAACCCTAAAACGCTCACAAACAAAAACAAAATGCTCACAAACAATAGAAACACGCTATATTATCTAAAAAGACCTAACAAACACTAATATAAACTAATAAAACAAAAAAACTATTAAACCCCTAACAAACCCTAATAAACCCTAAAAATCCCTAATAAACCCTAATAAAAATGAATAAAACCGAATAAACCCCTAATAAAACCCTAAAAACAACTTCTCAACACAAATAAACCTTGACACACCCTGAAAAAACGTAATAAAACCCAACTAAACCCCAATAAACAAAAAAACACAAACAAACCATTAAAAACCCTAGAAACCCTAATAAACTATAATAAATTCAAATAAAATCTAATAAACCATTAAAAAATCTCACAAACACTAAAAACACACTAATAAAACATAAAAAGTCAAAACAACCCCACATATATATTAACAACAACTAAAAACACTCATAAACCCTAATAAAAACACTAACAAACCCTAGTAAACACTAAAAATCCCTATCAGGCCCTAATAAACTATACTCAACACTAATTAACCCTAATAAAATCTTAAAGATACCGACTAATCCCAAATAAAACCCTAAAAATACCTACTCAACCCTAATAAACCTTAACACGCAATTATAAACCATAATAAACCCCACTAAACCCTAAAAATGCAAATATACCATTACAAAGCCCTAAAACCCCAAATAAATGCTAATCAAAACATACAAAGCTTAAAAGCACTAATAAACCTGAATAAACACTACTAAACACTAAAAACCCTAATATACCATCAAAAAAATTAATAAACCATAATGAATTATAATAAACCCTAATAAATCCAAAACATACCCAAATATACGATAATATACCATAATATACCCTAATAAACCAAACTCAATCCTAATAAAACCCTAAAAATACCTAATATACCCTAATAACCCTTAACATACTGTAATAAACCCTAATAAAATCCTAATAACCCCCACCAAACCCTAAAAATTCTAATAAACCATTAAAAACACTAAAACCCCATCAAACCATATTAAATGTTAATAAAACCTAAAAATTCTAAAAAATACTGGTAAACTATGAAAATACCTCTAATAATAATAATATTAATAACGCACGTGCATGTGCATATGCATGTGCATGGTTTAAATAATAAATCATAACGCATGTGCATGTGCATATGCCTGTGCGTTTGCATGTGAATATTAATAAATAATAAATAATAATGCACATCCAAGTGCATGTGCATGTGCATGTGCATGTGCATGAGAATAAATTATAATAACACATGTGATAATAGAATAACGCAAGTGCATTGAATTTTCATGTGCATGGTAATAAATAATATATAATAACACATGTGAATGTGCATTTACATGTAATGATAATGATAATGATGCATGCACATGCATAGTAATAAATAATAAATAACAACGCACGTGCATGTGCATTTGTATTTGATGATACGAACGATAATAATAATCATAATAATAATAATAATAATAGAATAACACTAGTTCATTGCATGTGCACGTGCATAGTAGTAAATAAGAACGTACATGCATGTGAATGTGCATTTAAATTTGATAACAATATTAATAATACTACTACTACTAATAATAATAATAATAATGCATGCACATGCATGGTAATAAATAATAAATAACAACGCATATGCCTGTGGATTTTCATGTGATAATTATAATAATAATGATAATGAAAATAATAATAATAATAATAATAATAATAATAAAAACTGTGATAATAATAATAATAATAATAAAATAATAATACAGGTGCAGTGCATATGCACGTGGATGGTAATAAATAATAACGCACGTTCATTTTCATTTTCATGTGATGATAATAATAACAACAGTTGTAGTAGTAGTGGTGATAATAGTAGTAGTACCAATGTATGTGATAATAGAATATTGTGTGTTCATTACGTGTGCATGTGCACTGTAATAAATAATAATGTCTGTGCATTGCATTTTCATGTGATGATGATGACGATAATAATAATAATAACAACAAAGCATGTGATAATAGAATAACACACGTGCATTGAATGTGTGTGTTTATGTATTTGCATGTGCATTTTCATGTGCATTTGCATGTGATGATAATAACAATAACAACAACTACAACAACAACAACCACAATAATAATAATAACAATAAGAAAAACAACATATGTGATAATAATATAACATGTGTGCATTACATGTTCACGTGCATGGTAATAAAAAATAAAAAATAATGCATTTGCATGTGCATGTGCATGTGCATGAGATGATAATAATAATAATGATAATGATAGTAATAACAACAACAACAACAACAACAACAACACATGTGATAATAGAATAACGCACGTGCATTGCATCTGCAGTGCTTGATAATAAATAACAACTCATAGCACACGTAATGATAATAATAACAGTAATAGTAATATAAATAATAATAGGGCATGTGATAATAGAATAACACAAATGTATTGAATGTGCGCGTGTATGGTAACAA
Source organism: Viscum album (assembly GCA_963277665.1). Lineage (NCBI taxonomy): Eukaryota > Viridiplantae > Streptophyta > Magnoliopsida > Santalales > Viscaceae > Viscum > Viscum album. Next base: position 817,243,748 of record OY728167.1, read on the forward strand.
ATAATAACACATGTGCATTTGAATTTGAATTTGATGATAATAACAATAATAAAAATAATAGTAATAATAATAATAACAATAAAAATGATTGTGATAATAGAATAATGTCAGTGCATTGCGTGTGTGCGTGCATGGTAATGAATAATAACGGATGCGCATGTGCATTTGCTTGTGATGATAATAATAATAATAATAATAATAATAATAATAATAATAATAACAAAAAAACAACATATGCACGTGCAGGGAAATTAATAATATATAATATATAATAAATAATAACACATGTGCATCTACATTTGCATGTAATGATAATAATAATAATAATAGTAGTAATAAGAAAAATCATAATGATAATAATGATAATGATAATAATGATAATAATGATAATAATAAAGTTTTTGATAATAGAATAACACACATCCTAGCAAAACCTAACATACCCTAAAAACCACTAATAACCCCTAAGAACCACTAATAAATCCAAAAAACACATGAAAATCACTATTAAAACATAAAGCCCCAATAAACACTAATAAATCATAATAACCTGTAATAAACCCTAAAAACCCTATTAGAATCTAATAAACGCCACAAAGGCACTAAAATCCCTAATATACAATAAAAACACTATTGAACCATAAAAAATCCTAATAATCACTAAAACCCCTAACAAACTTGACAAAACACTACAAAACTCGCCAAATAATAGCCTACAAAACCCTACAACCCACTAATAAACCCTATCAAACCCTAATAACCCCATAATAAATCGTAACAAATCCTAACAACCCCAAATAAATTGTAACAAATCCTAAAAACTCCAAATAAATCGTATCAAACTGAAACAAACCATAACAAACCCCTAATAAACCACAATAAACCCTAACAAATCATAATAAACCCAAATAAATTGTAATAAAATCGAATACACGTTAATAAAACCTAATAAATAAAATAAACCCTAAGAAACCCTAATAAATCATAAATAACCCTAAAAAAGGTTGATAAACCCTAGAAAAAGCTATTAATGCCTACAAAAGCCCAATAAAGCCGTAATATACAATAAAAAATGTTAATAAACTGTAAAAATCCTAAAGAACACGAATAGACCCTAAAGAACCCTAATAAATCCTAAAGAACAATAATAAACTCTTAAGAACACTAAAAAACCCTAAAGAACCCAAAAAATGCTAAAACACATAACATAATCCCAAAAAAATTGCTACAATACGCAAACAAAACCTAAAACACACTAAAAACCCTAACAACCCCTGCCAAGCCCAAAAAAACAAATAAACCCATAAAACCCCCAAAAAACCATTAAAAATCCATCAGATACCATAAAAAACCATAAACACCCGTTAACAACCCTTAAAAACCCTAAAAAACACTACAAACCATAAACAACCACTAAAACTATAAAAAAGGCTTAAAATAGATTCCTAAACCCTAAAAACATTACATAACCCCTAAAAATGAAACAAAAACCCTAAAAACACAACATAAACCAAAAAGCATAACATAAACCCAAAAAACGCTACATAAACCCTAAAATCACTACATAAACCCTTGAACTGTAACATAAACCATAAAAAACACAACATTAACCATAAAAAACGCAAGATAAACATTAAAAACTGTTACATAAAACCGAAAAACACAATATAAACCATAAAACACTCCATGAAACCTAAAAATGTTACATAAACCCTAAAAAATGCAACATAAACGCAACATCACCCCTAAAAACGCTATATAAACACAGAAAACGCAACATAAACCCTAAAAATTCTATATAAAACCTAAACCCTAAACATGCAACATAAACTTTATAAATGTTACCTAAACCCTAAAAATGATATATAAAATCTAAAACCGCTAACTAAACCCTAAAAATGCTACATAAACACTAAAAAAGATACATAAACTCTAACAATGCTACAAAAACCATAAAAATTGCTACAAAAACCCTAAAGATGCTTTAAAACCCTCAAAAATATTAAACCCTAATATACCATAATATAAAAAATTAAACCCTAATAAACCCCTAATAAACACTAATAATCCCTAAAAACACCTTATAATCCATAAAATCCCAAGACATTGTACTCAACCCTAATAAAACCCCAAAAATACCTAATAAAACCTAATAAATTATAATAAAACCCAATAAAACCTAAAAACACATTATGAAAACCTAAACAACCGTAAAAAACCCTAATAGACACTAATAAACACTACTAAACCCTAATAAACCCCAAACTAACCCTAAAAATCCTTAATAAACCATAAATAAAGACAAATAAACCCTACTCAACCGTAACAAACCTTAACACACAATAATAACCCCTGATAAAACCCTACAAAACCCTAATAAAAAAAATCTAGTATACCTTAAAAATCACTAGAAACCCTGATAAACTCTAATATAACCTAACGAACCCTAAAAACTCTCACAAAATATAAAAAAATGATCACAAACAATAAAAACGTGTTATATTACGTAAAAAGACCAAAAAACACTAATATAACCTAATAAAGTCAAAAAACGCTAATATACCTTAAAAATTCCGAGAAACCCTAATAAACCGTAACAAACTCTAATATAACCAAAGAATCCCTAAAATGCTCACAAACAAAAACAAAACTCTCACAAACAATAGAAACACACTATATTATCTAAAAAGACCTAACAAACACTAATATAAACTAATAAAACAAAAAAACTATTAAACCCCTAAAAAACCCTAATAAACCCTGAAAATCCATAATAAACCCTAATAAAAATGAATAAACCCGAATAAAACCCTAAAAATAGCTTCTCAACATAAATAAACCTTGACACACCATGAAAAAACCTAATAAAACCCAACTAAACCCCAATAAACAAAAAAACACAAACAAACCATTAAAAACCCTTAAAACCCTAATAAACCATAATAAATTCAAATAAAAGCTAATAAACCGTTAAAAATGCTCACAAACACCAAAAACACGCTAATATAACATAAAAAGTCAAAACAACCCAACATATATATTAACAACATCTAAAAACACTCATATACCCTAATAAAAACACTAACAAACCCTAGTAAACCCTAAAAAACCCTAACAAACCCTAATAAACCGTACTCAACACTAATTAACCCTAATAAAATCTTAAAGATACCGACTAAACCTAAATAAAATCCTAAAAATACCTACTCAACCCTAATAAACCTTAACACACAATTTTAAACCATAATAAACCACACTAAACCCTAAAAACGAAAATATACCATTAAAACCCCCTAAAACCCCTAATAAATGCTAATAAAACCTTACAAAGCTTAAAAGCACTAATAAACCTGAATAAACACTACTAAACACTAGAAAACCCAAATATACCCTCTAAAAATTTAATAAACCATAATGAATTATAATAAACCCTAATAAATCCTAAACATACCCAAATATACCATAATATACCATAATATACCCTAATAAACCAAACTAAATCATAATAAAACCCTAAAAATACCTAATATACCCTAGTAAACCTTAACATACTGTAAAAACCCTAATAAAATCCTAATAACCCCCACCAAACCCTAAAAAATGCTAATAAACCGTTAAAATCCCTAAAACCCTATCAAACCAAATTAAATGTTAATAACACCTAAAAATTCTAAAAAATGATGGTAAAACCTGAAAATACCTCTAATTATAATAATATTAAGAACGCACGTGCGGGTGCATATGCCTGTGCATGGTTTAAATAATAAATCATAATGCACGTGCATGTGCATATGCCTGTGCATTTGCATGTGAATGATAATAAATAATAAATTATAAATAATAACGTATGTGAATTGCATGTGTATGTGCATGTGCATGTGAATGATAATAAATAATAAATAATTACGCACATCCAAGTGCATGTGCATGTGCATGGTAATAAACAATAAATAATAACAAAGTCCACATGAATGTGTATTTCCATGTGAATGATAATAAATAATAAATAATAACACATGTGATAATAGAATAATGCAAGTGCATTGTGTGTGCACGTGCCTGAGAATAAACTATAATAACACATGTGATCATAGAATAACGCAAGTGCATTGCATTTTCATGTGCATGGTAATAAATAATATATAATAACACATGTGAATGTGCATTTACATGTAATGATAATGATAATGACGCATGCACATGCATGGTAATAAATAATAAATAACAACGCACGTGCATGTGCATTTGTATTTGAAGATACAAATGATAATAATAATAATAATAATAAAAGAATAACACTAGTTCATTGCATGTGCACGTGCATAGTAGTAAATAATAAATAAATAATAGTAAATAAGAATGCACATGCATGTGAATGTGCATTTAAATTTGATAATTATATTAATAATACTAATTTTAATCATAATAATAATAATAATGCATGCACATGCATGGTAATAAATAATAAATAACAACGCACATGCCTGTGGATTTTCATGTGAAAATTATAATAATAATGATAATGATAATAATAATAATAATAATAATAATAATAAATGTGATAATAATAATAATAATAATAAAAGAATAATACAGGTGCAGTGCATACGCACGTGCATGGAAATAAATAATAAATAATAATGCACATTCATTTGCATTTTCATGTGATGATAATAATAACAACAGATGTAGTAGTAGTGGTGATAATAGTAGTAGTACCAATGTATGTGATAATAGAATATTGTGTGCGCATTACGTGTTCATGTGCATGGTAATAAATAATATTTTGTGTGCATTGCATTTGCATGTGATGATGATGACGATAATAATAATAATAACAACAAAGCATGTGATAATAGAATAACGCACGTGCATTGAATGTGTGTGTTTATGTATTTGCATGTGCATTTTTATGTGATGATAATGACAATAACAATAACAACAACAACAACAACAACAACAACAACAACCACAATAATAATAATAACAATAAGAATAACAACGTATGTGATAATAAAATAACATGTGTGCATTACATGTGCACGTGCATGGTAATAAAAAATAAATAATAATGCACGTGCACGTGCATGTGCATGTGCATGATATGATAATAATAATAATAATAATAATGATAGTAACAACAACAACAACAACAAAAACACATGTGATAATAGAATAACGCACTTGCATCGCATCTGCAGTGCTTGATAATAAATAATAGCTCATAACACACGTGATGATAATAATAACAGTCATAATAATATTAATAATAATAGGGCATGTGATAATAGAATAACGCACATGTATTGAATGTGTGCGTGTATGGTAACAAATAATAATTCATGTGCAAGTGCAATTGCATTTGATGATAATAACAACAATAACAATAATTGTAATAATAATAACAATAAAAATGCTTGTGATAATAGAATAATGTAGCTGCATTTCTTGTGTGCGTGCATGTTAATAAATAATAACGGATGCACATGTGCATTTTCTTGTGATGATAATAATAATAATAATTATAGTAATAATAATAATAATAATAATAATAACAAAAACAACAACATTTTCACGTGTATGGAAATTAATAATATATAATAAATAATAAATAATAACGCATGTGCATCTACATTTTCTTGTGACGATAATAATAATAATAATAATAATAATAATAATAGTAATAACAAAAATGATAATGATAATAATGATAATGATAATAATGATAATAATAAAGTTTTTCATAATAGAATAACACACATCATAAAAAAACCTAACAAACCCTAAAAACCACTAATAACCCCTTAGAACCACTAATAAATCCAAAAAACACATAAAACACATAAAACCCACTATTAAACCATAAAACCCCAATAAACCCCAATAAATCATAATAACCTGTAATAAACCCTACAAACCCTATTAGAATCTAATAAATGCTACAAAAGACTTAAAACCCCTAATATACAATACAAAACACTATAGAACCATAATAAATCCTAATAATTACTAAAACACCTAACAAACCTGACAAAAAACTACAAAACCCGCCAAATAATAGCCTACAAAACCCTACAACCCACTAATAAAGCCTAACAAACCCTAATAACCCCATCATAAATCGTAACAAATCCTAACAACCCCAAATAAATCGTAACAAATCCAAACAACACCAAATAAATCGTAACAAACTGAAACAAACCATAACAACCCCCTAATAAAATGCAATAAACCCTAACAAATCACAATAAACCCGAATAAATCGTAATAAACCCGAATACACGTTAATAAACCCTAATAAATAAAATAAACCCTAAAAACCCTAATAAATCCTAAAAAACCCTAAAAAAGGTTGATAAACCCTAGAAAAAGCTATTAATTCTTTAAAAAGCCCAATAAAACCCTAATATACAATAAAAAATGTTAATAAACTGTAAAAATCTTAAAGAACCCTATTAAACCCTAGGGAACCCTAATAAACCCTAAAGAACCATAATAAACTCTAAAAAACACTAAAAACCCTAAAGAACCCAAACAACTCTAAAACACATTACATAAACCCAGAAAACTTCTACAATACCCAAACAAACCATAAATCACAATAAAATACCCTAACAACCCCTATCAATCCCAAAAAACAAATAAACCATTAAAAACCCCCAAAAAACCATTGAAAACCAGAAAATACCCTAAAAACCATAAACACACGTTACCAACCCTTAAAAACCCTAAAAACCACTACAATCCATAAAAAACCATTAAAACCCTAAAAAGGCAACAATTAGATATATAAACCCAAAAAAAGTTTCATAAACCCTAAAAAGGCAAACAACCCTAAAAATGTAACATAAACCGAGAAAATGAAACATAAACCCAAAAAACACTACATAAACCCAAAAGGCACTACATAAACCATAGAACCATAACATAAACCCTAAACAATGGAACATAAACTTTAAAAAACGCTACATAAAACCTAAAAACACTACATAAACCCTAAAAACACTACATGAACCCTAAAAACGTTACATAAAGACTAAAAAATGCAACTTAAATAGTACATCACCCCTAAAAACTATATATAATCCCAGAAAACGCAACATAAACCCAAAAAAAATTCTACATAAAACCTGAACCTTAAACACACTACATAAACCGTAAAAACATTCCATAAACCCTAAAAATTCTATATAAAACCTAAAACCGCTAACTATACACTAAAAGCACTACATGTACACTAAAAATGCTACATAAAATCAAACAACGCTACACAAACACTAAAAAATGCCATAAAAACCCTAAAGACGCTTCAAAACCCTCAAAAATATTAAACCCTAATATACCCTAATAAAAATATTTAAACCCTAATAAACCCCTAATAAACTTTAATAATCCCTAAAAATGCCTTATAATCCTTAAAAACCATAAGAGACTCAACTCAACCCTAATAAAACAACAAAAATACCTAATAAACCCTAATAAATGATAATAAAACCTAATAAACCCTAAAACACATTAAGAAAACCTAAACAACCATAACCATAATAGAAACTAATAAACACTAATAAACCATAATAAACCCCAAATAAACACTAAAAATTGCTAATAAACCATAAATAAATCCAAATAAACCCTAATCATCCCTAATCAACCTTAACACACCATATTGACCGCTAATAAAACCCTACAAAACGCTAATAACGAAAACAAATGCTTGTATACCTTAAAAAATCCCCAGAAACCCAGATAAACTCTAATATAACTTAATAATCCCTAAAAATTCTCACAAATAAATTATTACAAAGAATAGAAACACAGTATATTAACTAAAAAGACCTAAAAACATTAATATAATCTAATAAAGAAAGAAAACACTAACATACCTTAAAAATCCCAAGAAACCATAATAAACCATAATAAACTCTAATATAACCTAAGAAACCCTAAAAATGCTCACAAACAAAAAAACAAAACACTCACAAACAATAAAAAACTCCATATTATCTAAAAATACTTAACAAACACTAATAAAACCTAATAAAACAAAAAAAACTAATAAACCCCTAACTAACCCTAATAAACCCTAAAAATCTCAAATGAACCCTAGTAAAAACTAATAAGCCCCAATAAAACTATAATAAAACGACAATAACTTCTACTACGTGTGTTAATTTTGGATCTACCATATATAAAATCGAATATTGTGAAAATATACAAAATTTGGTAACCATTGGAACCCTTTCTGACATTCTTCATATGCCAAAAAGACCCAAAATCCCTTTGTATGGTCAAAATATAGGCTTCTGGTGTCCGTTTTGCAATAACATCTTCTATGGGTGTCCGTTTTGCCTCTACCACATATCAAATCGAAGCTTGCGACTAGACCTACAGTCCTATAACCATTGAAGCACCTTCTCACATCCTTTAAGGCCCAAAAAGGTAATTAAACCCTCTAAAATACCATAACTTCTACTCTGGGAGTCCGTTTTTCCTCTACCATATATCAAATTGAAGCTTTCGACTAGATCTACACATCTGTGACCAATAGAAACACCTTATCACATTCTTAAAGTCCCAAAAGGTCCTTAAGTCCTCCAAATGACCATAACTTCTGCTCTGGGTGTCCATTTCACCTCTACCACATATCAAATTGAAGCATGCAACTACCTCTACACATCTATGACAACCATGAACTAGTAAATAACCCTAAAAACACATGAATAACCCCATAAACACTAAAAACCATTAAAAATCATTCAAAAACCCTAACAAACCCTAAAAAACACTAACAAACCCTAACAAAACCTAACAAACACAAACAAACCCTAACAAACCCTAACAAACCCTAAAAACATAACAAACCCTAACAAACCCTAAAAATCCCTAACAAACCCCATGAAGCACTAACAAACCCCAATAATCCCAAAAAAACCCGAATAAACCCTAAAAACCCTAAGAAACACTAAGAAACCCTAAAAACCCTATCAAAACCCTAAGCAAACCTAAGAAACACTAACACACCCTTAGAAACCCTAACACACCCTTATAAACCCTAACACTCCCTTATAATATGATAACCCTACTTTTTATTACACAATTAAACATGATTTATTACATAAAATTCACTTGATACAACATAGATGATCGAGAGGTTTAGTGTCTTTGAGGATTAGGGTCATTACATAACAAATTAAAACATTAAATACAACTTACTTATTAAAAACTTCCTTCACATGACCACTACATTCCCTCAAACTTATCATTGCATGGGATAACCTGAGGACATGCATAAGAAAAGGGTGAGCTATAAATCCTAGCAAGTGAATAAACATGGAATAACATGATAAATACAATACATGTTAGACAATAGTCATCTCAATATAGCACGAGGGAAGCATAAACATAAAGGCATGATAAAGAAAGATAATGATAACATGGAAATGTGGAATCAACACTTAACATGGAATTAGCATGAGCCAAGGCTCATTTCACATACATCATGAGTAAACCGTCATTACACATGAAGCATGAGTAAACCATAGTTTCACTTGTATTATCATGAGCAAACACCCATTGAACATAACGTATCATGATACTATACTTTACCCAATGCATTAGAGTGCTATCAGGGCTCACCATTCTTAAACATTTCATTTCATGCATAAGTGTGCCACATGGATCATAAAACATTGAATCATTGAACATAATTATTTATTACCCTATAAAATAATGTGGAATACATACTTGAAACTCTTTAAACAATATGTAAAAGTTCATAAAGGTGAATACCCTTGATTGATAAATGGGCATGGTATTCACTACACAATGACTTTGGCTTGGAAAAACATTGTGCCATTTTGGCAGCATAACGGCATGACATAAGAACTCATAAAAATGGTGGATGATAGAGAAAGGGGTTTCTCATCATATTTTCATGACATGGACAGTAAGGGGGGTCGTTTAGATAATGTCCAACAAATGTAATGGAATTTAGATTCATGATACAAAATAATTTCTTGAATGTAAATGAGGAGTGGGAAATTTCTTTCGGAATTTTGGCATAGTAATGGGTGTACGTGGGTGGCATTTAATGAGAGAGAAAGGGGTCTCCCATAATTAAAATATAAATAGTGTAGTATATTGGAGGTTCAAAACCATACCCCAATATTTATAATTGAAATTAAAATCCAAATAAAACCCTAATATACAATAAAAAATGTTAATAAACCGTAAAAATCATAAAGAACACTAATAGACCCTAAAGAACCCTAATAAATCCTAAAGAACCATAATAAACTCTAAAGAACACTAAAAACTCTAAAGAACCCAAAAAATTATAAAACACATTACATAAAGCCAAAAAACTAATACAATACCCAAACAAAACCTAAAACACACTAAAAAACCCTAACAACCCCTGTCAAGCCCAAAAAAACAAATAAAATTATAAAAACCCCAAAAAACCATTAAAAATCCATCAGATACCATAAAAATCATAAACACCCGTTAACAACCCTTAAAAAACCTATAAAACACTACAAACCATAAACAACCATTAAAACTATAAAAAAGGCTTCAAATAGATTCCTAAACCCTAAAAACGTTACATAACCCCTAAAAATGCAACAAAACCCCTAAAAACACAACACAAAATAAAAAGCATAACATAAACCCAAAAAACACTACATAAACCCTAAAAGCACTACATAAACCCTTGAACTGTAACATAAATCCTAAAAAACACAACATAAACCATAAAAAATGAATGATAAACATTAAAAACTGTTACATGAAACCCAAAAACACAATACAAACCATAAAACACTCCATGAAACCTAAAAACGTTACATAAACCCTAAAAAATGCAATATAAAAGCAACATCACCCCTAAAAACGCTACATAAACCCAGAAAACGCAACATAAACCCTAAAAATTCTACATAAAACCTAAACCATAAACATGCTACATAAACTTTATAAATGTTACATAAACCCTAAAAATGATATATAAAATCTAAAACCGCTAATTAAACCCTAAAAATGCTACATAAACACTAAAAAAGCTACATAATCTCTAACAATACTACAAAAACCCTAAAAATTCCTACAAAAACCCTAAATATGCTTTAAATCCCTCAAAAATATTAAACCCTAATATACCATAATATAAGAAATTAAACCCTAATAAACCCCTAATAAACTCTAATAATCCCTAAAAACACCTTATAATCCATAAAATCCTAAGACACTCTACTCAACCCTAATAAAACCTAAAAAAATACCTAACAAACCCTAATAAATTATAATAAAACCCAATAAACCCTAAAAACACGTTATGAAAACTTAAACAACCCTAACCAACCCTAATAGACACTAATAAACACTAATAAACCCTAATAAACCCCAAACTAACCCTAAAAAGCCCTAATAAACCATGAATAAAGACAAATAAACCCTACTCAACCCTAACAAACCTTAACACACCATAATAACCCCTAATAAAACCCTACAAAACACTAATAAATAAAAAAAAGCAAGTATACCTGAAAAATCACTAGAAACCCTGATAAACTCTAATATAACCTAACAAACCCTAAAAACTCTCACAAAATATAAAAAAATGATCACAAATAATAAAAACGAGCTATATTACCTAAAAAGACCTAAAAACACTAATATAACCTAATAAAGTCAAAAAAACACTAATATACCTTAAAAATTCTGAGAAACCCTAATAAACCATAATAAACTCTAATATAACCAAAGAATCCCTAAAACGCTCACAAATGAAAACAAAATGCTCACAAACAATAGAAACACACTATATTATCTAAAAATACCTAACAAACAATAATATAAACTAATAAAACAAAAAAACTATTAAACCCCTAACAAACCCTAATAAACCCTAAAAATCCATAATAAACCCTAATAAAAACGAATAAACCCAAAAAGGCCTAAAAATTTCTTCTCAACACAAATACACCTTGACACACCATGACAAAACCTAATAAAACCCAACTAAACCCCAATAAACAAAAAAACACCAACAAACCATTAAAAACCTTAGAAACCCTAATAAACCATAATAAATTCAAATAAAAGCTAATGAACCGTTAAAAATGCTCACAAACACTAAAAACACACTAATAGAACCTAAAAATGTCAAAACAACCCCTCATATATATTAACAACATCTAAAAAACTCTCATATACCCTAATAAAAACACTAACAAACCCTAGTAAACCTTAAAAATCCATAACAAACCCTAATAAACCGTACTCAACACTAATTAACCCTAATAAAATATTAAAGATACCGACTCAACCCAAATAAAACCCTAAAAATACCTACTTAACCCTAATAAACCTTAACACACAATTATAAACCATAATAAACCACACTAAACCCTAAAAATGCAAATATACCATTAAAAATCCCTAAAACCCCTAATAAATGCTAATAAAACCTTACAAAGCTTAAAAGCGCTAATAAACCTGAATAAACACTACTAAACACTAAAAAACCTTAATATACCCTCTAAAAAATTAATAAAACATAATAAATTATAATAAACCCTAATAAATCCTAAACATACCCAAATATACCATAATATACCATAATATACCCTAATAAACTAAACTCAATCCTAATAAAACCCTAAAAATACCAAATATACCCTAATAAACCTTAACATACCGTAATAAACCCTAATAAAATCCTAATAACCCCCACCAAACCCTAAAAACGCTAATAAACCATTTAAAACCCTAAAACCCTATCAAACCATATTAAATGTTAATAATAACTAAAAATTCTAAAAAAATGATGGTAAACCCTGAAAATACCTCTTATTATAATAATAGTAATAACGCACGTGTAGGTGCATATGCATGTGCATGGTTTAAATAATGAATCATAATGCACGTGTATGTGCATATGCCTGTGCATTTGCATGTGAATGATAATAAATAATAAATTCTAAATAATAACATATGTGAATTGCATGTGTATGTGCATGTGCATGTAAATGATAATAAATAATAAATAATAATGCACATCCAAGTACATGTGCATGTGCATGTGCATGTTCATGGTGATAAACAATAAATAATAACAAAGTCCACATGAATGAGTATTTGCATGTGAATGATAATAAATAATAAATAATAACACATGTGATAATAGAGTAATGCAAGTGCATTGTGTGTGCACGTGCATGAGAATAAACTATAATAACACATGTGATAATAGAATAATTCAAGTGCATTGCACTTTCATGTGCATGGTAATAAATAATATATAATAACACATGTGAATGAGCATTTACATGTAATTATAATGATAATGACTCATGAACATGCATGGTAATAAATAATAAATAACAATGCACGTGCATGTGCATTTGTATTTGATGATACAAATGATAATAATAATAATAATAATAATAATAATAATAGAATAACACTAGTGCATTGCATGTGCACGTGCATAGTAGTAAATAATAAATAAATAATAGTAAATAAGAATGCACATGCATGTGAATGTGCATTTAAATTTGATAATAATATTAATAATACTAATTTTAATAATAATAATAATAATAACGCATGCACATGCATGGTAATAAATAATAAATAACAATGCACATGCCTGTGAATTTTAATGTGATAATGATAATAATAATGATAATGATAATAATAATAATAATAATAAAAGAATAATACAGGTGCATTGCATATGCACGTGCATGGAAATAAATAATAAATAATAATGCATGTACATTTGCATTTTCATGTGATGATAATAATAACAACAACTATAGTAGTAGTGGTGATAATAGTAGTAGTACCAATGTATGTGATAATAGAATATTGTGTGCGCATTACGTGTGCATGTGCATGGTAATAAATAATAATGTGTGTGCATTGCATTTGCATGTGATGATGAAGATGATAATAATAATAATAACAACAAAGCATGTGATAATAGAATAACGCACGTGCATTGAATGTGTGTGTTTATGTATTTTCATGTGCATTTTCATGTGCATTTTCATGTGATGATAATAACAGTAATAATAATAACAACAACAACAACAATTACTACAATAATAATAATAACAATAAGAATAACAATGTATGTGATAACAAAATAACATGTGTGCATTACATGTGCACGTGCATGGTAATAAAAAATAAATAATAATGCACGTGCATGTGAATGTGCATGTGCATGAGATGATAATAATAATAATAATAATAATAATAATAATAACAACAACAACAACAACAACAACACATGTGATAATAGAATAACGCACTTGTATCACATCTTCTGTGCTTGATAATAAATAATAGCTCATAACACACGTGATGATAATAATAACAGTAATAATAATATTAATAATAATAGGGCATGTGATAATAGAATAACACAGATGTATTGAATGTGCGCGTGTATGGTAACAAATAATAATGCATGTGCCTGTGCAATTGAATTTGATGATAATAAAAATAATAACAACAATAGTAATAATAATAACAATAAAAATGCTTGTGATAATAGAATAATGTAGGTGCATTGCGTGTGTGCGTTCATGTTAATAAATAATAACAGATGCACATGTGCATTTTCTTGTGATGATAATAATAATAATTATTATAGTAATAACAATAACAATAATAATAACAAAAAGAACAACATTTTCAAGTGTCAGGAAATTAATAATATATAATAAATAATAAATAATAACGCATGTGCATCTACATTTGCATGTGACGATAATAATAATAATAATAATAGTAATAAAAAATGATAATGATAATAATGATAATGATAATAATGATAATAATAATGTTTTTGATAATAGAATAACACACGTCCTAACAAAACCTAACAAACCCTAAAAAACACTAATAACCCCTTAGAACCACTAATAAATCCAAAAAACACATGAAACCCGCTATTAAACCATAAAACCCCAATAAACACTAATAAATCACAATAACCTGTAATAAACCCTCAAAACCCTATTAGAATCTAATAAATGCTACAATAGACCTAAAACCCCTAATATACAATACAAAACACTATAGAACCATAATAAATCCTAATAATTACTAAAACCCCTAACAAACCTGACAAAACCCTACAAAACCCACCAAATAATAGCCTACAAAACCCTACAACCCACTAATAAACCCTAACAAACCCTAATAACCCTATAATAAATCGTAACAAATTCTAACAACCCCAAATAAATCGTAACAAATCTTAACAACATCAAATAAATCGTAAAAAACTGAAACAAACGATAAAAATCCCCTAATAAATTGCAATAAACCCTAAAAAATCACAATAAACTCGAATAAATCGCAATAAACCCAAATACACGTTAATAAACCCTAGTAAATAAAATAAACCCTAAAACCCTAATAAATCCTAAAAAACTCTAAAAAAGTTTGATAAACCCTAGAAAAAGCTATTAATGCTTACAAAACCCCAATAAAACCCTAATATACAATAAAAAATGTTAATAAACCGTAAAATTCCTAAAGAACACTAATAAACCCTAGAGAACCCTAATAAACCCTAAAAACCATAATAAACTCTAAAGAACACTAAAAACCCCTAAAGAACCCAAAAAACTATAAAACACATTACATAAACCCAAAAAACTGCTACAATACCCAAACAAACCCTAAAACACAATAAAAAACCCTAACAACCCCTATCAATCCCGAAAAACAAATAAACCATTAAAAACCCCCAAAAAACCATTGAAAACCAAGAAATACCCTAAAAACCATAAACACACAGTACCAACCCTTAAAAACCCTAAAAATCACTACAAACCATAAAAAACCATTAAAACCCTAAAAAGGCAACAATTAGATACATAATCCCAAAAAAAGTTGCATAAATGCTAAAAAGGCAAAAAAAATCCTAAAAATGTAACATAAACCCAGAAAATGAAACATAAACCCAAAAAACACTACATAAACCCAAAAAGCACTACATAAATCATAGAACCATAACATAAACCCTAAACAATGGAACATAAACATTAAAAAACGCTACATAAAACCTAAAAACACTACATAAACCCTAAAAACACTACATGAACCTTAAAAACGTTACATAAAGACTAAAAAATGAAACTTAAATTGTACATCACCCCTAAAAAGGCTACATAAACCCATAAAACGCAACATAAACCCTAAAAAAATGCTACATAAAACCTGAACCTTAAACACACCACATAAACCGTAAAAACATTACATAAACCCTAAAAATTCTACATAAAACCTAAAACCGCTAACTATACACTAAAAGAGCTACATGAACACTAAAAATGCTACATAAAATCAAACAACGCTACACAAACACTAAAAAATGCAATAAAACCCTAAAGACGCATCAAAACGCTCAAAAATATTAAACCCTAATATACCATAATATAAATAATTAAACCCTAATAAACCCCTAATAAACTCTATTAATCCCTAAAAATGCCGTATAATCCTTAAAAACCATAAGAGACTCAACTCAA
Source organism: Viscum album (assembly GCA_963277665.1). NCBI lineage: Eukaryota > Viridiplantae > Streptophyta > Magnoliopsida > Santalales > Viscaceae > Viscum > Viscum album. The sequence continues at coordinate 817,260,304 of OY728167.1, forward strand.
CCCTAATAAAACAACAAAAATACCTAATAAACCCTAATAAATGATAATAAAACCTAATAAACCCTAAAAAACATTAAGAAAACCTAAACAACCCTAACCAACCATAATAGAGACTAATAAACACTAATAAACCATAATAAACCCCAAAAAACAATAAAAATCCCTAATAAACCATAAATAAATCCAAATAAACCCTACTCAACCCTAATAAACCTTAACACACCATAATGACCCCTAATAAAACCCTACAAAACACTAATAATGAAAAAACGCTTGTATACCTTAAAAAATCCCTAGAAACCCGGATAAACTCTAATATTACCTAATAATCCCTAAAAAATCTCATAAAAAATGATTACAAATAATAAAAACACACAATATTACCTAAAAAGACCTGAAAACACTAATATATCCTAATAAATAAATAAAACACTAACGTACCTTAAAAATCCCAAGAAACCATAATAAACCATAATAATCTCTAATATAACCTAAGAAACCCTAAAAATGATCACAAACAAAAACAAAACGCTCAAAAACAACACAAAACTCCATATTATCTAAAAATACATAACAAACACTAATAAAACATAATAAAACAAAAAAACTAATAAACCCCTAACTAACCCTAATATACCCTAAAAATTCCTAAAAACCCCTAGTAAAAACTAATAAGCCCCAATAAAACCATAATAAAATGACAATAACTTCTACTACGTGTGTTAATTTTGGCTCTACCACATATCAAATCGAATATTGTGCTAATATACACAATCTGGTAACCATTGGAACCCTTTTGGACATTCTTCAAATGCCAAAAAGACCCAAAATCCGTTTTTATGGTCAAAATATAGGCTTCTGGTGTCCGTTTAGCAATAACATCTTCTATGGGTGTCCGTTTTGCCTCTACCACATATCAAATCGAAGCTTGTGACTAGACATACAGTCCTATAACTACCAAAGAACCTTCTCACATCCTTCAAGACCAAAAAAGGCAATTAAACCCTCCAAAAGACCATAACTTCTACTCCGGGAGTCCGTTTTGCCTCTACCATATATCAAATCGAAGCTTTCAACTAGATCTATGCATCTGTGACCAATAGAAACACCTTATCACATTCTTAATGTCCCAAAATGTCCTTATGTCTTCCAAATTACCATAACTTCTGCTCTGGATGTCCATTTCACCTCTACCAAATATCAAATTGAATCTTGCGACTACCTCTACACATCTGTCACAACCATGAACTAGTAAATAACCCTAAAAACCCATTAATAACCCCATAAACCCTAAAAACCATTAAAAATCATTCAAAACCCTAAAAAACCCTAAAAACACTAACAAACCCTAACAAACCCTAAAAAACCCAAACAAACCCTAACAAACCCTAAAATCCCCTAAAAACATAACAAACCCAAACAAACCCTAAAAAAAACTAACAAACCCTAACAATACCTAACAAACCCCATGAAGCACTAAAAAAACCCCAATAATCCCAAGAAAACCCGAAGAAACCCTAAAAACCCTAAGAAACCCTAAGAAACCCTAAAACCCTAACAAAACCCTAAGAAAACCTAAGAAACACTAACACACCCTTAGAAACCCTAACACACCCTTATAAACCCTAACACACCCTTAGAATATGACAACCATACTTTTTATTACACAATTAAACATGATTTATTACATAAACTTCACTTGATACAACATAGATGATTGAGAGGTTTAGTGTCTTTGAGGATTAGGGTCATTACATAACAAATTAAAACATTAAATACAACTTACTTATTAAAAACTTCCTTCACATGATCACTACATTCCCTCATACTTAGCATTGCATGGGATAACCAGAGGACATGCATAAGAAAAGGTTGAGCTATAAAGCCCAGCAAGTGAATAAACATGGAATAACATAATGAATACAATACATGTTAGAAAATAGGCATCTCAATATAGCACGAGGGAAGCATAAACATAAAGGCATGATAAAGCATGATAATGATGACATGGAAATGTGGAAACAACACTTAACATGGAATTAGCATTAGCAAAGGCTCATTTTACATAGAGCATGAGTAAACCCTCATTGCACATGAAGCATGAGTAAACAATAGTTTCACTTATATTAGCATGAGTAAACACCCATTTCCCGTAACATATCATGATACTATACTTTACCCAATGCATTGGAGCGCTATCAGGGATCACCATTCTTAAACATTTCATTTGATACATAAGTGTGCCACATGGATCATAAAACATTGAATCAATGAACATAATTATTTATTACCCGATAAAAGAATGTGGAATACATACTTGAAAATCTTTAAACAATACGTAAAAGTTCATAAAGGTGAATACCCTTGATTGATAAATGTGCATGGTATTCACCACATAATGACTTTGGCTTGGAAAAACGCGGTGCCATTTTGGCAGCATAACGGTGTGACATAAGAACTCATAAAAATGGTGGATGAGAGAGAAAGAGGTGTCTCATCATATTTACATGACATGGACAGTAAGGGGGTCATTTAGATAATGTTCAACAAATTTAATGGAATTTATATTCATGATACAAATTAATTGCTTGAATGTAAATGAGGAGAGGGAAATTTCTTTCGGAATTTCCGCATAGTAACGGGTGTATGTGGGTGGCATTTAATGAGATAGAAAGGGGTCTCCCATAATTCAAATATAAATAGTGCAATATATTGGAGGTTCAAAACCATACCCCAACATTTATAATTGAAATTAAAAGGGAATAACAACTTAAAGAAAATTGGACAAAAATGAGAAAGGAAAAAAACCCTTACTTGGAAGTATGCTTCCAAAGGATTAAGAGAGGATTGAGAGAGGTTTATTGGAATATTGGGTCACCTTTGGAGGATTCTAGAGAGAGTAGGATAGAGGTTGGATGGAATCCAAATGTATTGAGTTAGGAGGATGTTGGAGCTTGGGTGGTATTATATAGGAATGGTGAGGGAATTCTTTATTATTTTGGTTTGGGACCCTCACAATAAACTAATCCAAACCACAAACCATCCCATGGGTTTTGCCAATGGTTTTTGGAAAAGGTAAGTGGAAAACAATATTTTATAAGGCCAAAGTTTTAACTTCTTAAAATAATGGGGTTGCTTATGTTGAGGTGAGTCACACTCCCAACAAAAACAATTTAAAAAGAAAAGATGTTTAATAAGTCTTGAAGGGTCCATTAATGATTTGTATGAAAAGTCAAAAAAATCCAAAATAACATTATTTTAATGGTAAAACATTAATTGGCCGAACATAATTCTTATAGTATTTTATTACATCACTATTGGGTCATTATGATGTCATAAAATATATTATATATTTAAACGGTATTTAATTTTTACCCAAAAATTTGATTGTCTCAGAAAATTATGAAAACTTCACCGTTGGATAATTTCGACGTCCTGATTCCTGAAATAATATTCATTTAATATAAATAATTTTCTAAAAAAGTTAATTTTCACTTTTAAAATAAAAACCGACATTTATCGAAAATTCATGGGTTATGAAAAAAATGGATTTCAAACCATAATAAAAATTACAATTGCATTCATAAAATTACACGATCATTTATATTTAATAAAAATAAATTTAATAATAATAATAATATTTTATTAAAAAATATTTAATTCAAAAATCCATTAATTCGTCCAAATATATTTCTTAGTTGAATAGTAACTAAAAATACTATTTGTGCTTTAAAAACTATTTACAAGGTAACAATAATAAAATTAAAGTATATTCATTATTATATACAAAAAATAATATACATAAACATAGTACTAGGTTCTTGTTAAATAACCCCTTAAAACACCCGCATAAGACCAAAGGGTGAGGTGTGCGAAGGTGACAGACTCTTAAGGTGGCTCGGATAACATTGCACGCGTGGTGATCTCTATCAAATTCCTGTTCTCCTGTAGATGGTTCCGTTCGAGCTTAACCTGTTGAAGCTGAACTTGGGCTTGGTAAAGAGTGCAGCCCAATGATACCACCACCTTTCCATGCTATGAAAAATGGGTTTTTTATGGAGCAGTTCTACTGGATGAGGCCATCACTTTCTTTGTCTGAGTAAATTAGATTGTTAAATCCCTTATTTATACTAATCATGTGATCACTGTTAAATGGCTATATTAGCAACTGTCACAATTTTTAATGGTATTTTAAAATCCAAAAACATAAAACAAAATAAGTGCATATGTTGTATGACCATTTCAAATCTTAAGGATTTTAATTAGATCAAGAGGGATTTTAATTAACCAAAATTTGGGTCATTACAATCTTCCCCCATTAAGAAATTTCTCCCTCAAAATTTCATTATACATTCTAGGCCAAAAATAGATGTGGGTACTTTTCCTTCATTTCTTCCTCCAGTTACCATGTTGCTTCTTAGTACTTATGGTTTTTCCAATATACCTTGACCAGATGAGTAGTCTTGTTACGTTGAACTTTGTCTCTATGATCCAAGATCTTCATTGGTTTCTCCTCATTTGAAAGATCATCCTCCAACTGTACCACCACGGAAGAGAGTACAAGTGAAGGGTCCAGTATGTACTTCTTTAAGAAGGATACATGAAATAAATCATGTACTTTGGACATTGTAGGTGGAAGTGCTTGTCGATAGGCCACAACCCCAACACAATCAAGAACCTCAAAGGGTCTGATGTTCCTTGGACATAACATCCCTTTCTTTCCAAACCTCACGACCTTCTTCCATGGATATATGAATAGAAATACCATCTCTCTAACTTTAATCTCAAGGTCTCATCGATGGTTATCTACATAACTCTTTTTTCAACTTTGGGCTGCCTTGATATGCTGCTGAATGGTTTTCACCTTCTCCACCATTTCTTCGACCATTTTTGGTCCAAGCATCTTACGCTCACCAACCTCATCCCAACATGCCAGTGTTCTGCACCTTTTCCCATAAAGGGATTCATATGGTTCCATTTGGATGCTCGAGTGGAAATTGTTGTTATATGAGAACTCAACAAGAGGAAGATGTTGATCCCATACTCCTTTAAAGTTCATTGAGAATGCTCTCAACTTATCCTCAAGTGTTTTGATAGTTTGCTCAGATTGGCCATCAGTTTGAAGATGATAGGCCATACTGAAGTTCAGTTCAGTATTCAAAGCATGTTGAAGACTCTTCCAAAACGTAGAGGTGAATCTTGGATCTCAATAAGACATGATAGATAGTGGCACTCCATGTAGCTTTACCACTTTCCTGATATATATCTATTCCAGTTGATCCAATGAGAAATCCTCCCGAATAGCAATGAAGTGTGCAGCTTTTGTAAGACGATCCACAACAACCCAAATTGCATTGTTTCCCTTGGATGTTTTAGAAGTCCAGTGACCAAGTCCATGGTGATGTTCTCCCATTTCCATTCTGGTAAGGGAAATGGTTTCATCATCCCCTTATTCTTCTACTTATCTGCCTTCACTTGCTGACATACCAGACACTTTGATGTATATTCGGCAATCTCCCTTTCCATATTGTCTCACCAAAGGTTTTCTCGGATATCTCAGTACATCTTTGTGCTCTATGAGTGGATAGAGAAGTTCAAGCTATGTGAAAAATTTAATATCTCCTTCTTTATCTCTGGATCGGATGGTACACATAATCACATCCCAAATCTTACAACTCCTTCATCATCAAATTTGAAATCAAAGGATTTACAATTTCTAATAGCTACCACCCTTTTCTGAATTTCCACATCTTTTCTTTGAGAATCCTTTATTCTATTCAAGAGGGATGGTTGATCAATAATTTGAGAAAGGATTGATGATGTTCCTCCCTTAATGATTTTCATTTTCATCCTTTTCAAATCTAAGAATATAGGATCCCTTTCAATTCTCATCATTGATAAACATGCATGATCCTTTCTGCTTAGAGCATCCACCACCTTGTTTGCCTTTTCGGGATCATAGTGGATTGACCAGTCATAGTCTTTGATCAGCTCTATCCATATTCATTGGATCATGTTCAAAACTTTATGTGTGAATATATACTTGAGTATTTTGTGGTCCGTATATATTTTACACTTCTCCCCAAAGAGATAATACCACCAAATTTTCAAAGCGAAGATCACTGCAGCCAACTCGAGGTCATGTTTTGGAGAGTTATATTCATGTAATTTCAATTTCCTTGAATCATAGGAAATTAATTTTTCATTTTGCATCAACACACATCCCATTACCTTCTTGTAACCATCACTAAATACAACAAAAAGTTCTCCACTTGTGGGTAAAGTGAGCATAGGTGTAGTGATAAGCCTCCCTTTTAACTCCTTGAAGCTTTCTTCTCATTCATCACTCCGTGAATAATTTAATCCCTTTCTAGTTTTCTTGGTAAGTGGGTTGGAAAATCGTGAGAAGTTTCTCAAAAATTGTCGATAATATCCAGCTAACCCCAAGAAACTATAGATATCTGTTACCGATGTTGGCCTCAACAATCCCTCTATTACAGCTGTCTTTGAGGGATCCACAGATATCCCATTTCTTGTGATGATATGGCCCAAGAATGAGACCTCCTTCAACCAAAACTCACTCTTTCTGTACTTTTCATAGAGCTTATCCTTCCGCAAGGTCTCTAGTACAGTTCTTAGATGCTCCTCATGATCCTCCTTGGTTTTGGAGTTTATCAGAATATCATCTATAAAGACTACCACAAATTTTTCAAGGTAATATAAAAAGACTCTATTCATCATGTCCATAAAGATTGATGGAGAATTAATGAGTCTGAAAGGCATTACTATGAATTCATAGTGCCCATATCTTGTACGAAAAGCAGTCTTGGGGACATCTTCCTTATTCACCCTTACATGATAATATCCCGACCGTAAATCTACCTTAGAGAAGTATTGTGCTCCATACAACTGATCGGACAATTCATCAATTAGGGGGAGAGGATACTTGTTCTTTATCGTGATTTTTTTGATCTCACGATAATCTATGTGAAGGAAAATTAACCCATCCTTCTTGATGAAGAGGACTGGTGTACCCCATGGTGATGCACTTGGGCATATAAACCCTTTATCCAGATTCTCCCATAGTTGTTTCTTCAGCTCTTCAAGCTCCACAGTAGCCATTCTATACAGATTCTTGGATATTTGAAATGCCCCAAGTATATGTTCAATTGAGAATTCAACATATCTTCTAGGAGGAAGACCATGAAAATCCTCGAGAAACACTTCAGCAAATTCCCTTACAATAAGCATGTCCTCTAGGATGGTTGTCTCCTTAGACTCAATCATCTGAGCCCGATACGTGTGTTCATAGGGTAGTAATATCCACGCTTGAGATGATGAAGCTAAATAATATTCATCTTCTTCTTTTCACTTGTAAAGAATCGGGGGGTCGATTCTCCACATGAAGAGTAATTTCCTTCTCATGACAATTTATGTTGGCTCTATATAAGGAAAGCCAATCCATGCCAAGAATTGCATCAAATTCTACCATAGGAAGTATGGTGAGGTTTTCCGGGAATTTCAATCCATATATTATGACAGGGGTGGAGTTATATTCATGGGATACAATGATTGACCCATTTTCCGTACTCCCCGACATCTTTATTTCCATGATTTGTGGTGGTGCTGGGATTGTTCTACTAAAATTTTGATATATAAAAGAATTCATAGAACCTGAATCAAAAAGTATGTTCTCTATTTATGAATGAATAACTTGAGTAACTGTCACCACATAGTTTCCTGGATCCACCTCAGTGGTAGTGATAGCATAAGCCCTTCCTTGTTGCCTCAGAGGTTGTTGTTGGTTGCCTCCGACAACCCTCGGCTTAGGGAAATTGTTTTCATAATGACCAAGATCCTTGTAGTTGTAACACTGCAATGAAAACTGAGTGTTGATATGAACCTTCCTTTCTTCTTCAACATTATTGGGATTTGTCATATCCCTTCGACAGTTCTTGGATAGATGACCAAACTTTCCGCATTTGAAGAAATTCATGGTTCCCTTGATACAGTTACCAGGATGTTTCTTCCCACAATTTCTGAAAGGGAAAAAGTCAGGCTTCTTTCCATCATGGGATTTTTTTGATGGACCAACCATGTTTTTCTCTATTTTCAGCAGCATGTCACTGGGCCCATGAGACTACTGACAGTCTCCAATCTCCATTTAAACCTTGAGGGGACAACGAACAATATCCTCATAACTGTCAAAGTCTCGAATTGCCAACACTTTTCATAGACTTGAGTTTAGTATTCTAAAGAAGCAATCCACCTTGCTATCGGTGTTCATGACAATGCCAAAGTCGTACCTTACAAGCCTTGTAATGTTTGCTTCATACACCCCGATGGACTCAACATCCTTCTGCTTGTGTTCGAGGAAATATATTTCCATCTTTACATGGAGGGTTTGAGGAAAATATTGGTTGAAAAACATCCTCTTGAATTCCTCCCAATTCATGGAATCAATTTCCTCTAGGGAATTTGTATTCATGATCAGTTTCCACCACTGATCAGCTTCCCCATCAAAATGATAGACCGCCAGTATAACTTTTTCCTCTTCAGAGCACTGGGGGACAGAGAATATCTTCTCAATGGAGTTAATCCATTGTTCAATAAGGAGGGGATCTAAGGATCCACTAAACATGGGAGGCATTTGCCGCATGAAGGATTCTAAGGAAACTTTCTCTTTACATGGAGGAGGAAAAAGTTCTGCCTGATTCAAGTTATTATTCATAACTCAAGCTATCTGAACAAGTATTGTCATGAAGTTTTGAGAACCCGCTCCCACCATATCAGGCATATCATTAGGGAAATATTCACATTTCCTATCAGATTGGTTGTTGGAACGTGTCCTTCTATTTCCAGCCATTAACTACGAAAAAGGGCGTATAATTAGAGGTCTTGAATACTTAGCAAAAAAGAAACTTTAAACATAAAAGTATAAACTTATAAAGAAGAAGTATATCCTTTCTTGTAAAATATGTTATCATCAATCTATTTCTTGACTTATATTCCTATGAGATTTTTTAATCCCTCAATATCAATTTTTACTAAGCTCGTGAATCTACCAAAGCATATCCCCTGGAAGTGTTGTAAACAAGAGTGCAGCAAGGCCCATTTTCATGCCCAATTCCCATTCGAGTCTAGCTCAAAGTGGTGTTTTTAGGTTTTACCCATAGGATACATCTGTTCCAGAGCCGCCTCAATCTTCTCGTATCTAGAATGAGATGTATTTTCTTGATAAACCAATTACTCAATACTCACCAAAACAAAGGTATGTTTTTATTATTCTTGTCTCCAAGGCTTCCATGTGGTTTTTCTAATCCTAATCCAAAAAATAACTAAACCTATCCTCTGATACCAACTATGAAAACACTACTTTTTATCACACAATTAAACATGATTTATTACATAAACTTCCCTGGATAAAACATAGAATATTGAGAGGTTTAGTGTATTTGGGGATTAGGGTCACTATATAACAACTTAAAACCTTAAATACACCATCCTTATTGAAAACATTCTTTACATGACCACTACATTCCCTCGTACATAGCATTGCATGGGTTAACCTGAGGACATTCATAAGAAAAGGGTGAGCTATAAAGCCTAATAAGGGGATAAACACTACTACAAATCTGAGCTATAGCCACGGACCTATAGCCACGGTTTTATAGGTCCGTGGCTATATATTTTATACTGCCATGGTTAATTATTTCATCCGTGGCTATATCCAGCAGCCTCGTTTTTTTTTCAAACCCATCAGGCTTCTTCTCCCCCCCCCCCTCGCGATTCCCCCTCCTCACCGCGCCCTCCCCCTCCCCGACGCCTCCACACCGACGCCTCCTCCGCGCCGCGCCCTCCTCGCCACACCCTCATCGCCGCGCCCTCCTCGATGCGCCCTCCTCGATGCGCCCTCCTCCTCGCCAAGCCCTCCTCCCCGACTCACTCCCCTCCCCCGACGCACTCCCCTCCCCGGACGACCGCGCCTCCCCCTCCCCGTTCGACAGTGCCTCCCCCGACGCCGACGGACTCCCCTCCTCCCCCGACGCACTCCCCTCCTCCCGAAGACCTCTCCTCCCTGAACGACCGCGCCTCCCCCAACAGACTCCCCTCCTCTGGACGACCCCGACGAACTCCCCTCCTCCCCCGACAGACTCCCCTCCTCCCCCGACGAACTCCCATCCTCCCGACGGACTCCCCTCCTCCGGACGACTGCAACTCCCCTGCCCCCGACGGAATCTCTTCCTCCGACGAACTCTCCTCCTCCCGAAGGCCTCCTCCGGACGACCTCATTGTCGATATCTTTATCATTCCATTTTTTATCATTTCCAGTATCTTTATCTTTAACAATAGTTTTTTCAAAATCCATATCAGTAGTAATTAGATCCTTCTCAAGAATATTTCCACTCTTTTATGTAAGATATTTCTGCTGCTCGGGTCGATCCTCATGAATAAGGATACTAAATCATACCATTTTCGAATCTGAGGCATCCAGAAATTATATAGGGTATGTCAACATTTTAGAATTGTGTTCCATGGATTTTGGTTTGATTTCCATCCCTTAAATATCGTATGAGGCATCGTGGTTTTTTATAGGGTAATACTGTATACTAACATCAAGAACTAGGAACATTAGTGTAGGATATGCCTTCATCTTCCAATTATTTTCTACCATATATATCTATTTTTGAGGGAATAATAGATTTCTAGTTGTTCAAGCGAAATTAATGGGGCTTATTCCCAAAAAGGAGGAAAATATGAGAATATCATGGTGATATAACCATATGTAACATATGATTTTACAATTAATCTATGGTTGTTCCTAGAGATGGATGGTCTATCCATCATTGCACATCCGATAAGGGGGTTTATGTATTCTTCTTCCACCCGAGAGAGACAGGTGAAGGTTTCAGTTTGAGCTGGCGTTGTGCTGCTTCGAGCAGGCGTGATCCTGGAGCATTGAAGGCGCTCAGAGTAGATCTGGTTTTGGCTTTCGCCTTGCAAACATGGACTTTGGCGGACATCAGCTTCAACTACCTACGATGTCGGAGGCTTGGATCTGAGTTCTCTATAATAAGAACTCGGTACTATATTTTTTTTTCAAAATTTCTTTTGATTTTTTTCCTACGGTATAGACTACATTAGGGCCGTTGCTTCATTTATTGGTCTTCTTGAGTCCACACTTGTAATCCTCCCTTGATTTTTTTGTAAAGTGAAACCCCAAAATCCCTACCCAATATATATAGGTCAATTTTACTGAAGCATGTAAAAATACGTGTTCTTTACCTCTTTCCTTTTACTGCTTATGCGAAATGCCAGTGTAAATTGTTGGGGTTCACTGCTGTAATTTCCATTGGCCTAAAATGGTTTATTCTGAACTAGCACGTTGGGTTAACTGATACTTCGTTGATTCTTGAGGTTTCCTTTGTGATACCTTTCTATTTTGAACATGTTGAAGTGTTGTTCAATTTTTTATAGCATCTCTTGAATCTGTTCACAGTGTTGGGTGCTTCCATTTATTATTGATCATTTTTGTTTCTACTGTTGAACTATTAATCACATTTTAGTTTCTGTTATTAGACTTAAATAACAGCACCTTTTCAAAGCAGACAGACCATGTAACAGTACAGAAGCACCATTTGAATTTTATTCACTATTAATTTTTCAAATTAAATGGTTTAATGCTATGCATTTTTTAATTGGTGAATTAATTTCATTTTATTTGATGTAAATGTTGTACTGCTCATTATTTTCATATGGTCCTGAAGTTTGGATTTCTTTCTTGGTTCACGTATTATCCCTGCTCCTGGCTTGAATATGTTCACAGTGTTCGGTGCTGCCATTTATTATTGATCATTTTTGTTTCTATTGTTGAACTATTAATCACATTTTAGTTTCTTTTATTGGACTTAAATAACAGTTTGGATTTCTTGCTTGGTTCGCGTACTAGCCCTGCTTCTGGTTTGAATCAGTTTACAGTGTTGGTTTCTGCCATTTATTATTGATCATTTTTGTTTCTATTATTGAGCTATTAATCACATTTTAGTTTCTGTTTTTGGACTTAAATAACATCACCTTTTCAAGTTTTCAAATTTTGAGTTTTTCCAAACCATCTCTAAAATCAATACGCCCTTATGGCCGTTGAATGCGGACTGTCTCACAACACAGCTCGCAAAAGAAAACATCCCTTCATTCAATGCAAGCAGACCATGTAACAGTACAGAAGCACCATGTGAATTTTATTCACTATTAATTTTTCAAATTAAAATGGTTTAATGCTATGCATTTTTTAATTGGTGGATTAATTTCATTTTATTTTATGTAAATATTGTACTTCTTATTATTTTCATATGGGCCTGCAGTTTGGATTTCTTTCTTGGGTCTTGTTCTAGCCCTACTCCTGGCTTGCTCTCTTGGTCTGATCCATGCCTTCCCCTGTGGCTGATATGAGCCGTTAATTTAAAGGATCCTACGGGTAGATTTTCTTCAGTTTTTAATTTCTCGCAGAAGCATTTCAGGCTGATCCATGTCCGCCCTCGTTTCCCAATCATGTGGTGTTGTGTGTACCTACTCGGTTGTTCGGGAAGTTATGCAGGGCTTCTTCCTTTGCTTACGTGTGTCCCTCCGCATGTGTTCCTGCCTGTTTTACCATTATTGTTGGTGTGACTCCTCGATTCAGTAGGGTGCACCGTTTCATTTTCTGAGGTGTTTGGTTTGGAAGGGAGAGCTCCCTGGTTGGGGTTATTTTCCATGCTTGAAGGACCTGGTTCCACCATAGGAGGAGGAGGAGGAACATCCGGGGCCCACACTTGGCTCGCCGGAGAAAGTGTAGTGATGTGAAGGTCTGACTTCCTTTTTTCAGGTGGAGAAATAGCAGGAGAGAAGCTTTTCGATCCATATGGTACCAAGCGAGGAGCTTTTGCCAAGATTTTGTTGTTCCTGCCATTGTTCATGATAGTTCTGGTTCGCAGGGATGTTGCGGTGTGTGCGGCCTGTACCTAGAGGCTGACTAGAGGATGACGACCTCAACATTGACCTTGTGCATCTAAGAGCCCTGAGCATCCGACACATTCAAGAAGCGACCAAACCATGGCAAGGTGGTTTGGTCTGGTACACGTTCTCCTATTTTATGGTTTTCCTATTTATGTTGTTCTTTGCTGTTTAGTTGATCTCGTTGAGTGTGTCTATCCAGCTTGTGAGTACATGTCATCTACTCGAGCCCAGTTTGACCATAGGTTCCTGAACTTGTCAAGAACTCCAACTCAGATAGCTTCCCTGGTTTTTCTGTTAGTATTTGTTGCTTCTTGTATTTTTTGTACTTTTTTTCATCTAGTGGAACCCTGGTTCCCCTGCCCCATGCATGTAGGCTAATTGTTCAAAGCATGTAAAATCCAAGTGGCCTTTTCTTTCTTTCTTTATCACTTTTGTTGACCTATCGATGTTGATGTCTGCAGCCTTTTGATTCCACTGTTTCAAATTGATTTCGAGTTAATCAATATGAATTCATTTTTTTGGAGCTGCTTTAAATGATAAAACATAAATATGGAATTTTTTATTCTCATTCTTTTGATTTTGGTTCGATGGAATCTGGTTGATTGCTTCCGCTGCTGAGAATTCAATGGAATATTTGTTGTCTTTATGTGTTGTTTCCACTTCCTTATTTATTCAGAATTGAAAACATGTTTGTTTGGAATTTTGGGAACCAAAATTAATTCCATATAACTCATTGGGATGTTGAATGGAGACTTCCCCACAACGTATCCCTCAACACTTGGTATCAGAGCCTATATGGAATTGCAAAATTCGTTGTTATTCTGTTTTGTGCTATTGTTTTTTACAGAATGCTTGTTTATTGCTTTAATCAGCATGGCCGTGTATTTTTAGTTCAATGTACTTCTTTGTTTTATGTTCTAATTGATAGATAGTTTCGTATAATTGTTCTTTCTTCCCGTTCCGCCTCATTGGGATTTGAGGGTTTGGGTAGCTTGTGTAGGTGTTGGCCCGGAAGCAGTATGGTTGAGAGTTGGTGAGATGTTTTCTAGGTGTTTGTCTACCTTTCCCTCATTTAGGTTTGAGCCGACATTGAGTTCATGTTGTTATTCCATAGGGTACCCACTTGTTGATGGAACGTCTTTTTAGTGGTGTGTAGTTTAGGCAAAGAGTTCCCCTTAGGTGGAGATGTGTCTGAATTGGACTCATTGAGTGTTCTTGTGGGCTTGAAATCAGGACTTTGTGTGGATTAGGGATATCCTCTGTTCTTGAAGAGGTTTAAAAGGACTTATATTGGTACCAATGTGGTTTTAGTGTCTTCCTCGGGGTGTGTTTTATGAATCAGACTCATAGAGGATCCATGATGATGGGTGGGCCTTTGCAGATTTAGTGTGAATGTTTAGGTGCTGTAGATGCCTGGAGCTATGTTGATTTGATTTTTTTTCTCTTGTTGTTGTTGTTGCATTTGAACAGTTTCATGTTATTGAGCTCGTTCTTACCTTATATTGTCATTTTCCATGTTTTTTTTGCTAGCAGAATGGTACTTCTTCTTTCTTTCATGTCTTTTTGGCACTGCCGAAGTTAATCCGAACCTTTGAAGCTCAGGTGAAGGTATGAGTTCAGCTCCTGTTTTTGCTTTCTGAGCATGTTTTAGCATTTATCATTAGATGCGTGTCACATTGATGCACAGAGGACACATTGATGTACTATAATTTATTAGGATTACGTATTTCCCAAGTCAATGTGATGGGTTAGCTTGCACAGGGTAGGTGGAAATTTGTGAATTTTATTCACTATTAATTTTGTAAATTAAATGGTTTAATTGCATTTCTTAATTAGTGAATTAATTGTATTTTATTTGATTTAGATGTTGTGCTGCTCATTATTTCCATATGGGCATGCAGTTTGGATTTCCTGCTTGGGCTGTGTTGTGTCCTAGCCCTGCTCCTAGCTTGCTCTCTTGATCTGAGGCGTGCCTTCCCCTCTGGCTGATACGAGTCATTGATTTAAAGGATCTTACAACCAATTTTGCTTCAGTTTTTATTTTTTCACAAATACATTTCAGGCTGATCCGCATCCGCCCCGTTGCCCTGTCATGTGGTGCTGCGTGTACCTTCTGGGTTGTTTGGGCAGTTGAGCGGGGCTACTGCCTTTGCTTCCATGTGTCCCTCCACATGTGTGTCCACCTGTGCGACTCCTCAATTTAGTAGGGTGTGCCGATCCATTTTTAGAGGTGATTGGTCTGGGAGGGAGAGCTCCCTTATTGGGGTGATTTTCCATTGTTCACGATGTTTCTGGTTTGTGTGGAAGTTGATGTTAGAATTGAGATGGAAGGAATTTGGGGTATAATGGTCTTTGTATGGGGGGTTAGTTTGTTAGGGTGGTATCAAGTTTGTTAAGTAGTGGGGGGTAGCTTGCTCTACGTGGCAAGGGGGGTCTTAATAAGTAGAAGCACTAGGCAGTGAGGGAGGCGGGGAGAAAATTGTATCACAGGTTGCAAAGCAGATTCGGCCTTTGGTTTGGGTCCTCTACCTCCTTTTTGCTGTATTTTCTGTTGTTTTTCTTCTATAATTAAAGTATTCGGTCCTTTGTTCTTATCAACTGGTCCGACCTGAATTCTTCCTCCGACCAACTCCACCTGCCATGATTCTCCATCTCGTCAGCCGCCTACTTTCCCTTTTGACGCAACGTGCCCTACGATGCCGCACCCCACTGCACTGCCGATGCCTTCCCCAGAAGCAGCTGTGTGCTCCCCGATCGCGATTTGAGGAGGCGTGCCTGGAAAACACATTTACATTTGCCTTCTTTCGATGACGAAGACCATTGTCGTCCGCTCTTCCGCTCCACCCACGCCATCGTGCACTGTCGGAGGGGTAACCTGCACTCCTGTCGCCTATTGCTACACTCAACGAAATGCGGCACCCGCACAACGGGATTTCTCTGGCGCTCAGTTCTGGCTTGCACTAGTTTGCCGGCACTCACTCTACTTCCATCAGACCTGTTGCCACCCCCGCTCGATCTTAGCGCAGATAACGCATGCCCCCATTGGACTTCCTTAGTGTGGGCAGTGTACTTCGTTGACCGCTCGATGCCTTCTGACGCGTCATGCCTCGCAGCACCCAGTTACGTACATCGGTTCAGGTGATCCGCACAAAAAAAATAGCGGTTGAATCGGGCGCGCCAACCTGTGGCGCCTCGCCCAATTTCTCCAATCTCGCCCAATTTCTCCATGACCTCTCACCGCCAAGATACCCCCACACCACTGGTCAGTTCACTAAAGGGCTTCCTGGTGATGGTCAAGCACACTTGCCAGGACGAGGTCGACCAGCGGCTAGGCCGCCTTGAGGCCTTGCTCGAAACCTGGGGTTAGGAGAAAGTTTCCTTCTAACAAGAGCATATTTCCTTCCGACATTCTACACAACACGACATTGCTGAACTCACCAAAACAGCTTCTGGCTTGGTCCGCCGCTTCGACAAACACCCCACAACCTGACGAGGTGCGCCCATCACTAACGACATATGTTTCTTCCTCGTGCGACCAACAGTTGGCTAGACCCCATGCGTTTGATCAGGAGGTTGGTGTTGTTGCCCTCCCTTTCCACACTGGCTTTGGCCAACAGTCTCCTGCTCAGTGATTGGAGCTCCCGGTTTGCGCTGGCACGGATCCCAGATGTTGGCTCTTGCATGTTGAGATGTTTTTTCATCTTCACCAGACCACTAGAGATGATAAAATCTCATTCGCTCAATTGAGCATGGAGGGCATCACAATTCACTGGTTTACTATTTTAGTTGAGGTGTATCCAACTTTAATGTGGAAAATATTAAAGGAGGAGCTTCTCGAACGTTTCAGCGACTTGGAAATTCAGAACCCCTATGAAGAGCTTGCATCCCTACAACACCAGGGACCGATCTAGGATTATATTGAGCAGTTTGAGTATCTGGCGTCCTTGCTACCTCGCCAACTAGAGGCCCAGTATGTCGGTTATTTCCTGCATGGCCTGAGCAATGACATTCGAAGTTGGATTTGCATTCATGATCCACCGACCCGGTTGCACACCATGCGCTTATCTCACAATGTGGAACTCGTTCTCACGAGAGGGGATAGTGCTCAATCCCACAAAGGGTCCTGAAAATTCACGAAGGTCCACAAGTCTGAACCGTGGCATCCTCCAAAATGCTTGGGACCACACAAATCAGACAGGGTTTTTCTTCCTCCTGCCAAACATGGTGCGACCGTCGGGAATGATGCTCCCTGTGAGCCTCCTACTCACACCACCCCTGATGGGTGATGTGTTCGCCACTTGACTACCTAGAAGTGGGAGGATTGACTCTGCAAGGGCCTTTGTTTTCGATGCGGGCAGCTCTACAGACCCATGCACAGGTGTTCCGATCCTCACTCGAGGGTGCTAGTCCTGGGCGAAGTTGATCCTAGACATGACAACGGGGCAACATATTGGGGCCTCGAGGCAGCCCGCGACAATGAGGCACCTCAAGGATGTTTTCAAGGGGGGGTGAGTGCTAAAAACCTTTGAGTTGGAAGGAGTTTAGGTTATAATAGTCTTTGTATGGGGGGTTAGTTTGTCAGTAGTAGGGGGGTAACTTGCTCCACGTGGCGGGGGGGGGATAAAAGCAGTAGAGAGTGAGAGAGGCGTGGAGAAATTTGTATCACAGAGGCGTGGGTGGGGGGGGGGGGTCACTTGGCTTGCCAGAGAAGCTGTTCGATCTCCATGGGACAATGGGCTTTTTCCGGATTCTGTTGTTCTTCATTGTTCACGATGGTTCTGGTTTGTGTGGAAGTTGCTGTTAGAAATCTTTGAGCTGGAAGGAGTTTGGGGTATAATTGTCTTTGTATGGGGGGTTAGTTTGTTAGGGTGGTATCAAGTTTGTTAGGTAGTGGGGGGTATCTTGCTCTACATGGCAAGGGGGGGAGGAGGGGGTAGCTTGCTCTACATGGAAAGGGGGTTTAATAAGTAGAAGCAATAGTAGGGAGCGAGGGAGGTGGGGAGAAAATTGTATCACAGCAGGGGGAGGGGTGTCCAGCAGGGGGGAGGGCTGTCCAGCAGGGGGAGGGGCTGTCCAGGCAGGGGGAGGAGCTGTCCAGGTAGGGGGCGGGGCTGTCCAGCAGGGGGGAGGGGCTGTCTAGGCAGGGGGAGGGGCTGTCCAGGCAGGGGGTGGGGCTGTCCAGCAGGGGGGGGGCTGTCCAGGCAGGGGGAGGGCCTATCCAGCTGGGGGGAGGGGCTGTCCTTGAGGAATGTCTAGCTGAGAAGGAGCATGAATAGGTGTAACAGTAGGTAGAGTAAAATGTGGCAGCCCTATCAGGGGTCATCCAATCCTCTATTCATCACAGATTAGCATTAATTTCTTTAAATCTTCTGAGAAAACATCCTCTCATGCCATCCATATCATCCTATTTGAAAGTAAGTGGAAGATGTTGCCCCACGGATGTCGCTGGACCGGGCCAACACGTTTTGCTCACGCCGCGGTCACACCGTGATTTGGCCCTGCTCCAGGATGATACCCTACGGCGGTTACTCCTCCAGGACGACACCCTGCGGTGGTCATGCCGTGGTCACGCTGCGGTCACGCCGCAGTCACGCCGTGATTTGGCCCTGCTCCAGAATGACACCCTGCGACAGTTACTCCTCCAGGACGACACCCTGCGGCGGTCACGCCGCGGTCACTCCGCGGTCACGCCGCGGTCACGCCATGATTTGGCCCTGCTCCAGGACGACACCCTGCGGTGGTTACTCCTCCAGGACGACACCCTGTGGCGGTCATGCCGCGGTCACGCCGCGGTCACGCCGCGGTCACGCCGCGGTCACGCCGTGATTTGGCCCTGCTCCAGGACGACACCCTACAGTGGTTACTCCTCCTTAGAGAAGCATTGAATGGTTAGCTCTATAATTTTTCGTATTTTATCATTCCTAAACTATATCTCCTCTCAGCGCTGCCTCTCATCCATCTTTCCACAAAACGTGCATAGCAGGTGGTACAAAGGCTCGATTCAACTAAAAACATTGGTTTGGAATTGTCTAGCATATTTTATTGTACATTTATCACATAATATTTGTTCGGTAATTCTTCTTTTTCCTCATCCAATCCTCTAGTCATCACAGATTAGCATTCATTTCTTTAAATCTTCTGAGAAAACATCCTCTCATGCCATCCATATCATCCTATTTGAAACTAAGTGGAAGATGTTTCCCCGCGGATGTCGCTGGACCGGGCCAACACGCTGCGGTCACGCCACGGTCACGCCGCGGTCACACCGTGATTTGGCCCTACTCTAGAACGACACCCTGCGGCGGTTACTCCTCCAGGATTACACCCTGCGGCGGTTACTCCTCCTTAAAGAAACATTGAATGGTTAGCTCTATAATTTTTCGTAATTCCTCATTCCTAAACTATATCTCCTCTCAGCGCTGCCTCTCATCCATCTTTCCACAAAACGTGCATAGCAGGTAGTACAAAGGCTCAATTCAACTGAAAACATTGGTTTGGAATTGTCTGGCATATTTTATTGTACATGTATCACATAATATTTGTTCGGTAATTCTTCTTTTTCCTCATCCTCTTCACATGTTGTCCGAACCAGATCATCCTCATCCTCTGCACATGTCGTCTGAACCGGATCAACCTGTTGTGATGGAAATTCAATGTCTTATTTTGGCTGTTTTAGATGAAATTCCTTCCATAATTCCCTCATCTCATGTAGCACTCATTGGAAAAGGAGGATCACTGCCAAGTTGAGTTTTAAAGGCTGCACACAATCTGTTTGATGCAATTCCAAAGAGGCTATTCTATTCTGAGGGCCTATTTCATGCTGGAGTTCCCATATTTCCCCCACAAGCTAGCAAAGGGAGGTCTGTTTGGGCCTATGCAAACAGGGCTTGTTTGTTATGGACAAAGATGCAACTGGAGACCTGGTTTGCTTGAAGAGTTTCCATGAAGGGTCTTCACTGTAGAGGAGACTAGCATTGGTCTGTATTTTGTAGTTGCTTCCATGATGGTTCCCACAACCGTTTGACTGAATTTCACACCAAACCAAGCCTTGCTAGTGACTATTTTTCGATGCACTATAAAAATCCTGTTCCAACTCACTTATTTTAGACCCAATCAGCCCTGCCACTTCAGAAAAACAAGAGCAGCCTACTTAAAATCCAGTCCAACTTAGTTTCCTTCATGCTTTCCCCCATGAGTCCACAACCTCACCTCAACCAAATTATTAACCACCTGGACACCTGGAAGCCACAAGAGGAGAGAGAAGGTTTATAGATTTTTTTTGTAATATTTTATTCCATTGGAAGAGAATTTGTTGGATGATGCCACTTGTAATGAGGTACTTAATTTCCTCTCCCTCTTTCTTCCATTAAATATTAGACATATCCTATGTAAAAAAATCGTTCTCCACCTCCGGGGAAGAAACTCTCAACTACCGTTCTTCTGTTCTTCTTCCTGCTGATGAATAAAATTCCCCAAGTATATTGGGAAAATTTTATTCATTTTTCTTCATTTACCTCTTCTTACTTACTGCTGATTTCAGAAGCCGGATTCGGTCTTTTAGCAATGGCCCATGACATCCATCCGTTGTCTAGGGGGTCCAGTGGGGGGGTCCAGTGGGGGGGGGGGTCTTTTCTGGGGTGTCCAGAGTCTGGGGGGGGGCTGTCCTGGGGGTCTGTCCATGGGGTGTCTAGGGGGTCTATCCTAGGGTGTCCAGGGTCTGGGGGGGGGGGGTCTGTCCTAGGGGGTCTGGGTTTGGGGGGTAGGTTTTGGAGGGTGTCTATGGTCTGGGGGGCTATCCAGGTTCTGGGGGGGGGGGGGGGTCTGTCCTGGGGTGGGGTCTGTCCTGGGGTGTCCAGGGTCAGGGGGCAGGGGGCAGGGGGCAGGGGTGTCCAGCAGGGGGAGGGGTGTCCAGCAGGGGGAGGGGCTGTCCAGGCAGGAAGGAGGGGTGTCCAGCATGGGGGAGGGGTGTCCAGGGGGTGGTCCAGGGGTGTCTAGGGGTGGTGGTCCAGGGGGGATGGGGGTGGGGCTGGGGGCTTGGGTGTAGGGGGGGCAGTGGGGGTGCGGGTGGGGGTGGATAGTGGGGGTACAGTGGGGGGGAGGGGGACCTGGGTGCAAGGGGTAGTGAGGGGGCTGGATATAGGGCTGGGTGCAGGGGGGATGGGAGGGGGCTGGGGGCCTGGGTGCAGGGGGGCAGTGGGGGTGCAGTGGGGGGGAGGGGAACCTAGGTGAAAGGGGTAGTGAGGGGGCTGGGTGTAGGGGGGTGGGGGCTGGATATAGGGCTGGGTGTAGGGGGGATGGGGGGGGGGGGCTGGGGGCCTGGGTGCAGGGGGCAGTGGGGGTGCGGGTGGGGGTGGATAGTGGGGGTGCAGTGGGGGGGACCTGGGTGCAAGGGGTAGTGAGGGGGCTGGGTGTAGGGGGTGGGGGCTGGATATAGGGCTGGGTGCAGGGGGGATGGGGGGGGGGGGGGGGGTTGGGTGCAGGTGGTACTGGGGGTGCAGGGGGGTGTCAAGGGGGGTGTCAAGGGGGGTGTCCAGGGGTGTCAGGGGGGGGGGGGGGTTCTAAGGGGTTCTATCCAGAGGGGAGAGTGGTGGTGTGTAAAGGGGTGGGGGATGTGCTAGGGGGGTCTGTCCAAGGGGGAAGGGAGGAGTTATAAGGGGGTTTTCCAGTGAGGGGGTGTGCAGGTGGGGGGGTAGGTTCTGGGGGGGTCTGTGTTTGGGGGGGCAGGTTCTGGGGGGGGCAGGGTCTGGAGGGGGGGGCAGACTGGCAGGGGTGTCCAGGGTCTGGGGGGGGGTCTGTCCTGGGGTGGGTTCCAGGGGGGTGTCCCGGAGGTTAGGGGGTGTCCAAGGGGTGTGTGCAGGTGGGGGGGTGTCCCGGGGTTTAGACTAACTTACTTACATATCATTCTTAAATTTTAGTTCTATATCATGTAGTATAATTATGAGTTCATATTTCCTCATGAACTGAATATCTAGAAGTTAAAAACAATCTGTATATTTTAGTTGGATTACTATAAAAATAAAGATTTATTGTAATCATGAATTGAGCATAAGAAAAATTTATGAATTAAACTACTTTTACAGTTAATTTAGTAGGTTTAATTTGTATTGCAAGCATGCTAACTGAATTAAATTTTGTGGGGGCAGGGAGGGGGTGTGCAGGTGGGGGGGGTGTGCTGGGGCTGGGGGGCTGCTGCGGGGGGGGGGGGGGGTGGTATACAAGGTAGTTGGGAGGAGGGAGAGGGGGGGGGGGTCTGTAGGAGGTGTCTAGGGGGGTGTCTGGGGGGTGTCCAGGGTGTGTCCAGGAGGTGTCCAGGGGGTGTCCAGGGTCTGTCCAGGGGGTGTCCAGGGGGTGTCTCGGGTGTGTCCAGGGGGTGTCCAGGGGGGTGTCCAGGGGCGTGTCCTGGGGGTGTACAGGGGGTGTCCAGGGGGGTGTCCAGGGGGTGTCCAGGGGGGTTTTTTTATGGATTTAGACACCCTATATCCACGGTTCTAAACCGTGGCTATTAGTTTATTTCCACGGTTGTTAACCGTGGCTATAGACATAATGCAACGGTTTAAAACCGTGGCAATATATTCTGTCCGGCCTTTAGTATGGCCACAGTTTGAACCGTGGCTATAGATTTAAATCCACGGTTTGGAACTGTGGCTATAGGTCTAGGCCCATAGCCACGCCAAACTTAGCCACGGTTCGAGGAACCGTGGCTATTACCTATAGCCACGGTTTAGAACTGTGGCTATAGCCCGAATTTCCAGTAGTGAAACATGGAATAACATGAGGAATACAATACATGTTAGACAATAGGAATCTCAATAGATCACAAAGGATGAATAAACTTAAAGGCATGATAAATCATGATAATCATAACATGGAAATGTGGCAACAACACTTAACATGGAATTTGCATGATCCAAGACTCATTTCACATAGAGCATGAGTAAACCCTCATTACACATGAAACACGATTAAACACTCATTTCACTTTTATTAGCATGATTAAACACCCATTGCACAAAACGTATCATGGTACTATACTTTACCCAATGCATTGGAGTGATATTAGGGCGTACCATTCTTAAACATTTCATTTCATACATAACTGCGCCACATGGATCATAAAACATTGAATCAGTCAACATAATTATTTATTACACGATAAACGAATGTGGAATACATACATGAAACTATTTAAACAATATGTAAAAGTGCATATAGGTGAATTCCCTTGATAGAGAAATGGTCATGGTTTTCAATACACAATGACTTTGGCTTGGAAAAACATGTTGCAATTTGGCAGCATAACGGCGTGACATAAGAACTCATAAAAATGGTTGATGAGAGGGAAAGGGGTGCCTCATCATATTTACATGACATGGAAAGTAAGGGGGTAATTTAGAGACATGTCCCACAAATGTAATGGAATTTATATTCATGATACAAAAAAATTTCATGAATGTAAATGAGGAGAGGGAAATTTCTTTCGGAATTTCGGCATAGTAACGGGTGTACATGAGAGGCATTTAATAAGAGAGAAAGGGGTCTAACATCATTCAAACATAAATAGGGAAGTATAAGGGAGGTGATAAAAAATACCCCAACATTTATAATTGAAATTAAAATGGCATGACAACTTCAATAAAATTGGAAAAAAAATGAGAAAGGAAGAAAAACCCTTACTTTGAAGTATGCTTCCAAAGGATTGAGAGAGTCTTGAGAGAGGATTCTTGGAAGATTGGGAACCATGGGAGGATTATTGAGAGAGGAAGGTATAGTTTGGACGAACTCCAAAGGCTTTGAGTGAGGAGGATGTGAGATCCTGGGTGGGTTTATATAAAAAAGGTGAGGGAATTCTTTATTATTTAGGTTTGAGACCCTCACATTAAACAAATCCAAACCACAAACCATACCATGCTTTTGCCCTTGGTTTTTGGAAAACAGAAGTGGAAAAAATATTTTATGTGGTAAAAGTCAGAAATTCTTAAAATAATGGGGTTTCTTATGTGGAGGTGAGTCACACTCTCAAGGAAAACAATTAAAAAAATACAAGATGTTTAATAAGTCTTGAAGGGTCCACTAATGCTTTGTAAAATAAGTCAAAAAAACCCAAAATCACATTATTTTAATGGTAAAAAATATATTGGCTGAACATATGGATTATAGTACTTTATTACATCACTATGGGGTCATTATGATGCCATAAAACATATTATATATTTAAACGGTATTTAATTTTTACCCAAAAAATTGACTTTCTCAGAAAATTATGAAAAATTCACCGTTGGATAATTTCAACATCCTAATTTGAGAAATAATATTAATTTTATCTGAATAATTTTCTAAATATGTTATTTTTCACTTTTAAAATAAAAACAGACATTTATTGAAAATTCATAGGTTTTGAAAAAAATGGCTTTCAAACCTTAATAAAAATTACATTTGCGTTCATAAAATTACATGATCATTTATATTACTAAAAATTAATTTAATAGTAATAATAATATTTTATTAAAAAATTATTTAATTCAAAAATCCATTAATTCATCGAAATAAATTTCTTAGTTGAAAATTAACTAAAAATACTATTTGTGCGTTAAAAACTTATTACAAGATAACAATAATAAAATGAAAGTATATTCATTATTATATACAAAAAATAATTTACATGAACATAGTATTGTGGTCTTGTTAAACAACCCCCTAAAACACCCGCATAAGACCGAAGGGTGAGGTACACGATGGTGACAGACACTTGGGGTGGCTTGGATAACATTGCACGCATGGTGATCACTATTAACTTCCACTTCTCCCGTAGACGGTTCCGTTTGAGCTTAACCTATTGAACTCATCTTGGGTTTGGTCAAGAGCAAATCTTAATGATGCCACCTCCTTTCCGAGATCTGACAAATGGGCTTTTATGGAGCAATTCTACTGGATAAGGCCATTGCTTCCCTTGTCTGAGTAAATTAGATTGTTAAATCCCATATTTATACTAATCATGTGATCACTGTTAAATGACTGTATTAGAAATGGTCATAATTCTTAATGGTATTTTAAAATCCAAAAACACAAAACAAAATAAGTTCATATGTTATATGACTATTTCACATATTAAAGAATTTAATTAGATCAAGAGGTATTTTCATTATCCAAAGTTTGGGTCATTACATAGAAACCCTATTACACCCTAAGAAACCCCAACACACCCATAGAAACCCTAACACGTCCTTATAAATTATTAGAAGCCATATCACACCCTTAGAAACCCTAACCCACCCATAAAAACCCTAACCCACCCTTAGAAACTCTAACACATCCTTAGAAACACTAAAAAACCATTAGACACCCTAAATCACTCTAATAAGAACTAATAAATCCTAACAAACCCTACAAACCAATAATAAACCATAATAAACCCTAAAGACCACAACTAAACTCTAATAAACACTAATAAATCGTAATAAAACCTAAAAACCCTATTAGACCCCAATAAAAGCTACAAAATACCTAAAAACCAAAAATATACAACGAAGTGCTATTAAACCATTCAAAATGATAATATTCACAAAAACCCCTAACAAACTCGGGAAAACCTGACAAAACCCTAGAAAAACTCTAAAACCCAAAAAAAACCCAAAAAAACCCAAAAAACCCCTAAAACCCAAAAAAATCCAAAAAACCTTAATAACCCTAAAAACCCTTAAAAACCCTTAAAAACCCTAAAACCCCTAAAAACACAAAAACATCAAGAAACCCAAAAAAAACCTAAAAAAGCCTTAAAATACCTCAAAAAACCTCAAAAATGCTAAAAACCCTAAACCCCCTGAAAAATGCTAATCCCACCCTAAAAAGCCTAAAAATACCTAAAAACCCAAAACCAACCCTATGAAACCCTTAAAAACCCTAAAAACCCCCTGTAAAACCCTAAAAACATCAAAAGAAACCCTAATACACCATAAATAATCCTAAAAAACCCTAGAGAACCACTAAAGCCACTAACAAATCTACATAAACCCAAACAATTGCTACAAAAAACCGAAAAATTATTCAAAACACACAAAAATCAACAAAACCCCAAAAATGCTAAAATAACCCAAACAAAGCATAAAAGATCCAAACACACCCATAAAACACAAAAAAAATGCAAAAAACCCTAAACAACTCAAACAAACCGTAACAGACCCTAAAAACCCTAACAAAACCTAACAAACCCTAACAACCACTAATAACCCCTTAGATCCACTAATAAACCCTAACAAACCCTATTAGACCCTAATAAATGCTACAAAAACCCTAAAACCCCTAATATACATTAAAGAACACTATTAAACCATAATAATGCCAAATTAATCACTAAAATTCTAACAAATCTGACAAAATGCTACAAAAACCTCCAAATAATACCCTACGAAACCCTATAACCCAATAATAAACACTAACAATCCCTGATAACCTCCAAATAAATCACAACAAACCCTAAAAACCCCAAATAAATTGTAATAAATCCTTAAAATGCCAAATAAATCATAACAAACTGAAACAAACCATAACAAACCCCTAATAAATCGCAATAAACCCAAAAAAATCCTAATAAACCGTAAAAAATCGTAATAAACCCAAATACATGTTTCTAAACCCTGATAAATAAAATAAACCCTAAAAACCCTAATAAATCCTATATAACCATAAAAAGGTTTACAAACACTAGAAATAGCTATTAATGCCTAAAAAAGCCCAATAAAACCCTAATATACAATAAAAATGTTAATAATCTGTAAAAAAATCTTAAAGAACACTAATAAACACTAAAGAACCCTAATAAACCCTAAAGAACCATATTAAACTCAAAAAATACTAAAAACCCTAAAGAACCAAAAAAAATACTAAAACACATTATATAAACCCTAAAAACTACTACAATACCCAAACAAACCCTAAAAAAGAATAAAAACCCTAAAAACCCCTATCAATCACAAAAAAACAAATAAACCCATAAAACCCCCAAAAAAACCATTAAAAACCATCAGATACCATAAAAACCCACAAACACACGTTATCAACCCTCAAAAACCCTAAAATACACTACAAACCGTAAACAAGCATTAAAACCCTAAAAAAGGCTTGAAAAAGATACATAAACCCTAAAAACGTTACATAAACCCTTAGAAATGCAACAAAAACCCTAAAAATGCAACATAAACCAAAAAATGTAATATAAACCAAAAAATACTACATAAACCCTAAAAACACTACATAACCCCTAGAAATGTCACATAAACCCTAAAAACACAACATAATCCCTAAAAACGCAACATAAACATTAAAAAACGAAACATAAATCCTAAAAACACAATATAAAACCTAAAAACACTCCATGAACCCTAAAAACGTTACATAAACCCTAAAAATGCAACATAAACGCTACATCACCCCTAAAAATGTTACATAAACCCAGAAAACGCAACATGAACCCTAAAAAATGCTATATAAAACCAAAACCCTAAACATGCTACATAAACCCTAAAAACGTTACATAAACCCTAAAATGATACATAAATTCTAAAATTGCAAACTAAACCCTAAAAATGCTACATAAACACTAAAAATGATACATAAACTCTAACAACGCTACACAAACCCTAAAAAATGTTACAAAAACCCTAAAGACGCTTTAAAACCCTCAAAAATATTAAACCCCAATATACCATAATATATAAAATTAAACCCCAATAAATTATAATAATCCCTAAAAACACCTTATAATCCCTAAAACCCTATGAAACTCTACTCAACCACAATAAAACTCAAAAATACCTAATAAACCATAATAAATGATAATAAAACTTAAAAACCCTAAAAACAAGTTATGAAATCATAAACAACCCTAACCAACCCTAATAGACACTAATAAAAACCTAAACCCTAATAAACCCCAAACAAACCCTAAAAGACCCTAATAAACATAAAATAAAGCCAAATAAACCCTTCTCAACCCTAAAAAACCTTAACACACCATAATAACCCCTAATAAAACCCTACAAAACCCTAATAATGAAAAACATTATAGTATACCTTAAAAAATCCCTAAAACCCTAATAAACTCTAATACAACCTAATAAACCCTAAAAATGCTCACAAACAATAAAAAAATGATCACAAATAATAAAAACGTTCTATATTGCCTAAAAAGACCTAAAAACACTAATATAACCTAATAAAGACAAAAATATTAATATACCTTAAAAATCCCTAGAAACCCTAATAAACCAAAATAAACTCTAATATAACCTATGAAACCCTACAACCGCTCACAAAAAAACCCTCACAAACAATAAATTTGGGGGGGGGGGGCGGGAATAGCATGACCCTCGCATCTTCCTTGCCCTGATAAACCCTAATAAAAACTAATAAACCCAAATAAAACCATAATAAAACCATAAAAATACCTTCTCAAACCTAATAAAATTTGACACACCATAACAATACCAAATACAACCCAACTAAACACCAACAAACAAAAAAATAGAAACAAAGTAATTAAAAATCCCTAGAAACCCTAATAATCCATAAAAAATTCAAATAAAAGCTAATAAACCATTTAAAATGCTCACAAACACTAAAAACACTCTAATAAAATCCAAAATGTCATAACAACCCCTCATATATATTAAAAAAACTAAAAAACACTAATATACCATAATTTGAACAATAACAAACCCTAGTAAACCCTAAAAATCCCTAACAAACCCTAATAAACTGTACTCAACACTATCAAACCCGAATCAAACCTTAAAGATACCGACTCAACACTAATAAAACCCTAAAAATACCTACTCAATCCTAATAAACCATAACACACCATAATAAACCATAATAAACCCCACTAAACCCTAAGAAAATGAAAATATACCATTAAAAAGCCCTAGAACCCCTAATAAATTCTAACAAAACACAACAAAGTTTAAAAGTGCTAATAAACCTGAATAAACACTACCAAACACTAAAAAACACTAATATACCCTCTTAAAGATTAATAAACCATAATGAACCATAATAAACCATAATACATCCTAAACATGCCCAAAAATACCATAATATACCATAATATACCCTAATAAACCCAACTCAATCCTAATAAAACCCTAAAAATACCTAATAAACCCTAATAAACCTTGACCCACCATAATAAAGCCTAATAAAATCCTAATAACCCCCACCAAACTCTAAAAAATGCTAATATACCATAAAACCTGCTAAAACCCTAACGAACCATAATAAATGTTAATAACACCTCAAAATCATAAAAATTATAGTAAACCCTAAAAATACCTCAAATAATAATAGTAGTAATAACACATGTGCATGAACATATGCATGTTCATGGTTTGAATAATAAATCATAATGCACATGCCTGTGTATATGCCTACACATTTGCATGTGAATGATAATAAATAATAAATTATAAATAATAACGGATGTGAATTTCATGTGTATGTGCATGTGCACGTGAATGATAAAAAATAATAAATAATAACGCACATCCAAGTGCATGTGCCTGTGCATGTGCATGTGACTCTGCATGTTCATTGTATTAAACAATAAATAATAACAAAGTATACATGAGTGTGCATTTGCATGTAAATGATAATTAATAATAAATAATAACACATGTGATAATAGAATAACGCAAGTGCATTGCGTGTGCACGTGCATGAGAATAGACAATAATAACACATGTGATAATAGAATAATGCAAGTGCATTGCATTTTCATGTTCATGGTAATAAATAATATATAACAACTCATGTGTATGTACATTTACATGTAATGGTAATGATACTGACACATGCACGTGTATGGTAATAAATTATAAATAACAATGCACGCGCATGTGCATTTGTATTTGATGATACAAACAACAACCACAACAACAACAACAACAACAATAATAATAATAATAGAATAACGCGTGTGCATTGCATATTCATGTGCATATTAGTAAATAATAAATAAATAATACTAAATAAGAACGCACATGAATGCGCATGTGCCTTTACATTTGATGGTAATATTAATAATACTAATTGTAATAATAATAATAATAATAACACATGCACGTGCATGGTAATAAATAATAAATAACAATGCACATGCATGTGTATTTGCATGTGATAATAATAATAATAATAATAATAATAATAACTATGCTAATAATAATAATAATAATAATAAAAGAATAATACAAGTGAATTGCATATGTACATGCATGGTAATAAATAATAAATAGTAACGCATGTGCATCTCCATTTGCATGTGATGATAATAATAATAATAGCAGTAGAAGTAGTAGTGATAATAGTAGTAGTACCAATGCATGTGATAATAGAATATTTCTTGTGCATTGCATGTGCACGTGCATGGTAATAAATAATAACGCGCGTGCATTGCATTTGCATGTGATGGTGATGACGATGATAATAATAATAATAATAATAATAATAATAATAATAATAATAATAACAACACATGTGATAATAGAATAACGCACGTGCATTGATGGTGCGTGTTTATGTATTTGCATGTGCATTTGCAAGGGCATTTGCATGTAATGATAACAACAACATCATCAACAACAACAACCACAATAATAATAATAACAATAAGAATAACAAAATATGTGATAAAAAAATAATGTGGGTGGATTGCACGTGCACGTGCATGGTAATAAAAAATAAATAATAATGCACGTGCATGTGCATGTGCAGGTGCATGTGCATGAGATGATAATAATAATAATAATAATTATTATTATAATAAGAACAACAACAACGCATTTGATAATAGAATAATGCACGTGAATTGCATGTGTAGTGCATGATAATAAATAATAACTCATAGCGCACGTGATGATAATAATAACAATAATAGTAATATTAAAAATAACAGTGCATATGATAATAGAATAACGCACATGTATTGAATGTCCACGTGTATGGTAATAAATAATAACGCACGTGCATTTTCATTTGCATTTGATGATAATAACAATAATAACAATAATACTAATAATAATAATAATAATAATAATAATGCATGTGATATTATAATAATGTAGGTTCATTGCATGTGTGTGTGCATGGTAATAAATAATAACGGACGTGCATGAGCATTTTCATGTGATGATAATAATAATAATAATAATAGTAATAGTAATAGTAATAATAATAACAATAACAACAACATATGCACGTGCATGGAAATAAATAATAAATAATAAATGATAAATAAAAATGCATGTGCAACTGCATTTGCATGTGAAGATAATAATAATAATAATAGTAGTAACAATAATGATAATTATAATAATGATAATGATATTAATGATAACAATAACATGTATGATAATATAATAACACACGACCTAATAAACCATAAAAAACCTAACAAACCCTAACAACCACTAATAACCCCTAAGAACTACTAATAAACGAAAATAACACCTGAAACCCACTATTAAACCCTAAAACCCTAATAAACACTAATAAATCATAATAACCTGTAATAAACTCTAAAAACCCTATTAGTCTCTAATAAATGCTTCAAAATACCTAAAACCTAACAAACCCTAATAACCCCATAATAAATTGTAACAAACCCTAACAACCCCAAATAAATCATAACAAATCCTAACAACATCAAATAAATCGTAACAAACTGAAACAAACAATAACAAACCCCTAAAAAAGCGTCATATACCCTAACACATCATAATAAACCCTAATAAATCGTAATAAACCCAAATACACATTAATAAACCCTTATAAATAAAATAAACCCTAAGAAACCATAATAAATACCAAATAATCCTAGAAAAAGGATGATAAACCCTAGAAGAATCTATTAATGCCTATAAAAGCCCAATAAAACCCTAATATACAATGAACATTTCTAAAAAACTATACCAAATCTTGAATAACACTAATAAATCCTAAAGAACCCTAATAAACCCTAAATAACCATAATAAACTCTGAAGAACACTAAAAACCCTAAAGAACCCAAAACACGCTAAAACACATTACATGAACCCTAAAAACCACAATAATACCCAAACAAACCCTAAACCAGACTAAAAAATTCTTTACAACCCCTATAAATCCCGACAAAACAAATAAAACCTTAAAAACCCACAAAAAACCATTCAAAACCCATCAATTACCATAAAACCCATAAACACCCGTTAACTACCCTTAAAAACCCTAAAAACCACTACAAACCATAAAAAACCATTAAATCCTAAAAAGGAAACAAATAGATACATAAACCCAAAAAACATAACATAAACCCTAAAAATACAACATAAACCCTAAAAACGCAACATAAACCCAAAAAACGCAACATAAACCCAAAAAATGAAACATTAACCCAAAAAGCACAACATAAACCCTAGAACCGAAACATAAACACTAAACAACGCAACATAAACATTAAAAACACTACATAAAAACTAAAAACACAACATAAACCCTAAAAACACTACATGAACCCTAAAAACATTACATAAACCCTAAAAAATGAAACATAAATGCTATATCACACCTAAAAATGCTATATAAACCCATAAAACACAACATAAACCCTGAAAATGCTACATTAAACCAAAACCCTAAACACGCTACATAAACCCTTAAAACGTTACATAAACCCAAAAAAATGCTACATAAAAACTAAAACTGCTAACTAAACATTAAAAGCGATACATAAACACTAAAAATGCTACATAAACACAAACAACGCTACACAAACACTAAAAAATTCTACAAAACCCCTAAAGACGCTTCAAAACCCTCAAAAATATTAAACCCTAATACACCATAATATAAATAATTAAAGCCTAATAAACCCCTAATAAACTCTAATAATCCCTAAAAACACATTATAATCCCTAAAAACCCTAAGAGACTCTACCCAACACAAATAAAACCCCAAAAATATAACATAAACCTTAATAAATGATAATAAAAACTAATAGACCCTAAAAACAAGTTAAGAAACCTAAACAACCCTAACCAACCCTAATAGACACTAATAAACACCAATAAACTGTAATAAACCCCAGAAAAACCAAAAAAATCCATAATAAACCATAAATAAATCCAAATAAACCCTACTCAACCATAACGAACATTAACACACCATAATGACCCCTAATAAAACCCTACAAAACCCTAATAATGAAAAAAATGCTAGTATACCTTAAAAACCCTAGAAACCCTGATAAACTCTAATATAACCTAATAAACCCTAAAAACACTCACAAATAATAAAAAAGGATCACAAACAATAAAAACGCGTTATTTTCCTAAAAAGACCTAAAAACACTAATATAACCTAATAAAGACAAAAAATGCTAATATACCTTAAAAATCCCTAGAAACCATAATAAACCATAATAAACTCTAAATAACCTAAGAAATCCTAAAAATGCTCAAAAACAAACACAAAACGCTCACAAACAATAAAAAACGCTATATTATCTAAAAATACTTAACAAACACTAATATAACCTAATAAAACAAAAAACTAATAAACCCCTAACAAACCCTACTAAACCCTACAAGTCCCTAATAAACCCGAATAAAAACAAATAAACCATAATAAAACCATAATAAAACCCTAAAAATATCTTCTCAACCCTAATAAACCTTGACACACCATAATAAAACCGAATAAAACCCAACTAAACCCCAATAAACAAAAAAAAAGCAAACAAACCATTAAAAAGCCCTAGAAACCCTAATAAACCAAAATAAATTCTAATAAAACCTACTAAACCATAAAAAATTCCCATAAACACTAAAAACACACTAATAAAACCTAAAAAGTCTTAACAACCCCTCATATATTAACAAAAACTCTACAACACTCATATACCGTAATAAAAACACTAACAAACCATATTAAACCCTAAAAATTCTTATCAAACCCTAATAAACACTACTCAACCCAAAAACCCCCTAAATATACCTAATAAACTTTAATAAAACCCTAATAATACCTAATTAACCCTAATAAACCTTAACACACTATAATAAACCATAATAAACCCCACTAAACACTAAAAATACAAATATACCATTAAAAGCCCTAAAACCCCTAATAAATGCTAATAAAACCTAACAAAGCTTAAAAGAACAAATAAACCCAAATAAAGACTACTAAACCCTAAAAAATCTAATATACCCTCTTAAAAATTAATAAAACATAATGAACGATAATAAACCCTAATAAATCCTATACATACCCAAACATACCATAATATACCATAATATACCCTAATAACCCCATCTCAATCCTAATAAAACCCTAAAAATGCCGAATAAACCTTAATAAACCTGAACACACCATAATAAACCCTAATAATATCCTAATAACCCCCACCAAACCCTAAAAAACACGAATGTACCATTAAAAACCCTAAAACACTAACAAACCATAATAAATGTTAAAAACACCTAAAAATTCTAAAAAATGCTAGTAAACACTAAAAACATCTCTAATAATAATAATACTAATAACACATGTGCATGTGCATATGCATGTGCATGGTTTAAATAATAAATCATAACGCACGTGCAAGTGCATATTCCTACGCATTTTCATGTGAATGATATTAAATAATAAATTATAAATTATAATGCATGTGAATTACATGTTTATGTGCATTTACATGTGAATGATTATAAATAATAAATAATAATGAACATCCAAGTGCATGTGCATGTGCATGTTAATAACCAATAAATAATAACCAAGTCTACATGAATGTGCATTTGCATGTGAATGATAATAAATAATAAATAATAACACATGTGATAATAGAATAATGCACATGCATTGAGTGTGCACGTGCATGAGAATAAATATTAATAACACATGTGATAACAGAATAATGCAAGTGCATTGCATTTGCATGTGCATGATAATAAATAACATATAATAAAGCACGTGCATGTGCATTTACATGTAATGATAATGATAATGACGCATGCACGTGCATGGTAATAAATAATAAATAACAACGCACATGCATGTGCATTTTTATTTGATGATACCAATAAAATAATAATAATAATAATAATAATAATAGAAATACACAAGTTCAATTCATGTGCACGTGTATAGTAGTAAATAATAAATAAATAATAATAAATAAGAACGCATGAATAACCCCATAAACCCTAAAAACAATTAAAAACCATGAAAATTCCTAACAAACCCTAACAAAACCTAACAAACCCCAAAAAACCCTGAAAATCATAACAAACCCTAAAAAACCCTAAAAACACTAACAGGCCCTAACAAACCCCAAGAAGCACTATTAAACACCAATAAACACTAAAAATCCTAAGAAACCCTAAGAACCCCATAAGAAACCATAAGAAATCCTAACATAACATTAAAAACCCTAAAACCGCTAAAAAAAACTTAATGAAACATAAGAAACACTAACACACCCTTAGAAACACTAACACACCCTTAGAAACCCTAACACACCTTTAGAAACCCTAACACACCCTTAGAAACCCTAGCACACACTTAGAAACCCTAACACACCCATAGAAACACTGACACAACCATAGAAACCTTAGAAACCGTAGCACACCCTTAGAAATGCTAAACTGCCCATTAAAACCCTAACCCAGCCTTAAAAACTCTAACACAACCTTAGAAACCCTAAAAAACCATTAGACACCGTAAATCACTCTAATAAGCACTAATAAATCCTAACAAACCCTACAAACCAATAATAAACCATAATAAACCCTTATAAACCCTAAATCCCACAACTAAACCCTAATAAACACTAATAAATCATAATAAACCCTAAAAACCCTATTAGACCTCAATAAAAGCTACAAAATATCTAAAAACCAAAATCTACAACAAAGTGCTATTAAACCATTCAAAATTCTAATATTCACAAAAAAACCCTAACAAACTCGGAAAAACCTGACAAAACCCTAGAAAAACCCTAAAAACCCAAAAAAACCCAAAAAAACCCTAAAAACCCCTAAAACCCTAAAAAATACAAAAAATACAAAAAAACCATAAAAACCCTAAAACCCTTAAAAACACAAAAACACCAAAAAACCCGAAAACAAACCTAAAAAAGCCTTAAAAACCTCAAAAAACCTCAAAAATGCTAAAAACCCTAACCCCCCCACCGAAAAATGTTAATCTCACCCTAAAAAGCCTAAAAATGTCTAACAAAACCCTAACCAACCCTATGAAACCCTTACAAACCCTAAAACCCCTAGAAAACCCTAAAAACCTCAAAAGAAACCCTAATACTCCATAAAGAACACTAAAAACCCCTAAAGAACCTCTAAACCCACTAACTACATAAACCCAAAACAATTGCTACAAAAAACCGAAAAATGATTCAAAACACACAAAAATCAAAAAAACTCCAAAAACGATAAAATAACCCTAACAAAGCATAAAAGGTCCAAACACACCCATAAAACCCAAACAAATGCAAAAAACCTCAAACAACTCAAACAAACCGTAACAGACCCTAAAAACCCAAACAAATCCTAACAAACCCTAACAACCACTAATAACCCCTAAGATCCAATAGTAAACCTTAATAACCCATAAAACCCACTATTAGACCCTAAACACCCTAATAAACACTAATAAATCGTAATAACCTATAATAAACCCTAACAAACCCTATTAGACCCTAATAAACGCTAAAAAAGCCCTGAAACCCCTAATATACATTAAAAAACACTATTAAACCATAATAAACCCTAATAATCACTAAAAATCCAAACAAATCTGACAAAATGCTACAGAAACCTCCAAATAATAGCCTACGAAACCCTACAACCCAATAATAGACACTAACAATCCCTAATAACCTCTAAATAAATCGCAACAAACCCTAACAACCCCAAATAAATTGTAATAAATCCTTACAATGCCAAATAAATCATAACAAACTGAAACAAACCATAAAAACCCCTAATAAACCGCAATAAACCCTAAAAAAGCATAATAAATAGTAATAAATCGTAATAAACCCAAATACACATTTCTAAACCCTAATAAATAAAATAAACCCTAATAAACCTTAATAAATCCTATATAACCATAAAAAAGGTTGAAAAACCCTAGAAAAAGCTATTAATGACTAAAAAATCCCAATAAAACCCTAATATACAATAAAAAACGTTAATAAACTATAACAAATCCTAAAGAACACTAATAAACCCTAAAGAACCCTAATAAACCCTAAAGAACCATATAACACTCAAAAAATACTAAAAATCCAAAAGAACCCAAAAAAATGCAAAAACACATTATATAAACCCTAAAAACTGCTGCAATACCCAAACAAACCCTAAAACAGACTAAAAACCCTAAAAACCCTTATCAATCACAAAATAAAACAAATAAACTCATAAAACCCCCAAAAACCATTAAAAAGCCATCAGATACCATAAAAAACCTTAAACACCAGTTATCAACCCTTAAAAACCCTATAAAATGCTAGAAACCGTAAACAAGCATTAAAACCCTAAAAAGGCATCAAATAGATACATAAACCCTGAAAGTGTTACATAAACCCTTAGAAATGCAGCAAAAACCCTAAAAATGCAACATAAACCAAAAAATGCAACATAAACCAAAAAATACTACATAAACCCTAAAAGCACTACATAAACCCAAGAGCTGTCACATAAACCCTAAAAAACACAAAATAAACCCTAAAACACGCAACATAAACATTAAAAAATGAAACATAAAACCTAAAAACACAATATAAAACCTAAAAACACTCCATGAACCCTAAAATGTTACATAAACCCTAAAAATGCAACATAAACGCTACATCACTCCTAAAATGCTATATAATCCCAGAAAACGCAACATGAACCCTAAAAATGCTACATAAAACCAAAACCCTAAACACACTACATAAACCCAAAAAATGTTACATAAACCCAAAAAATGATACATAAAATCTAAAACTGCAAACTAAACACTAAAAAAGCTACATAAACACTAAAAATGCTACATAAACTCTAACAACGCTACACAAACCCTAAAAATGTTACAAAAACCCTAAAGACGCTTTAAAACCCTCAAAATTATTAAACCATAATATACCATAATATATAAAATTAAACCCTAATAAACCCCTAATAAATTATAATAATCCCTAAAAACACCTTATATTCCCTAAAACCCTATGAAACTCTACTCAACCATAATAAGACTCAAAAAATACCTAATAAACCATAATAAATGATAATAAAACCCAAAAAACCCTAACAACACGTTATGAAATCATAAACAACCCTAACCAACCCTAATAGACACAAATAAACACAATTAAACCCTAATAAACCCCAAACAAACCCTAAAAGGCCCAAATAAACCATAAATAAAGCCAAATAAACCCTACTCAACCCTAACAAACCTTAACACACCATAATAACCCCTAATAAAACCCTACAAAACTCTAATAAAGAAAAACATTATAGTATACCATAAAAAATCCCTAGAAACCCTAATAAACTCTAATATAACCAAATAAACCCTAAAACGCTCACAAACGATAAAAAATGATCACAAATAATAAAAACATGCTATATTGCCAAAAAAGACCTAAAAACACTAATATAACCTAATAAAGACAAAAATGCTAATATACAATAAAAATCCCTAGAAACCCTAATAAACTAAAATAAACTCTAATATAACCTAAGAAATGCTACAAACGCTCACAAAAAAAACTCTCACAAACAATACATTTGGGGGGGGGGGCGAGAATAGCCTGACCCTCGCATCTTCCTTGCCCTAATAAACCCTAATAAAAACTAATAAACCCAAATAAAACCATAATAAAACCCTAAAAATACCTTCTCAACCCTAATAAAATTTGACACACCATAACAAAACCTAATAAAACCCAACTAAACACCAATAAACAAAAAAAAAACAGAAACAAAGTATTTAAAAATCCCTAGAAACCCTAATAATCCATAAAAAATTTAAATAAAAGATAATAAACCATTTAAAATGCTCACAAACACTAAAAACACGCTAATTAAAACCTAAAAAGTCATAAAAACCCCTCATATATATTAAAAAAATTTAAAAAAACTAATAATCAATAATAAAAACAATAACTATCCCTAGTAAACCCTAAAAATCCCTAACAAACCCTAATAAACTGTACTTAACACTAACAAACCCGAATAAAACCTTAAAGATACTGACTCAACACTAATAAAACCCTAAAAATACCTACTCAACCCTAATAAACCATAACACACCATAATAAACCATAATAAACCCCACTGAACCCAAAAAAATAAAAATATACCATTAAAAATCCCTAAAACCCTTAATAAATGCTAATAAAACATAACAAAGCTTAAAAGTGCTAATAAACCTGAATAAACACTACCAAACACTAAAAAACCCTAATATACCCTCTTAAAATTTAATAAACCATAATGAACCATAATAAACCCTAATAAATCCTAAACATACCCAAAAATACCATAATATACCATTATATACCCTAATAAACCCAACTCAATCCTAATAAAACTTTAAAAATACCTAATAAACCGTAATAAACCTTGACACACCATAATAAAGCCTAATAAAATCCTAATAACCCCCACCAAACTCTAACAAATGCTAATATACCATAAAACCCGCTAAAACCCTAACCAACCATAATAAATGTTAATAACACCTCAAAATCCTAAAATTGATAGTAAAGCCTAAAAATACCTCAAATAATAATAGTAGTAACAACACATGTGCATGTACATATACATGTGCATGGTTTGAATAATAAATCATATTGCACATGCCTATGCATATGGCTGTACATTTGCATGTGAATGATAATGAAAAATTAATTATAAATAATAAGGCATGTGAATTGCATGTGTATGTGCATGTGCATTTTAATGATAAAAAATAACAAATAATAACGCACATCCAAGTGCATGTGCATGTGCATGTGCATGTTAATGGTATTAAAAAATAAATAATAACAATGTCCACATGAGTGTGCATTTGCATGTAAATGATAATTAATAATAAATAATAACACATGTGATAATAGAATAACGCAAGTGCAATGCGTGTGCACGTGCATGATAATAAATTATAATAACACATGTGATAATAGAATAATACAAGAGCATTGCATTTTCATGTTCATGGTAATAAATAATATATAACAACTCATGTGTATGTACATTTACATGTATTGATAATGATATTGACACATGCATGTGTATGGTAATAAATAATAAATAACAATGCACGTGCATGTGCATTTGTATTTGATGATACAAACAACAACGACAATAATAACAACAACAAAAATAATAATAATAGAATAACGCATGTGCATTGCATGTTCATGTGCATATTAGTAAATAATAAATAAATAATAGTAAATAATAACGCACATGCATGTGCATGTGCCTTTACATTTGATAATAATATTAATAATACTAATTGTAATGATAATAATAATAATAACACATGCACGTACATGGTAATAAATAATAAATAACAATGCACATGCATGTGGATTTGCACGTGATAATAATAATAATAATAATAATAATAACTCTGCTAATAATAATAATAATAATAAATGAATAATACAACTGCATTGCATATGGACATGCATGATAATAAATAATAAATAGTAACGCACGTGCATCTCCATTTTCATGTGATGATAATAATAATAATAGCAGCAGTAGTAGTAGTGATAATAGTAGTAGTACCAATGCATGTGATAATAGAATATTTCTTGTGCATTGCGTGTGCACGTGCATGGTAATAAATAATAACACGCGTGCATTTCATTTGCATGCGATGATGAAGATGATGATGATAATAATAATATTATTAATAATAATAATTATAACAACACATGTGATAATAGAATAACGCACATGCATTTAAGGTGCATGTTTATGTATTTGCATCTGCATTTGCAAGTGCATTTTCATGTGATGATAACAACAACAACAACAACAACAACAACAACCACAATAATAATAATAACAATAAGAAAAACAATGTATGTGATAAAAAAATAATGTGGGTGCATTGCATGTGCACATGCATGGTAATAAAAAATAAATAATAATGCACGTGCATGTGAATGTGCATGTGCATGTGCATGTGCATGTGCATGAGAAAATAATAATAATAATAATAATAATAATAATAATAATAATAATAATAATAATAAGAACAACAATGCATTTGATAATAGAATAATGCACGTTCATTGCATGTGCAGTGCATGATAATAAATAATAACTCATAGCGCACGTGATGATAATAATAAAAATAATAGTAATATTAAAAATAATAGTGCATATGATAATAGAATAATGCACATGTATTGAATTTGCGTGTTTATGGTAATAAATAATAACGCACGTGCATTTTCATTTTCATTTGATGATAATAAAAATAATAAAAATAATACTAATAATAACAATAACAATAAAAATGCATGTGATATTAGAATAATATAGGTGCATTGCATGTGCCTGTGCATGGTAATAAATAATAACGGAGGTGCATGTGAATTTTCATGTGATGATAATAATAATAATAATAATAGTAATAATAGTAATAATAATAACAATAACAACAACATATGAACGTTCATGGAAATAAATAATATATAACAAATGATAAATAAAAATGCATGTGCAACTGCATTTGCATGTGAAGATAATAATAATAATAATAGTAATAACAATAATTATAATTATAATAATGATAATGATAATAATGATAATGATATTAATGATAACAATAAAATGTATGATAATAGAATAACACATGACCTAACAAACCATAAAAAACCTAACAAACCCTAACAACCACTAATAACCCCTAAAGACCACTAATAAACGCTAATAACACCTGAAACCCACTATTAAACCCTAAAACCCTAATAAACACTAATAAATCATAATAACCTGTAATAAACCCTAAAAACCATATTAGTCTCTAATAAATGCTTCAAAAGCCCTAAAACCTAACAAACCCTAATAACCCCATAATAAATTGTAACAAACCCTAACAACCCCAAATAAATCATAACAAATCCTAACAATCCCAAATAAATCGTAACAAACTGAAACAAACAATAACAAACCCCTAATAAAGCGCAATAAACCCTAACACATCATAATAAACCATAACAAATCTTAATAAACCCAAATCCACATTAATAAACCCTAATAAATAAAATAAACCCTAAGAAACCATAATAAATACCAAATAATCCTTGAAAAAGGTTGATAAACCCTAGAAGAAGCTATTAATGCCTACAAAATCCCAATAAAACCCTAATATACAAAAAAAATTCTAATAAACCATAACACATCTTGAAGAACACTAATAAATCCTAAAGAACCCTAACAAACCCTAAAGAACCATAATAAACACTAAAGAACACTAAAAACCCTAAAGAACCCAAAACATGCTAAAACACATTACATAAACCCTAAAAACCACAACAATACCCAAACAAACCCTAAAACAGACTAAAAAAAATCCTAAAAACCCCTATCAATCCCGAAAAAACAAACAAACCCTTAAAACCACCCAAAAAACCATTGAAAACCCATCAAATACCATAATAACAACAAACACCCGTTAACTACCCTTAAAAACCCTAAAAACTAGTACAAACCATAAAAAACCATTAAACCCTAAAAAGGAAACAAATAGATACATAAACCCAAAAAAACGTTACATAAACCCCCAAAAATGCAACATAAACCCTAAAAACGCAACATAAACCCAAAAACACAAAAAAAACAAAAAAAATGATACATTAACCCAAAAATCACTACATAAACCCTAGAACCGTAACATAAACCCTAAACAATGCAACATAAACATTTAAAAACACTACATAAAATCTAAAAACACAAGATAAACCCCACAAATACTACATGAACCCTAAAAACATTACATAAACCCTAAAAAATGCAACATAAATGCAACATCACACCTAAAAACACTATATAAACCCATAAAACACAACATAAACCCATAAAATG
This sequence comes from Viscum album, assembly GCA_963277665.1. Lineage (NCBI taxonomy): Eukaryota > Viridiplantae > Streptophyta > Magnoliopsida > Santalales > Viscaceae > Viscum > Viscum album. The sequence continues at coordinate 817,303,442 of OY728167.1, forward strand.
CTACATAAAACCAAACCCTAAACACGCTACATAAACCCTAAATATGTTAGATAAACCCTAAAAAATGCTACATAAAACCTAAAACCGCTAACTAAACCCTAAAAGCGCTACATAAACACTAAAAATGCTACATAAACTCAAACAACGCTACACAAACACAAAATAATTCTACAAAAACCCTAAAGACACTTCAAAACCCTCAAAAATATTAAACCCTAATACACCATAATATAAATATTTAAAGCCTAATAAACCCCTAATAAACTCTAATAATCCCTAAAAACACATTATAATCCCTAAAAAACCTAAGAGACTCTACCCAACACAAAAAAAACCCCAAAAATACCTAATAAACCCTAAAAAATGATAATAAAACCTAATAGACCCTAAAAACACGTTAAGAAAACCTAAACAACCCTAATAGACACTAATAAACACTAATAAACCGTAATAAACCCCAAAAAACCAAAAAAGATCCATAATAAACCATAAATAAATCCAAATAAACCATACTCAACCGTAACGAACATTAACACACCATAATGCCCCCTAATAAAACCCTACAAAACCCTAATAATGAAAAAAATGCTAGTATACCATAAAACCCCCTAGAAACCCTGATAAACACTAATATAACCTAATAAACCCTAAAAACGCTCACAAATAATAAAAAAGGTTCAAAAACAATAAAAATGCGTTATTTTCCTAAAAAGACCTAAAAACACTAATATTACCTAATAAAGACAAAAAATGCTAATATACATTAAAAATCCATAGAAACCATAATAAACCATAATAAACTCTAATATAACCTAAGAGACACTAAAAATGATCGCAAACAAAAACAAAGCGCTCACAAACAATAAAAACACTTTATTATCTAAAAATACTTAACAATCACTAATATAACCTAATAAAACAAAAAAGACTAATAAACCCCTAACAAACCCTACTAAACCCTAAAAATCCCTAATAAACCCTAATAAAAACAAATAAACCGTAATAAAACCATAATAAAACCCTAAAAATATCTTCTCAACCCTAATAAACCTTGACACACCATAAAAAACCTAATTAAACCGAACTAAACCCCAATAAACAAAAAAAACGCAAACAAACCATTAAAAGGCCCTAAAAACCCTAATAAACCAAAATAAATTCTAATAAAACCTAATAAACCATTAAAATTCCCACAAACACTAAAAAACGCTAATAAAACCTAAAAAGTCCAAACAATCCCTCATATATATTAACAAAAACTCTAAAACACTCATATACCATAATAAAAACACTAACAAACCCTAGTAAACCCTAAAAATCCCAGTCAAACCCTAATAAACACTACTCAACCCTAAAAAACCCCTAAAGATACATAATCAACTTTAGTAAAACCCTAATAATACCTACTCAACCCTAATAAACCTTAACACACTATAATAAACCATAATAAACCCCACTAAACCCTAAAAATGAAAATATACCATTAAAAAGCCCTAAAACCCCTAATAAATGCTAATAAAACCTAACAAAGCTTAAAAGCACTAATAAACCCTAATAAAAACTACTAACCCTAAAAACCTAATATACCCTCTATAAAATTAATAAAACATAATGCACGGTAATAAACCCTAATAAATCCTATACATACCCAAACATACCATAATATACCATAATATACCCTAATAAACCCATCTCAATCCTAATAAAACCCTAAAAATACTGAATAAACCCTAATAATCCTTAACACACCATAATAAACCCTAATAATATCCTAATAACCCCCACCAGACCCTAAAAAACACTAATGTACCACTAAAAAACCCTAAAACGCTAACAAACCATAATAAATTTTAATAACACCTAAAAATTCTAAAAAATGCTAGTAAACACTAAAAACACCTCTAATAATAATAATACTAATAACACACGTGCATGTGCATATGCATGTGCATGGTTTAAATAATAAATCATAAAGCATGTTCAAGTGCATATGCCTGCGCATTTGCATGTGAATGATATTAAATAATAAATTATAAATTATAATGCATGCAAATTACATGTATATGTGCATTTTCATGTGAATGATAATAAATAATAAATAATAACGAACATCCAAGTGCATGTGCATGTGCATGGTAATAACCAATAAATAATAACCAAGTCTACATGAATGTGCATTTGCATGTGAATGATAATAAATAATAAATAATAACACATGTGATAATAGAATAATGCATGTGCATTGAGTGTGCACGTGCATGAGAATAAATAATAATAACACATGAGATAATAGAATAACACAAGTGCATTTCATTTTCATGTGCATGATAATAAATAACAATTAATAAAGCACATGCATGTGAATTTACATGTAATGATAATGATAATGACGCATGCACGTGCATGGTAATAAATAATAAATAACAACGCACATGCATGTTATTTTTTATTTGATGATACCAATAAAAATAAAAATAAAAAATAAAAAATAATAATAATAATAATAGAATTACACACGTTCAATTCATGTGCACGTGCATAGTAGTAAATAATAAATAAATAATAATAAATAAGAATGCACATGCATGTGCATGTGCATTTACAATTGATGATAATATTAATAATACTAATTGTAATAATAATAATAATAATAGCGCATGCACGTACATGGTAATAAATAATAAATAACAACACACATGCATGCGAATTTTCATGTGATAATGATAATAATAATTATAATCATAGTAATAATAATAATTATTATAATAATAATAGTTGTGATAATGAAAATAATAATAAATGAATAATACAACTGAATTGCATATGCACGTGCATGGTAATAAATAATAAATAATAACGCACGTGCATCTACATTTTCATGTGATGATAGTAATAATAACATCAGTAGTAATAAAAGTATTAGTAGTGGTGATAATAGTAGTAGTACTGTTGGTCAGAGTGGACACTCAAGAGGGGGGGGGGGGGGGTGAATTGAGTTCCAATAAAAATTTCTATTAAAAATTATTTCTATTAAAATCCTCAATTTATAAAACAAGTTAAACTGCAGTGAATTTGTAAAACTATAAAAGTTCAATTAGGTTCTCAAAAGATTGATTATGTCTCAGTTAATTTAATCTGAAGATTAAATTAGCTTTTGAAACTAATCTACTGATTTATAATAATTACAAACACTTGCTAGATTAACTATCAAAGTAACTTTAAAATAGTTCATTATTTCAAATTAATAGAAGCGGAATATAAATTAGATATTGTATACTTTAAACTTAAACTAAAATGCACATCAGATATAACTAAGAGGTTCATTCTCAACCCGAGACTTATTCCTCTCAAATTTAAATATAAATTTGATCCACACCCTGGATCGGGGTTAACAACAGTTCAGAAACTGTCCAGGTCCTAAGACCTCTACCACTATTCTGCATGGGAAAACAAAGACAATAGCACACATGCTGTCCAGGTTCTACTTGACCTCTACCACTATCCTCAGTGGGACACAAGAAGGTGTAGAAAGTTTGGAATGAGGATTTAGTATCCTCCAGTTCAGAGTAGGAGACAGTGTGTGTGTAAGATATACAGAGTACACACACTACTCGAAAAAGTAAATAATAAATCCTTTAGAGAGAGTATTTGAATGTTTAGAAAGATATAGTGATTAGCAGTGCAGCTCTGGACTTGTTGGATTCAGCAGAAATGCTTCTGAGTCATTCTTTGGTCTTGTGTGGAAAAATAGAGTGTCGTGGTTCAGCTTGTTGTCTTTCACATGTGAAGAATTTCTCTTGATTCTCCGTTTGTTCTTCAGTTGTGTTAGATGTCACACATGATAGTTCTTTGAAGATATTGCAATGTGTTCTTCAGTGATCAGGATTGCTCTTCTGTTCAGTACAGAGCACTCGTGTTTCTTAAGTTGTCGCACGTATGTATGTTCTTCTATATATTTTCTACTACAGATCAATCTTCCTTATATTCCAGAAGCTCCAGCAATAGGAATGATTACCTTTTCATAGGTACGAGGTACGATTTCCTAACATGAAATAACTATCATTAAATAACATTAAATGAATTAAAAACATCAAATATGACAGTTACCATTATTTAAATAATATCAACAAAAAGGTTAAGAAACAGTGTCACAATAGTTGTGCAAACGGTGTCTCCTTGAACCTGTGTCTCCTTCACGGTATGTGCTTCAAGGTGTGTCCTTCATGGTGTCTCCATGTCATGGTGTCTGAGTCATGGTGTCTAAGTCATGATGTTTGAGTCATGGTGTGTCCTTCACAGTGTCTGGGTCACGGTGTGTTGAAGTCACAGTGTCTCACTGGTCACAGTGTCTCACTGGTCATGGTGTCTGAGACTTAGAACTCATGGTGTCTGCTTCACTATGTCTATCTTACACTTCACAGTGTCTATGTCTTGCACACAATCTGTCTTACTCTATCAAACTTCATGGTGTCTTGATACTTAGACAAATAATTGTATTCAAACTTAAACAATAATATTCATAATATGAATTAAGCTTAACCAATATAAGGTAAGAGAACATGAAACCTAAATACATAGGATTGATAAGATAAGTGAGATTTGTGATCATGCATAAGAGTTGTAAATAATAATGAGAGTAGTTAACAGTAAAATGATTTGTGATCATTAAAACATGATTAATACATGAGTAGTCCAACAATCTCCCCCTTTTTGATGATCACAAATCATGTATATTTGAAGTATAAGTGAAATGAAACGTTAGAGAAAATAACATATATAATAATAAAAGATAAAATACTAAGAGATAATTCTTCTCACTTTTTCTCCCCCTTTTGGGATTATCAAAAAGTAGAGGGAATGGAGTGAAACAATTCATTTTTCATTAAAAACGTTCAGACTACAACATACAGTAGAAAGACAAAAACAAAGACATCCCATCAAAAAGAAAGTAGTCACTGGGGGTCTTCAGGGATTGGATTTTTCCTTGCCTTTATCAGCAGCAGGAGCTGGAGCTGATGTAGAAGAAGGCATGGAGGTTGTGGACAAAGATGGTAAAGGTAGACCTTCAAATATGGAGGGAGCCAAAGTAGGAGCGGTAGAAGATCTAGTCTGTGGTTGGTCAAGAATGACTGGTCTGATTTGAGAAAGAGCTTGGCTGACTGACATGGCAGTTGAGGGTATGGTAGGTAGACCAGGTCTAAGGGGTGCAACAGCTAGAGAAACTATAGTAGTACTCTGCACATGAAGATACTACTTCAAAAGATTGATGAAATCAGTAATTATTTCTCCACCATATTTCATAGCATTTTCAAAATCATCCTTATTCTCCATGAATTTTTCCAACAATCTGGTGAACTCTGTAAGCTTTTGAACTTGAGCTTTAAAAGCTTGAGTCACTAGAGTTATTTTCAAATTCTCCACAAGATACTTAAATTGATTTATCATATCAGATTTGGAGTAAATCTGATTGAGATACAAATCTATCTTCTTGGTGATCTCCTGTTGAGCATCATTGGCAATCTTAGAATGAATGCGAACGAAGTCAAGTGCTCTATCACCGTTCTTCACAACTTCAGATAAATAATACAAATCTAAACCACTAAGGGCATTCTGAATTTGTTCTCAGCAGAGAATCATCCAAAGAAGGAACAGAAGGTTGACCAGAGGAAGGAGAAGCCTTGACAGCTTCGGTTAGAACTTTGAGCTGTTTCAAATCCTTTTGAAGGCATCCAGTGTACTCATCTATGAGTTTATTCAGATTTTCTACAAGCTCTCTCATGCGTTGCAGTATCTTTGTGTTCCTTTCTCCAATATTCTCATCAAAAGATAACAGATATGGATGAACTTGAGATAAAATCTCTCTAGAAATGTTGGAAACATTTGGTTCAGGAGAAGTAGCAACATGTGCATGAGCTGCAACAACAGGAGCATGCTCTGATATTGAAGACGATTCTTTTTGAAGGTTTTCCACCATATATTTCAAATTTTCAACATCAACACTAAGCAACTTATTTTCAACTCTGACTTCTTGTATTTCACATATCATCCTAGGTTGAATATGCTGAATAATATTCTCCAAAAGAATCAAGTCATATTTCTAACTTAGTTGAGTCACAGGACAAGGTTGAGAGGATATAATCTTCTCAACTACAGCCAAGATAGTCTCTCCAAATACTTTCAAATCATATTTAGTTACAAATGACTATTTCTCGTGTAAGAGTATAGGTGAAGGTAGTGGTATATGTTCTGGTGCATATTCTGGTTGCGGTTCAGAGTCAGTTTCAGTTTCAGATTCTGATTCAGGTTGAGGTTTAGGTTGAGGCTCTGGTTCTGGTTCAGGGTGAGTGCCTGACTTCAATTGAAATAGTGAAGAGATATATATACCAGTTGCAGTCACTTGTTGTAATACAGTCACATCATAAAATCTTGGAAATTCATACAGAGTGTACACAGAAAAAGATACAGTTTGTTGAGAGGCGTCAGCAAATCCAACTCCATCAATTTCAGCTTCACCAGTCTCACAAATTTGAGATTCCTTCCCCTCAAACCGTGCTTCCATTTCAGAAACTATAGGCTTAACATCATGGTGAAGATCCGCAAGATCAACTCTATTCTCCTCAGCCATTTCTTTCCTTGCCAACTGAAAGGAAATTTCCATCCTCTCCTTAGTAAAGGGTATATACTCAGGAATATATTGTTCCATAGGCTGTGCTTCCAGACTTTCTTCTTTCACAGAGGTGAGATCTTCTATATTTTCTTCTATATTTTCTTCTTGCATTTCAGGGAGGTTTTCTGCACCACCAGACTCTTCAATGTCTTGCTGCTCTAAATCAGGGATAATCAAATATCTGGCAGCCTTAGGATGGGTTTCTGGATCAACACCCTCTCTAAAATGATGATCTTCTTCCTCTCCAAGAACAGCAGGAGATTCTTCTTCTCTAAGAACAACATGAGGATCAATAATAGCTTCCTCACTAAGAGGTATTTCAGCAGGAATATCAGCAGGGACAACAGTCTTTTCCTTCTCAATAGGAGATGCTTCCTTTTGTGGTACTTCAGCCTCTTCTCTAAGTGATACTTCAGATGCCACTTCCTCTTCTTCTACCTCTTCTGGATACTGAGCCACATCATCTATTTCCAAACCAGGATCAGTTATATTAGTTATCCTTATTGGATAATCAACAAGATTAAACTTTTCATAAACCTTTTTATTATCTTCATCCTATTACTTCTTCCAGGGGTTCCAGTTGATCTTCATACATCTAATGGTAGGCATGGATTGGCAGTACTCAAAATCCACATGCTTTTCTTCATTCGGCCCAACAACTCCTTTGGCAACTAGCATAGCCGAAATCATCCTTGAGTAAAACAAATATGTGGATTTGGAAGTGACCTTAATCAGTTCACACATATGGTGAATGAAATATTTTCATAGATTGATCTTATGGCCATTCTTAATCAGATGAAATAGGAACACATCCTGATACTTCAACATAGCAAAATCACCCTTTTTTGGGCTACTCAAATTATGAACAAATTTAAACAAGAGCCTTGTCTCCCCATCCAGCTCTGCAGCTATGGCCCTTCGCTTGGTGTAATTTCCAGTTAAGATTTCCAAGGCATTATACAGGTCAAATATATCGATTGTTGGAGGAGGGTCTCTCTGGTAGTCATCACAAACCCCTTCATGAAAAATCCTTTGGCATGCAGCCCATAGCCTTGAAGTGAAAGAACATTTCTGATCATTGATCCAGCTTGTTACCATAAAACTTTATCCAACATCAAAGAAGAACTTTACATACTGATGAAACTGAGATACCAACCTCGGGAATATAGGTCTATCCCTTTGAGAGAACCATTCGATCCATACTTGTTCTTTGAGGACTTTTAAAACCAAAGACTTACTAAATAACAGCCACTCAGGACAAATCTCTTTCTTAGGAGCAACAGTACGACTTACTAGGTTAGGATTCAGGGGACCATCGGGAGATATCTTCGGTGCTCTCTTATTTTTCATAGACCGACACTTCTCGGATGAGGGGGACGATGGATGTTTCATCCATGGAATCCACTTAAGATTCGGGATAGAGAGAAGAAGATAATGTTTTCAAGGTTGAGAAGGTTCAAGAGAGAGTTCGGGTGAGAAATCAAGTAAAAACTTTATGTTTTGTCATTTGGGGATGTCAAACGTCATAAAAATAAAAATGCGGGAAAGTAAATAGCGGTGAAATAAAAATTACCGCAATACGGGTTAAAGTAAAACTATAAATAATCTTCACGGTGAGACCATGATCAGTCATTACGGTGTGATGAAAAATAGTCATCACGGTGAGACAGTTGGTGGTCGTCATGGTGAGACAGTGACTATTCTGTGCTGTCACCGTGAGACAGTGAGTGAACTGTTCCATCACGGTGAGATAGTGACAGACCGTGAACACAAAGTGTTAACCGTGAGACCGTAAGCATGAAACAGTAATGTATTTTAGAAAAATATTAAACAATAAGACCAGTAAGATATCTATTTATGATTGATCATGCCAAGATCATGTATGATGTAGTCTAATCTCTCAGAATTTAATGGTTTAGTGAATATATCAGCAAGTTGATATTCAGTACCAATGAATTCCAAAGATATATCAACTTTTTGATAATGATCCCACAAAAAGTGATGTCTTATATCAATATGTTTTGTCCTAGAATGTGAAATAAGATTCTTTGAAATGTTAATAGAACTTGTGTTGTCACAATTTATTGGGACATGTCTGAATTGATATCCATATTCTAGTAAAGTGTGTTTCATCCAGAAAATTTGTGCACAAAAACATCCAGCAGCTATGTATTCAACTTCTGCAGTAGATAATGCAACAAAATTTTGTTTCTTACTACACAATGATACTGGTGACTTTCCTAAAAGGTTACATGTTCTAGAAGTTATTTTTCTATCTAACTTACATCCAGAAAAATCAGCATCAGAATAACTAACTAATTAAAATGATTGTTCTTTTGGATAGAACATTCCTAGATTGGGAGTATGCTTGAGGTATATGAAAAAATATCTTTACAGAATTTAAATGTGATTTTATAGGGTTTTCTTGAAAACGAGCACACATACACACACTAAACATAATATTAGGATGACTAGCAGTTAAGTAGATTAGACTTCCAATCATTCCTCTATAAGTGGTTTGATCAACAAATTTACCATATTCATCATGATCCAACTTATAGGTGGTACTCATGGGAGTGTCACTACTTTTAGTGCTATCCAAACCAAAACATTTTAAAAGATATCTAGTATATTTACTTTGAGTAAAAATAATTCCATCATTATTTTGAAAGATTTGAAATCCAAGAAATATTTTATGTTCACCCATTAAACTCATCTCAAATTCATTTTGCATCATTTTAGAAAAATCAATCATAAAGAAGTTTTTAAAGATCCAAAAATAATATCATCTACATATATTTGAAAAACTAAAACGTCATTGAAAATAAATTTTAAAAAAAGGGTAGGATCAGATATACCTTTTGTAAAATATTTGGAAATTAAAAAAGTACTTAATCTGTCATACCATGCTCTTGGATCTTGTTTTAAACCATATAAAGCTTTTGATAATTTGAAAATATGATTTGGAAAATGAGGGTTTGTAAATCCAGGGGGTTGTTCAACAAAAACATCCTCAACAATATATCCATTTAAGAATGCACTCTTGACATCCATTTGATATAGTTTGAAATTCAGATGTGCAGCTTTAGCAAGTAAGATCCTAATGGCTTCTAGTCTAGCTACTGGAGCAAAAGTCTCCTCATAGTCAATTACTTCTTCTTGATAATAGCCTTGTGCAACCTACCTAGCTTTGTTTCTAACTATATTTCAATATTTATCTACTTTATTTCTAAATACCCATTTTGTGCCTATGAAAAAAGTGTCCTTGGGTCTTTCTACTAGTTTCCAAACATTATTTCTTTCAAGCAGATTGTGTTCTTCTTGCATAGAAATTACCCAAAATTCAACATTAATAGAATCTTCAATGTTTTTAGGTTCATGATGTGACAAGAAGGATTGATGTTCAACCTAATTTCTAAGATAATCTCTAGTCTGTGTCCCTCTATCTAGATTTCCTACAAAAACATCTAATGTATTATTCTTTATAATCCTAGTTGATCTAGTAAAGGTTGGACTAGAAATTTCAGGTTCTTCTCTAGGTTCGGGTTCATTAAGAGCAGATTCTGAAATATTTCCAAAACAGTTTGTCTTTACAGCAGGTTCATTGGTTTTATCATTAAGGTTTAGAACAGATAAATCTTCTTCAAGATTTTCAAGAGAAGGCTTAGGTTCATGTGGATCAGTTTCATCAAATTTGATGTGAACAAATTCTCCCACACACTTGGTTCACTTATTGAGAACTCTATAGGCTTTTCTAGTTATAGAATATCCTAAAAAGATTCCTTCATCACTCTTAGAAGCAAACCTATCCAGATTATCCTTGGTATTAAGAATAAAGACTTTGCAACCAAAGACTCTAAAGTAGCTAACTTTAGGTTTCCTATTGTTCCACAACTCATTAGGGGTCTTTTTGAGAACAGGTCTGACTAAAACTCTATTGATGATATAACAAGTTGTATTTACAGCTTTAGCCCAAAAGTAAATAGGCAGGTCATACTCATTAAGCATAGTTCTTGCAATTTCATTAAGGGTTCTATTCCTTCTTTCAACCACACCAGTTTGCTGAGGTGTCCTAGGGGTAGAGAAATTGTGATTATAGCCATTTTGTGAGCAAAAGGAGTCAAACTCATGATTTTCAAATTCACGGCCATGATCACTACTCAAGGTCTTAATCTTAAGTCCACTAAGGTTTTCTATAGACTTGGAGTATTTAACAAAATAAGAACAAGCTTCACTTTTTTGAGCTAATAAGTATACACAAGTATATCTAGAAAAGTCATCTACTTGAACATAAACATTGTGCTTACCATTTAAACTAGAAACTATAGAAGGTCCAAACAAGTCCATGTGAACCAACTCAAGGGGTTGAGAATTTGACACTTATTTCTTTGGTTTGAAAGTGATTTTGTGTTGCTTTCCCTTTTGAAAGGGATTACAAACTTTGTCATTTGGAAACTCAAGTTTGGGTAAGTCTCTAAAAAAGTTCTTCCTAGTCAGTTTTCTAAGTGAATGCATATTTCAGTGTCCTAATATTCTATGCCAAAGCCAAGATTCGTTATGAAAAGCATTTAAACAAGTAATATTTTGCTTAGCTATGGAATTGAAATCAACTTCATAATCATTTTCATTACTCAAGGCAGAAAATACCAAAACATTTTTAGAATTAAAAACATTAGAAGAATTATTTTCAAAATTAACCATAAAGCCATCATCACATAATTGAGAAATAATTAACAGATTATATTTAAGTACATCAAAAAATAAAACATTAGAAATTAAAACTGAGTTAGTGTTACCAATTTGGCCTAGGCTGATGATCATTCCTTTAGAATTATCACCAAAGGTGGCATAGCCTCCATCAACCTTTATTAAGCTCTTGAATCATGAATAATCTCCAGAAATATGTCTTGAACATACAATGTCCATGTACCATATCTTCTTATGGGAATTATTCAAACAGGTTTCCTACAAAACAGTTTTAAACAGAGAATGATTTTGGTACCCAGATACTCTTGGGTCCAGACAGGATAGCAAGTAAAGTATTAGGTGCCCAGATTTGTCTTAAGGGTCACATATAATTAGTTGATTCAACTAATTTTGACAGATAAACTCCATTTGATCTATAACAATGTGGGTAACCAGTTTAAGCATATGAATTTCTAGAACTAGAAGTAGCATAATTTTGTCCAGATTTAGGAATAAATCTAGTTTTGGTAAACTGTCTCTGTCCAGGTTAGTATCCCAAACCAGTAGTATACTTTGGTGCCACATGATTTTCTAACATTTGAATTAGAGTATCCTTTCCATTTGTGAACTTTTATAAGTCCTTTCTAAGTTTCTCATTTGAAATTTTCAATTCGGTATTTTCCTTTAATATTTGAGCATTCTTTTCTTTTTCTATATCAAGAGAGGATTTAAAATTGGCAGTGAGAGCATGCTATTTCTTTAATGAATTATATTTGTCCTTAAGTTCATTGCATGTTTCTTCCAACATGTTACCGTATTCAGATAATTCAGTTTTAGTCATGTCTTCAGAATCAGAATCAGATTCAGCAACCACTCCAAGATAATAGGAATTTAAAACATGAGTATCTAAGGTTACCTCTGATGTGTTTTTCATGAAACACATGTTATCTTTTTGATATTTTTCATCCTGAGTAGAATCAGAATAAGTTGAACTGTCATCTGAAGCACTCCAAGTTTCTTTCATAGATTTCTTGTACTTAGTGTCCTTGTAGTCATATTTATTTTTGAACTTCGACTTTGGATAGTCAGCCTTAATGTGACTTTTTCTTTTGCATTCATAGAATACTACTTCATCACTTTTATAATCATTCTTCCAATAATTTTTTCAGTGACTTTTTTTGTCATATTTACCTTTGTAGTTTGATATTCTGAAGAATTTATTCTTCCTATAGAATTTCTTAAACCTCCTGGATATCTGTTCCATTTCAGCATCACTATCAGGGTCTGAATCTTTACTTGTTGAACTTTCAGTTTGTATTTGAACTCTGTCTTTGTCCTTGCTCTTTGAAGTAGATGTTTTAAAGGATACTGACTTTTTTTTAGGTTCATCATCTTCCTCCTTATTCACCTTGAGTTCTTCCTCATACATCATATGCTTACCAATTATTTCTTTGATAGGCAGAGCTCCAATGTCACATGACTCTCTTATCAAAACAGATGTGCCTCTCCATCTATCTGGAAAACATCTCAGTATCTTCATAATTTGTTCCTTTGCTGGAGTATCTTTACCAAGTGAACACATTATGTTGAATATCTCATTGAACCTGAGATACATATTAGAAATAGGTTCATCAGTCTTCATTTTAAAATTGTCATAATTAATAGTATAAGTATTTAATCTCATTTCTTTAACATTAGTTGTTCCCTCATGAGAAACACCCAAAGTATCCCATATTTCATAAGTAATTTTACAGGAAGATATTTTATTGAATTCCTCATCTCCTAATGCACAATAAAAAGCATTCATATCTTTAGAACTATTATTGTAATCCACTTTAGTAGGTACATCACAAGTTTTTCTTTCAGTTTCTGGAATTTTATATTGAGTTTCTATAGCAGTCCAGATATCAAAACCCATACTTTCTAAATGAGTTTTCATTTTAAGTTTCCAATGGGCATATTTTCTACCATTAAAAAAGGCGGCTTGTTGGTAGCATCATCGTCTAGTCTATTATCCATAGCTATATTTTAGAAAATATATTTAAAGAGATAAAATTTAGAATTAACATAAATTTAAGATAATTAAAGATGCAACTAAAATTACAGTTTAAAAACATAATGTTTTGAAAACATTGAAAAAAAAATAGCCCTCTGATACAAAATATTGGTCGGAGTGGACACTCATGAGGGGGGGGGGGGAATTTAGTTCCAATAAAAATTTATGTTAAAAATTATTTCTATTAAAATCCCCAATTTATAAAACAAGTTAAACTGTAGTGAATTTGTAAAACTGTAAAAGTTCAATTAGGTTCTCAAAAGATTGATTAGGTCTCAGTTAATTTAATATGAATACTAAATTATCTTTTGAAATTAATCTACTGATTTACAATAATTACAAACAATTTCTATATTAACTATCAAAGTAACTTTAAAATAGTTCTGTATTTCAAAGTAATAGCAGCGGAATATAAATTATATATTTTATACTTTAAAATTAAACTAAAATGCACAGCAGATATAAACAAGAGGTTCAGTCTCAAGATGATACATATTCCTCTCAAATTTATATATAAATTTGATCCACACATTGGATCGAGGTTAACAACAGTTCAGAAACTATCCAGGTCCTAAGACCTCTACCACTGTTCTTCATTGGAAAACAAAGACAATAACACACAGGCTATCAAGGTCCTACTTGGCCTCTACCAATATCCTTAGTGGTACACAAGAAGGTGTAGAATGTTTGGAATGAGGATTTAGTATCCTCTAGTTCAGATATGGAGATAGTGGGTGTGTAATATATACAGAGTACACACACTACTCGAAAAAGTAAATAATAAATCACGTAGAGAGAGTATATGAAAATTTAGAAAGCTCTAGTGATTAGAAGGGCATCTCTGGACTCGTTGGATTCATCAGAAATGATTCTGAGTCCTTCTCTGGTCTTGTGTGGAAAAACAGAGTGTCGTGGTTCAGCTTGGTGTCTTTCACATTTGAAGAAGTTCTCTTGATTCTTCGTGTCTTCTTCAGTTGTGTTGGATTGAACACATGATAGTTCTTTTAAGATATTGAAATGTGTTCTTCAGTGCTCAGGATTGCTCTTCGGTTCAGTACAGAGCACTCGTGTTTCATGATTTGTCGCACATACGTATGTTATTTTATATATTTTCTACTGCAGCTCAATCTTCATTATATTCCATATGCTTCGGCAGTAGGAATTATTACCTTTTCATAGGTACGAGGTACGATTTCCTGACATGAAACTACTATCATCAAATAACATTAAATGCATTAAAAACATCAAATATGACTATTAGCATTATTTAAATAATATCAACAAAAAGGTCAAGAAACAATGTCACAGTAGTTGTGAAAACGACATCTCCTTGAACCAGTGTCTCCTTCATTGTATGTGCTTCAAGGTGTGTCCTTCACGGTGTCTCCATGTCACGGTGTCTGAGTCACGGTGTCTGAGTCACGGTGTGTCCTTCATGGTGTCTGGGTCACGGTGTGTTGAGGTCACGATGTCTCACTGGTCATGGTGTCTCACTGGTCACTATGTCTGAGACTTAGACTTCACGGTGTCAGCTTCACTGTGTCTCTCTTACACTTCACGGTGTCTGTGTCTTGCACACAGTCTGTCTTACTGTGTCAAACTTCACGGTGTCTTGATACTTAGAAAAATAATTGTATTCTAACTTAAATAGTAATATGAATAATATGAATTAAGCTTAAACATTATAAGGTAAGATAACTTGAAACATAAATACCGAGGATTGATAAGATAACTTATATTTGTGATCATGCATAAGATTTGTAAATAATAATGAGAGTAGTTAATAGTAAAAAGAGTTGTGATCCTTAAAACATGATTAATACATGATGAGTCCAACAAATACCAATGTATGTGATAATAGAATATTGCATGTTCATTATGTGTGCACGTGCATGGTAATGAAAAATAACCCTCGTCCATTGCATTTTCATGTGATGATGATGATAGTAATAATAATAATATTATTATTATTATGAATAATAACAATGCATATGATAATAGAATAAAGCAAGTGAATTGAATGTGTGTGTATGTGCATTTGCATGTGCATTGGCATGTGATGATAACAACAACAACAACAACAACAACAACAACAATAACAACCACAATAATAATAATAGTAATAATAATAACAGCACATGTTATAATAAAATAACGTGTGTGCATTGCATGTGCACATTCATGGTAATGAAAATATAATAATAATTCACATGAATGTGCGTGTGCATGTGGATGATATGATGATAATAATAATCATAATAATAAAAGTAATAATAAGTTATAGTTGTTTGAAAAAACAATAGACAAGACAAAAATGATAGAAATGGGGTCTCGAAAAACCTAGCAATTCATAGAATCATTGAAAAAGTCATAACTTCTTCTTAGGGTGTCCATTTCCACTCTGTGAATAGTCAAACTGAATCTCATGGAATGAGCTACAATAAAAACAGGTGTTGGAGGATGAAGAGACACACAGATCAGAAGTTATGAACATTTTAAGAAAAAATTGACAGTGATCCGTACACAGAAATGGAGTTTTGGAGGCCTTCTGATGGGTTTCTAGGATATTAGGGTCTCAAACATGACTTGAAATTTTTTCAAGTCATCCTTCTGCATATATCTCTTTGCTACTTTCAATTTGATATGTGGAAGAGCTCAAAAAGACAACCAGAGCGAAAGTTATGGCCGTTTGAAGTTGAACTTTTTTTGGAGTGGTATAACTAATATATCTTATATTTCTTTGATCATCTCATAGTTTCTAGTAAAATTGGTCCTAAATCATCTCACAATCTTCGATTTGACTGGTCACAATGCTCAAACAGACACCCTAAGGAGATGTTATGCCTATTTTAGCGAGTTGTGTGTATCTAAGGTTTTTAGGTGCTAGGATAGTTGCTCAATTTAAAACAACAACAACTTCTTCTACGTGTGTTAATTTTGGCTCTCCCATATATCAAATCGAAGATTGTGAAACAATACACACTCTGGTAACCACCGGAACCCTTTCTGACATTCATCAACCCCCAAAAAGACCCAAAATCCCTTTGGATGGTCAAAAGATTGGCTTCTGGTGTCAGTTTTCCAATAACTTCTTTTAAGGGTGTCCGTTTTACCTCTACCACATATCAAATCAAAGCTTGCGATTAGACCTAAACTCCTATAATAACTGAAGCACCTTCTCACATCTTTGAAGGCCCAAAAATGTACTTATATTCTCTAAAAGACCATAACTTCTACTCCGGGAGTCTGTTTTGCCTGTACCATATATCAAATCGAAGCTTTCGACTATATATACACATCTATGAAAAATAGGAACACCTTATTACGTTCTTAAAGTCCCAAAAGTTTCTTAAGTCCAATAAATGACCATAACTTCTGCTTTGGGTGTCCGTTTCACCTGAACCACATATCAAATTGAATATTGCGACTAGCTCTACACATGTGTGAACACCATGAACAACTAAATAACCCTAACTAACAATGAATATCACCATAAACACTAAACACCATTCAAAACCATTCAAAACCCTAAAAACCCCTAACATACCCTAACCAACACTAACAAACCCTGACAGTCCCTAACAAACATTAACAAACCCTAACAAACCCTAACGAACCCCAAAAAACCCTAAAAAACATAAAAAATCATAACAGACCCTAACAAGCCCTAAAAAAACCTAACAGACCCTAAAAAGCACTAACAAACCCCAAGAAGCACTAAGAAATACCACTAAACTCAAAAAAACCCGAATAAACCTTAAAACCCTCTAAGAAACCACAAAAAACCCTAATAAAACCCTAAAAACCCTAACAAAACCCTAAGAAAACCTAAGAAATACTAACACATCATTAGAAACCCTAACACACCCTTAAAAACCCTAACACACCATTAGAAACCCTAGCACACCCTTAGAAACTCCAACACACCCATAGAAACCCTAACACAAACTTATAAACCCTTAGAAACCATAGCACAACCTTTAAAACCCTAACTCGCCCATAAAAACCCTAAACCACCCTTAGAAACCCTAACACACCCTTAAAAACCCAAACCAACTCTTAAACACCCTAAATCACTCTAATAAACACAAATAAATCCTAACAAACCCTACCAACCAATAATAAACCACAATAAACCCTAATAAACCCTAAAAACCGTAAAAAACCGTAAAACCCCTAAAAACATGAAAAAACTAAAAAAAATCCGAAAACAAACCTAAAAACCCAAAAAACCCTTAAAACACCACAAAAAACCTAAAAAAGCGCTATAAACCCTAAAAACTTCAAAAGAAACCTTAATACACCATAAAGAACCCTAAAGAACCCAAAAAACCCTAAAGAACCACTAAAGCCACTAATAACGCTACATAAACCCTAATAATTGCTAAAAAAACTGAAAAATGCTTCAAAATGGACAAAACGCAACAAAACCCCAGAAAATGCTAAAATAACCCTAACAAAGCATAAAAAATACAAACAAACCCATAAAACCCAAAAAAACGCATAAAACCCCAAACAACTCAAACAAACTATAACAAACCCTAACAAAACCTAATAAACTCTAACAACCACTAATAACCCCTAAGAACCCCTAATAAACCCTAAAACCCCCTAAACCCCACTATTAAACCTAAAAAACCCTAATAAACACTAATAAATCGTAATAACATATAATAAACCCTAAAAAACCCTATCAGACCCATATAAACACTACAAAGGCCCTACAACCCTTAATATAAAATAAAAAACACTATTAAACCATTATAAACCCTAATAATCACTAAAAAACCTAACAAACCCAACAAAATGCTACAAAACCTCCAAATAATAGCCTACAAAACCCTACAACCCCCTAATAAACCCTAAAAATCATAATAACCCCCAAAAAAATCGTAACAAACCCTAACAACCCCAAATAAATCGTAACAAATCCTAACAATGCCAAATAAACAGTAACAAACTGAAACAGACCATAACAAACCCCAAATGAACCGCAATAATGCCCTAACAAATCATAATAAATCCTAATAAATCGTAATAAACCCAAATACATGTTACTAAACCCTAATATATAAAATAAAACTTAATAAACTCTAATAAATCCTAAATAATGCTAAAAAGGATGATAAACCCTGCAAAAAGCTCTTAATGCCTACAAAATCTCAATAAAACCCTAATATACAATATAAACGCTAATAAACTGTAAGAAAACCTAAAGAACACTAATAAACCCTAAAGAACCCTAATAAACCCTAAAGAACCATATTAAACTCTAAAGAACACTAAAAACACTAAAAACACTAAAAAACCAAAAAAATGCTAAAACACATTATATAAACCCTAAAAACCGCTACAATACCCAAACAAACCCTAAACACACTATAAAACCCTAACAACCCCTATAAATCCCAAAAAAACCAATAAACCCATAAACCCCACCAAAAACCATTAAAAAGCCATTAGATACCATAAAAACCATAAACACCCATTAACAACTCTTAAAAACCCTAAAAAAATACAAACCATAAACAACCATTAAAACCCTAAAAAAGGCTTCAAATAGATACATAAGCCCTAAAAACGTTACATAAACCCTTAAAAATGAAATAAAAACCCTAAAAACGAAACATAAACAAAAAATGCGACATAAACCCAAAAAATGCTACATAAACCCTAATAGCACTACATAAACCCTAGAACTGTAACATAAACCCTAACAACGCAACATAAACATTAAAAAATGCCACATAAAACATTAATACATAATATAAACCCTAAAAAACTACATGAACCCTAAAAACGTTACATAAACCCTAAAAAATGCAACATAAACGCAACATCACCCCTAAAAACACAACATAAACCCAGAAAACGCAACATAAACCCTATAAAATGCTACATAAAACATAAACCCTAAACACACTACATAAACCCTAAAAACGTTACATAAACCCTAAAAATGATACATAAAATTTAAAATTTCTAACTAAGCCCTAAGAATAGTACATAAACACTAAAAATGATACATAAATTCTAACAATGCTACACAAACCCTATAAAATGCTACAAAAACCCTAAAGACTTTTTAAAACCCTAATATAACTTAATATAAAAAAATTAAACCATAATAAACCCCTAATAAACTCTAAAAATCCCTAAAAACACCTTATAATCCCTAATAACACCAAGAAACTCTACTCAACCCTGATAAAATGACAAAAATACCTAATAAACCCTCCTAAATGATTATAAAACCAAATAAACCCTAATAACATGTTAAGAAAACCAAAACAACCCTAACCAACCCTAATAGACACTAATAAACACTAATAAACCCTAATAAACACCCAAAAACCCTAAAAATCACTAATAAACCATAAATAAAGCCAAATAAACCCTACTCAACCCTAACAAACATTCACACACCATAATAACCCCTAATAAAACCCTACAAAACCCTAATAAAAAAAAGATGCAAGTATACCTTTAAAAATCCTTAGAAACCCTGATAAACTCTAATATAACCTATTAAACCCTGAAAACACTCACAAATAATAAAAAATGATCACAAACAATAAAAACATGCAATATTACCTAAGAAGACCTAAAACACTAATATAACCTAATAAAGACAAAAAATGCTAATATACCATAAAAATACCTAGAAACCCTAATAAACCATAATAAACTCTAATATAACCTAAGAAACCCTAAAAACGCTCACAAAAAAAAACAAAACGCTCACAAAAAATAAAAACATTCTATATTATTTAAAAAGACCTAACAAACACTAATATAACCTAATAACAAAAAAACTAATGAACCCTAAAAATCCCTAAAAATCCCTAATAAAAACTAATAAACCCAAATAAAACCATAATAAAACCCTAAAAATACCTTATCAATACTAATAAATCTTGACACACCACAACAAAACCTAAAAAACCCAACTAAACCCCAATAAACAAAAAACCACAAACAAACCATTAAAATACCTAGAAACCCTGATAAACCATAATAAATTCAAATAAAATCTAATAAACCATTAAAAATTCTCAGTAACACTAAAAACATGCTAATAAAACCTAAAAAGACCTAACAACCCCTCATATATATTAACAAAAACTAAAAAACACTCATATACCCAAATAAAAACACTAACAAACCCTAGTAAACCGAAAAATCCCTAACAAACCCTAATAAACCATACTCAACCCTAATAAATCCTAATAAAACCTTAAATATACCAACCCAACCCTAATAAAACCCTAAAAAAACTAATCTACACTAATAAACCATTACACACCATAATAAACCATAATAAACCCCACTAAACCCTAAAAACGCAAATATACCATTAAAAAGACCTCAAACCCCTAATAAATGAAAATTTAACCTAACAAAGCTTAAAAGTGCAAATGTACCTCAATAAACACTACTAAACACTAAAAACCCTAATATACCCTCTTAAAAATTAATAAACCATAACGAACCATAATAAACCCTAATAAATCCTAAACATACCCAAAGATACCATAATATACCATAATATACCCTAACAATCCCAACTCAATCCTAATAAAACCCTAAAAATACCTAATAAACCCTAATAAACCTTAACACACCATAGTAAACCCTAATAAAATCCTAATAACCCCCACCAAACCCTAAAAAGCGCTAATATACCATTAAAAACCCTAAAACTGTAACAAACCATAACAAATGTTAATACCACCTAAAAATTCTAAAAAATGATAGTAAACCCTAAAAACCCTATAATAATAATAGTAGAAATAAAGAATGTGCATGTGCATGGTTTAAATAATAAATCATAACACATGCGCATGTGCATATGCCTGCACATTTGCATGTGAATGATAATAAATAACAAATTATAAATAATAACGCATGTGAATTTCATGTGTATGTTCATGTTCATGTGAATGATAATAAATAATAAATAATTACACACATACAAGTGCATGTTCATATTAATGTTCATGTGTGTGGTAATAAACAATAAATAAAAAGCAATCGCACATGAATGTGCATTTGCCTCTGAATGATAATAAATAATAAATAATAACTCATGTTATCATATAATAACACACGTTCATTGTGTGTGCACGTGCATTAGAATAAATAATAATAACACATGTGATAATAGAATAACACAACTGCATTTCATTTTCATGTGCATGATAATAAATAATATATAATAATGCACATGCATGTGCATTTACATGTAATGGTAATGATAATGACGCATGCACGCGCATTGTGACAAATAATAAACAACAATGCACATGCATGTGAATTTTTATTTGATGACACAATCAACAATAACAACAAGAATAATAATAATAATAATAATAATAATAATAATAATTATTATTATAATAGAATAACACAAGTGCATTTCATGTGCACGTCCATAGTAGTAAATAATAAATAAATAATAATAAATAAGAACGCACATGCATGTGCATGTGAATTTACATTCGATGATAATATTAATAATACTAATTGTAATAATAATAATAATAATGCATGCATGTGCTTGGTAATAAATAATAAATAACAACGCACATGCATGTGCATTTGCATGTGATAATGATAATAATAATGATAATGATAATAATAATAACTTTGATAATAATAATAATAATAATAATAAAAAGAATAATACAAGTTCCTTGCATATGCACGTACATGGTAATAAATATTAAATAAAAACACACGTGCATCTACATTTTCATGTGATGATAGTAATAATAACAGTAGTAGTAATAATAGTAGTAGTGGTGGTGATAATAGTAATAGTACTAATTCATATGATAATAGAATATTGCATGTGAATTACGTGTGCATGTGTATGGTAATAAATAATAACTCCCGTGCATTGCATTTTCATGTGATGATGATGATGATGATGATAATAATAATAATAACCACAACGCATGTGATAATAGAATAACGCACGTTCATTGAAGATGCATGTGTGTGCATTTGGATGTTCATTTCCATGTGATGAAAATAACAATAACAACAACAACAACAACAATAACCACCACAATAATAATATCAACAATAATAATAACAACGCCTGTGATAATAAAATAACATGTGTGCATTGCATGTGCACATGCATGGTAATAAAAATATAATAATAACGCACATGCATGTGTAGGTGCATTTGAATGAGATGATGATGATAATAATAATAATAATAATAGTAATAATTAGTTATAGTTGTTTGAAAAAATAGCAGACATGATAAAAGTGTGCTAGAAATGGTGTCTCAAAAAACCTAAAAAATAACAGATTCATTAAAAAAGGCATAACTTCTACTTCTGGTGTCCATTTCCGCATCATGAATAGTCAAAATAAATCTCATGGAACGAGCTACGATAATAACAGGTTTTATAGGCTTAACAGACACACAGATCAGATGTTATGACCGTTTTATGAATAATTTGATAGGGATCCAAACACAGAAATGGATTTTTGGAGGCCTTCTGATGGGTTTTTGGGATTTTAGGCTTCGAAACATAACTTGAACTTATTTCAAGTTAACCTTCTGCGTATATATCTTCACTGCCTTTGATTTGATATGTGGTATAGCTCAAACGGACAATCGGAGTGAAAGTTATTACCGTTTGAAGTTTGATTTTTTTGGAGTGGTATAACTAACATATCTTCTCTTTCTTTGATCTTCTCACAATTTTGATTAGAAATGGTCCTCAATAATCTCATGAGATTTTATTTTAGTAGTCACATCGCTCAAACGGACACTCGAAGGAGAAGTTATGCCTATTTTAGTGAGTTGGGGGTTTCTTAGGTTTTTAGGCGCTAGGAGGGTTGCTCAATGTAAAATGACAATAACTTCTTCTACGTGTGTTTATTTTGTCTATACCACATATCTAATCGAGGATTGTAAAAATATACACACTCTGGTAACCACTAGAACCCTTTCTGACATTCTTCAACCCCACAAAAGACACAAAATCTATTTGGACGGTCAAAAGATTGGCTTCTGGTGTCCGTTTTAGAATAACTTCTTCTATGGGTGTCTGTTTCGCCTTTACCACATATTAAATCAAATCTTCGGACTAGACCTACATTCCAGTAACCACTAAAGCACCTTCTCACATCCTTGAAGGCCCAAAAAGATACTTAAACCCTCCAAAAGACCATAACTTCAATTCCGGGAGTCCGTTTAGCATCTACCATATATCAAATCGAAGATTTCGACTAGGTCTACACATCTCTGACAAATAGGAACAACTTATCACATTCTTAAAGACCCAAAATGTCCTTAATTCCTCCAAATGGCCATATCTTATGCTCTGGGAGTCCTTTTCACCTCTACCAAATATCAAATTGAAGCTTGCAACTAGCTCTACACATATGTGACAACCATGAACAACTAAATAACCCTAAAAAATCATTAATAACCCCATATATACTAAAAACTATTAAAACCACGCAAAACCCTAACAAACTCTAACAATCCATAACAAACCATTAAAAAACCTAACAAAGCCTAACAAACCGCAAAAAATAGTAAAAAAACATTAAAAACCATAAAAACCCTAACAAACCCCAAAAAGCACTAAGAAACCAAATAAACACAAAAACCCTGAAGAAACCCTAAAAACCCCTAAGAAACCCTAAGAAACCCTAAAATAACCCTAAAACCCTAAAATCCCTTACAAAAGCCTAAGAAAACCTAAGAAACACCAACACACCCTTAGAAACCCTAGCACACCTGTAGAAACCCCCGCGCACCCCTAGAAACCCTAACATAACCTTAGAAACCCTTAGAAACCATAGAACACCCTTAAAAACCCTAACCCACCCATAAAAACACTAACCCACCCTTATAAAACCTAACACACCCTTAGAAACCCATACAAACACTTAGACACCCAAAATCACTCTAATAAGAACTAATAAATCCTAACAAACCCTACCAACCAATAATAAACCATAATAAACCCTAATAAACCCTAATTACCACTACTAAACCCTAATAAACACTAATAAATCATAAAAAATCCTAGATACCCTATTAGACACCAATAAAAGATAAAAAATACCTAAAACCCCAAATATACAACAAAAACACTATTAAACCATTCAAAATGCTAATATTTACAAAAAAACCCCTAAAAAACCCAAAAAAACCTAACAAAACCCGAAAAACCCATAAACACCCAAAAAACCCCTAAAAACCCTAAAACCATGAAAAAAACCAAAAAAAACCAAAAAAAAATCTAAAAAACCCTAAAAAAACATCTAAAAAACCTAAAAAACCCTAAAAAACCAAAATACCACTAAAAAAACTGAAACCCATTAAAATCCTAAAAATGCCTAACAAAACCCTAACCAAGCCTATGAAACCCTTAAAACCCTAAAAACCCCCTTGCAAACCCTAAAAATCTCAAAAGAAACCCAAATACACCCTAAAGAACCCTTAAAACCCGAAAATCCCTAAAGAACCCGAAAGAACCACTAAAGCCACTAACAATGCTACATAAACTCTATCAATTACTACAAAAATCCAAAAATTGCTTCAAAACCCACAAAATGCAACAAAACCCCAAAAAAGGATAAAATAACCCTAACAAAGCATAAAAAATCCAAACATACCCATAAAACCCAAAAAAACGCATAAAACCCCAAACAACTCAATCAAACTGAAACAAACCCTAAAACCCTATCAAAACCTAACAAACCCTAAAAACCACTAATAACCCCTAAAATCCAATATTAAACCCTAAAAACCCTAATAAACACTAATAAATCATAATAACCTGTAATAAACCCTAACAAACTCTATTAGTCCCTAACAAATGTTACAAAAGTCCTAAAACCCTAATATATAATAAAAACCCTCTTAAACCATAATAAACCATAATAATCACTAAAAACCCTAACAAACCGGACAAAACTCTACAAAAATATCCAAATAATAGCCTACAAAACCCTACAACCCACTAATAAACCCAAAAAACCACTACAATACCCAAAAAAACCCTAAAACACAGTAAAATCCCTAACAACCCCTATCAATCCCAAAAAACAAATAAACCCAAAAAACCCCCCAAACTCCATTATAAAGCCATCAGATACCATAAAAAACAATAAACACCCGTTAACATCCCTTAAAAACCCTAAAAAACACTACAAACCATAAACAACCATTAAAACCCTAAAAAAGGCTTCAAATTCATACATAAACCCTAAAAACGGTACATAACACCTAAAAATGAAACAAAAACCCAAAAAATGCAACATAAACCAAAAAATGAAACATAAATCCAAGAAACACTACATAACCACTAAAAGCACTACATAAACCCTAGAACTATAACATAAACCCTAAGAAACACAACATAAACCCTGAAAAATGCAACAAAAACATTAAAAAACACTACATAAAACCTAAAAACACAATATAATCTCTAATAAAACTATATGAACCCTAAAAAGGTTACATAAACCCAAAAAATGAAACATAAATGCTACATCACCCCTAAAAATGCTACATAAACCCAGAAAAGGAAACCTAAACCCTAAAAAATGCTACATAAAACCTAAACCCTAAACATGCTACATAAAACCTAAAAACATTATATAAACTCTAAAAATGATACATAAAACCTAAAACTACTAACTAAAACCTAAAATGATACATAAACAATAAAAATACTACATAAACTCTAATAACGATACACAAACACTAAAAAATGCTACAAAAACCCTAAAGACGCTTCAAAATCCCCAAAAATATTAATCCCTAATATACCATAATATATACAATTATACCCTAATAAACCCCTAATAAACCCCTAAAGAACAACTAAAGCCACTAACAACGCTACATAAACCCTAAAAATTGCTACAAAAAACTAAAAAATGCTTCAAAACCCAGAAAATGCAACATAAATCCGAAAAATTCTAAAATAAACCTAACAAAGCATAAAAAATTCAAACACTCCCATACAACCCAATAAAACACATAAAACCCCAAACAGGTCTAAAAAAATGTAACAAACACTACTGGAAATCGGACTTTTCCCAACGCTTCTATACCAACGGTTTGTAAAAACCATTGGTATTGGTCCTTTTTCCCAACTGTTTGGCCAAACCGTTGGGAAATCCCACTTTGTGGCCACCTTTCCCAACGGTTTTGGCAAACCATTGGGATAAGTATACCCTTTCCCAACGGTTTGGACAAACCGTTGGGAAATTTCCACTTTGTGGCCACCTTTCCCAATGGTTTGGCCAAACCGCTGGGATAGGTATACCCTTTCCCAACATTTTGTCCAAACCATTGGTAAATGGTCTACCTATCCCAACGGTTTTCCAAAACCGTTGGGAAAGGTCCCCTTTTAATCCCAAAATAAATTCCAGATTCAAGAACTATACCAACGGTTTTCAAAACCGTTGGTATAGGTCCTGAGAATTTTTATCATGTCTTCTTAC
Source organism: Viscum album (assembly GCA_963277665.1). Classification (NCBI taxonomy): domain Eukaryota; kingdom Viridiplantae; phylum Streptophyta; class Magnoliopsida; order Santalales; family Viscaceae; genus Viscum; species Viscum album. The sequence goes on from OY728167.1 coordinate 817,330,345, forward strand.
TGAGAACATTATATAAATCAAAATTTAAAATAATTATGACAATACATATATATATTTATGTAATTATGTACACAAAAGTCATGTTAGGTTAGTGGTTAAGTCGTTCAATGATAAACTAGGGGTCCTAGGATCAAATCCCAGCGAATGTTTTTTTTGAAATATATATACCAACGGTTCCATAACCGTTGGTATAGATTTTCATATTACTTATACGAACGGTTTCCAAAACCGCTGGTATTGGTCTATACCAACAGTTTTCGCAAAACCGTTGGAATAGACCTATCCCAACGGCTTACTTGGCAACGGTTCTCCAAACCGTTGGTATAGGCTATACCAATGGTTTGGTGGCCTATACCAATAGTTCCAAACTGTTGGTATATGTTAGTTTTCCAGTAGTGAAACCCTAAAAACCCTAACAAAACCTAAAAACCCCTAACAACCACTAATAACCCATATGAACAACTAATAAATCCTAATAACCCCTAAAACCCACTATTAAACCCTAAAACCCTAATAAACACTAATAAATCGTAATAACCTGTAATAAACCTTAAAAAAACTCTATTAGACCCTAATAAACACTACAAAATCCCTAAAAACCCTAATATACAATAAAAACACTATTAAACCATAATAAACCCTAATAATCACTAAAAACCTTAACAAACCAGATAAAACGCTACAAAAACCTCCAAATAATAGCCTACAAAAACCTACAGCCCGCTAATAAACCCTAATAAACTCTAATAACCCCAAAATAAATTGTAACAAACCCTAATAACCCCAAATAAATCATAACAAATCCTAAAAATGACAAATAAATCGTAACAAACTGAAACAAATTATAACAAACCTTTAACAAACCCCAATAAACCCTAACAAAGTATAATAAACCCTCATAAATCGTAATAAACCCAAATACACGTTACTAAACCCTAATAAATAAAATAAACCCTAATAAACCCTTACAAATCCTAAATAACCCTATAATGGTTTATAAACCCTAGAAAAAGTTATTAATGCCTACAAAAGCCCAATAAAACCCTAATATACAATAGAAAATACTAGTAAGCTGTAAAAAATCTTAAAGAACACTAATAAACCCTAAAGAACCCAAACAATGCTAAACACATTATATAAACCCTAAAAACTACTATAATACCCAAACAAACCCTAAGACACACTAAAATACCCTAAAAACCCCTATAAATACCAGAAAAACAAATAAACCCATAAAACCCCCAAAAACCCATATAAGCAATCAGATACCATAAAAAACCATAACCACCCATTAAAAACCCTTAAAACACTAAAAACACTACAAACCATAAACAACGATTAAAACACTAAAAAAGGCTTCAAATATATTCATAAACCCTAAAAAAGTTGCATAAACCCAAGAAATGCAACAAAAACCCAAAAAATGCAACATAAACCAAAAAACACAACATAAATCCAAAAAACGCTACATAAACCCTAAAATCAGTACATAAACTGTAGAACTGTAACATAAACCCTAAAAACACAACATAAACCCTAAAAATGCAACATAAATAATAAAAAACTCTACATAAAACCTAAAAACACAATATAAACACTAAAAACACTCCATGAACCCTAAAAACGTTATAGAAACCCTAAAAAATGCAACATAAATGATACACCACCCCTAAAAACGCTACATAAACCCATAAAATGCAACTTAAACCCTAAAAAATACAAATGAAACCTAAAACCTTAACACACAACATAAACCCTAAAAACGTTACATAAACTCTAAAAATGATACATAAAATTTAAAACTGCTAACGAAACCCTAAAAAAGCTAAATAAACACTAAAAATTCTACATAAACTCTAACAACGCTACACAAACCCTAAAAAATGCTACAAAACACATTAAGATGCTTTAAACCCCTCAAAAATATTATACTATAATATACCATAAAATAAAAAATTAAACCCTAATAAGCCCCTAATAAACTCTAATAATCCCTAAAAACACCTTATAAACCATAAAATCCTAAGAAACTCTAATCAACCCATAAAAAACCCCAAAAATACCTAAAAAACCCTAATAAATGATAATAAAACCTAATAGACCCTAAAAACACATTAAGAAAACCTAAACAAGCCTAACCAACCCTAATAGACACCAATAAACACTAATAAACCCTAATAAACCCCCAAAAAACCTTTAAAGGTCCTAATAATCCATAAATAAAGCCAAATAAAACCTACTCAACCCTAACAAACCTTAACACACCATAATAACCCCTAATAAAACCCTACAAAACCGTAATAATGAAAAAAATGCTAGTATACCTTAAAAAATCCCTAGAAACCATAATAAACTCTTATATAACACAATAAACCCTAAAAACGCTCCCAAACAATAAAAAAACGATCACAAACAATAAAAGGATGCTATATAACCTAAAAATACCTAAAACACTAATATAACCTAATAAAGACAAAAAATGCTAATATACCTTAAAAATACCTAGAAACCCTAATAGACCATAATAAACTCTAATATAACCAAAGAAGCCCTAAAAATGCTCACAAACAATAAAAACACACTATATTATCTAAAAAGACATAACAGACACTAATATAACCTAATAAAACAAAAAAACTAATAAACCCCTAAAAACACTAATAAACCTAATAAACCCTAATAAAAAATGAATAAATCCTAATAAAACCCTAAAAATACCTTCTCAATTCTAATAAACCTTGACACACCATAACCAAACCTAATAAAACCCATATAAACCCCAATAAACAAAAAAACACAAATAAACCATTAAAAAGCTCTAGAAACCCTAATAAATTCAAATAAAAGCTAACAAACCATTAAAAATGCTCACAAACACTAAAATAACAACTAATAAAACCAAAAAAGTCATACCAACCCCTCATATATATTTTCAAAAACTAAAAAACACTCATATACCCTAATAAAAACACTAACAAACCCTAGTAAACCCAAAAAATCACTAACAAACCCTAATAAACCGTATTCAACCCTAATAAACCCTAATAAAACCTTAAAGATAACGACTCAACCCTAATAAAACCCTAAAAATACCTAATCAACCCAAATAAACCTTAACACACCTTAATAAACCATAATAAACCCCACTAAACCCTAAAAAATGAAAATATACCATTAAAAATCCCTAAAACCCCTAATAAATGCTAATAAAACCTAACAAATCTTAAAAGTGCTAATAAACCTGAATAAAAACTACTAAACACTAAAAAACCCTAATATACTCTCTTAAAAATTAATAAACCATAATGAACCATAATAAACCCTAATAAATCCTAAACATACCCAAATATACAATAATATACCATAATGTGCCCTAATAAACCCAATTCAATCCTAATAGAACCCTAAAAATACGTAATAAACCCTAATAAACCTTGAAAAATCATAATGAACCCTGATAAAATCCTATTAACCCCCACCAAACCCAAAAATTTTTTAATATACCATTAAAAACCCTAAAACCCTAACAAACCATAATAAATGATAATAATGCCTAAAAATCCTATAAAATTATAGTAAACCCTAAAAATACCTCTAATAATAATAGTAGTAATAACACACGTGCATGTGCATATGCATGTGCATGGTTTAAATAATAAATCATAACACACGTGCTTGTGCATATGCATACGCATTAGCATGTGAATGATAACAAATAGTAAATTATAAATAAAAACTCATGTGAATTGCATGTGTATGTGCATGTCCATGTGAATGATAATAAATAATAAATAATGACACACATCCTAGTGCTTGTGCATGTGCATTATAATAAACAATAAATAATAACAAAGTCCACATGAATGTGCATTTGCAAGTTAATGATAATAAATAATAAATAATAACACATGTGATAATAGAATAACGCAGGTGCATTGCGTGTCCACGTGCATGAGAATAAATAATAATAACACATGTCATAATAGAATAATGGCAGTGCATTGAATTTTCATGTGCATGGTAATAAATAATATATAATAACACACGTGTATGTACATTTACATGTAATGATAATGATAATGACGCATGCACGTGCATGGTAATAAATAATAAATTACAACACACGTGCACGTGCATTTGTTTTTCATGATACAAATAATAATAATAATAATAATAATAATAATAATAATAGAATAACGCAAGTGCATTGCATGTGCACGTGCATAGTAGTAAACAATAAATAAATAACAGTAATTAAGAATGCACCTGCATGTGTATGTTTATTTACATTTGATAATTATATTAATAATACTAATTGCAATAATAATAATAATAATAATAATAACACATGCACGTGCATGGTAATAAATAATAAATAACAACGCACATGCATGTGTATTTTCTTGTGATAATGATAATAATAATGATAATGATAATAATAATAATAATAATAATATCAATAATAATAACTGTGATAATAATAATAATAATAAAATAATAATACAAGTGCATTGCATATAGACGTGCATGGTAATAAATAATAAATAGTAATGCACGTGCATCTGCATTTGCATGTGATGATAATAATAATAATAACAACTGTAGTATTAGTAGTGATAATAGTAGTAGTACCAATGCATTAGATAATAGAATATTACATGTGCATTGCATGTGCACGTGCATGGTAATAAATAATAACACACGTGCTCTGCATTTTCATGTGATGATGATGACGATGATAATAATTATAATATTAATAATATTAATAATAACAACGGATGTGATAATAGAATAGTGCACACGCATTGAATGTGCGTGTTTATGTATTTTCATGTGCATTTGTGAGTGCATTTTCATGTGATAACAACGACCACAACAACAACAACAAACACAATAATAATAATAATAATAAGAATAACAATGTATGTGATAATAAAATAACATGTGTGCATTTCATGTGCACGTGCATGGTAATAAAAAATAAAAAATAATGCACATGCATGTGCATGTGCATGTGCATGAGATAATAATAATAATAATAATAATAATAGTAATAATAATAATAATAATAACAATAACGCATGTGATAATAGAATAACGCACGTGCATTGCATGTGCAGTGCATGATAATAAATAATAACTTATAGCGCACGTGATGATAATAATAACAATAATAGTAATATTAATAACAATAGTGCATATGATAATAGAATAATGCACATGTATTAAATGTGCACGTGTATGGTAATAAATAAAAATGCACGTGCATTTTCATTTGCATTTGATTATAATAACAATAATAACAATAAGAGTAATAATAACATTAACAATAAAAATGCATGTGATAATAAAATAATGTAGGTGCGTTGCGTGTGCGCGTGCATGCTAATAAATAATAACAAACATGCATATGAATTTGCATGTGATGATGATAATAATAATAATAATTATAGTAAAAATAATAATAATAACAACAACAACAACATATGCACATGCATGGAAATAAATAATATATAACAAATAATAAATAACAACGAATGTGAAACTACATTTTCATGTGACGATAATAATAATTATAATAATAATAATAACAATAATGATAATTATAATAATTATAATGATAATAATGATAACAATAACGTGTATGATAATAGAATAACACATGTCCTAACAAACCCTAACAAAACCTAACAAACCCTAACTACCACTAAAAACCGCTAAGAACCACTTATAAACCCAAATAACACCCGAAACCCACTATTAAACCCTAAAACCCTAATAAACACTAATAAATCATAATAACCTGTAATAAACCCTAAAAAACCCTATTAGTCTCTAATAAACGCTACTAAAGCCCTAAAACCCCTAATATACAATAAAAACACAATCGATCCATAATAAAGACTAATAATCACTAAAAACCCTATCAAACCCGACAAAACACTACAAAACCCGCCAAATATTAGCCTAAAAAACCCTACAAGATGCTAATAAATGCTAACAAACCCTAATAACCCCATAATAAATCGTAACAAATAGTACCACAAAACTTGGCAAAGCCAACGCCAGCCTTTTTTAGCGATAACAAAAAAGCATTGATAAAGGGGGGTACTTTTATCAGTGCTAAAAAAAATCCCTGATAAAGGGTACCTTTATCAGCACTAAAAAAGTTCTGATAAACGTACCCCTTTATCAGCGCTTTTTTTAGCACTATTAAAGGTACCCCCCTTAACAACGCTTTTTTTAGCATTGTTAAAGGGTACTCATTTTTCAGCGCTTTTTTAGTAGCACTGATAAAGGGGGGTCTTTATCAGCGCTTTTTTAAAAGCGCTGATAAAGGGTCTGCTTCCAAAAAAAATCATTAAAAAATATATATTAATATTTTTAAAATATAATTTTAAATATATTTTAGATAAGTGTAAATATATAGTTACACTTAATATATAAGATATTTAATGAAAATGGATTATAAAAAAATTAAAAAAATATTTTTAATTAATAATTTTGTAATTATTATAATTTAATGGACATTTAATAACAATTTGAAAACTAAAATAATTAAAAAAATTAAAAAAAGATCCAAAATATGTTGAAAACGCAACTCAAACATCCAACGACCATAACTTTTGATCCGGGTGTCTGTTTGAGCTCTACCACATAGCAAATTGAAGCTTACGACGAGCTCTATGTCTTTTTGGCATAGGGGGACCCCAATAAAGGTTTTTTGAGGCCATAAAAGGTACAGAAGGCCTCCAAAACTGAGTTTTTAGTCGGGGTACCCCGATTGTTTATCATTTTGTGGATTTTTGGCCTCATTTAAGGGGGTATTATTGGATTTTTTTGGTGGGGACTGAATTTATTCCAAGGTATTACATTCATATTGAGTTTATGTCATTGAAATTTTATCATTTTTTATAATGAACTGCTATTTATAATCAAATATATAACAATATATACATATTTTTTATATATTCACAAATAAAAATTAATTTCTTAAATAAATAATTAAACATATTTACATATAACATATATTAGATTTATCTAAATAATAACTAATATCAATTTTATTTAAAATACCAATATATCAATATTTATATACAAATATATTAATCTAACTATATATGTACCTATATAATGTGTGTGTGTCTATTTGTCTGTGTCTATATATTAACAAACCGATAATATATATATATATATATTATAACATATGTATATGCATATATATATATATATATGTATAATTATACCTATATAAACACACACACACATATATATGTGTGTGTGTGTGTTGTATATATGTATTTATTTACACACACCCAAAACAAAACATATTTTATAATTTTATTGAAAACTAATCTTATAAATATATATTAATATACAAATAAATATATGGATAAAAAAGTATAACTAAATATATGTAAATAAATAGATATAACTTAATATTAATATATAAATAAATATATAAATATATACATATATAAATATAACTAACTATATATGTGTATATATACAACTATATAAATTTATATTAATACATGAATAAATATAACTATATATATATAGATATATCATTAGTTAGAGAAAAAATCAATTTATAGGAGTGGTAAGGACTTAGCGTGCATGGGGGGAGGTCTTGAGTTCAAAACCTGGTAGAGGCTGGCAGGGGCGCGCGAATGGGTGAATTGGGGGGGGGGATATATTGTTGTTAAGGGGGTCTAAAAAGCGCTGATAAAATGTGGGGCATCGTGGTTGGGTCTTGCGGGGGAGTGGGTGGGGAGGGGCAATGATAAATGGGGGGGGGGCAAGCGCTGTTAAAAAAAATATATGGATAAAAAAACGCTACATAAACCCATAAAATGCAACATAAACCCTAAAAAATGCTACATAAATCCTAAACCCTAAACACGCTACATAAACCCTAAAAATGTTACATAATTCCTAAAAAATTATACATAAAACCTAAAACCGCTAACTAAACCATAAAATCTCTACATAAACACTAAAAATGCTACATAAACTGATACAACGCTACACAAACAGTAAAAAATGCTACAAAAACCCTAAAGGCGCTCCAAAACCCTCAAAAATATTAAACCCTAATATACCATAATATAACAAATTAAACCCTAATAAACACCTAATAAACTCTAATAATCCCTAAAAATGCCTTATAATCCCTAAAAACCCTAAGAGACTCTACTCAACCCTAATAAAAACCCAAAAATGCCTAATAAACCCTAATAATGATAATAAAAACTAATAAACCCTAAAAACTCTTTAAGAAAACCTAAACAAACCTAACCAACCCTAATAGACACTAATAAACACTAATAAACCATAATAAACCCCAAAAACCCTAAAAATCTCTAATAAACCATAAATAAATCCAAATAAACCCTACTCAACCCTAACAAACCTTAACACACCATAATGAACCCTAATAAAACCCTACAAAACCCTAATAACGAAAACAAACACTAGTATACCTTAAAAAATACCTAAAAACCTAGATAAACTCTAATAAAACCTAATAAACCCTATAAAATCTCAAAAACAATTAAAAATGATAACAAACAATAAAAATGCGCTATATTACCTACAAATACCTAAAAACACTAATATAACCTAATAAAGTCAAAAAACGCTAATATATATTAAAAATCCATAAAAACCATAATAAACCATAATAAACTCTAATATAACCTATGAAACCCTAAAAACACTCAAAAACAAAATCAAAACAGTCACAAGAAATAAAAAATTCTATATTATCTAAAAATTCTTAACAAACACTAATATAACCTAATAAAGAAAAAAAACTAATAAACCCCTAACAATTCCTAATAAACCCTAAAAATACTTAATAAACCCTAATAAAAACTAATAAACCATAGTAAAACCATAAAAAACTCTAAAAATATCTTTTCAACCCTAATAAACCATGACACACCATAATAAAACCTAATAAAACCCAACTAAACCCCAATAAACAAAAAAACACAAACCAACCATTAAAAAGCCCTAGAAACCCTAATAAACCATAATAAATTCTAATAAAACTTAATAAACCATAAAAATGCTCAAAAACACTAAAAACATGCTAATAAAACCAAAAAAGTCCCAACAACCCCTCATATATATTATCAAAAACTAAAAAACACTCATATACCCTAATAAAAACACTAGCAAACCCTAGTAAACCCTAAAAATCCATAACAAACCCTAATAAACAGTACTCAACCCTAATAAACCCTAATAAAACACTAAAATACCTACTCAACCCTAATAAACCTTAACACACTATAATAAACCATAAAAAACCCTAAAAACACAAATATACCATTAAAAATCCCTAAAACCCTAATAAATGCAAATAAAATCTAACAAAGATTAAAAGCACTAATAAACCCTAATAAACACTACTATACCCTAAAAAACCTAATATACCCTCTTAAAAATTAATAAACCATAATGAACGATAATAAACCCTAATAAATCATAAACATACCCAAATATACCATAATATAACATAATATACACTAATAAACCCAACTCAATCCTAATTAAACCCTAAAAATACCTAATAAACCCTAATAAACTTTAACACACCATAATAAACCCTAATAAAATATTAATAACCCCCACTGAATCCTTTAAAATGCTAATATACCATTAAAAAACCCTAAATCACTAACAAAACATAATAAATGTTAATAACACCTATAAACTCTAAAAAATGCTAGTAAACCCTAAAAACATCTAATAATAATAATAGTACAACCGCACATGCATTTTCATGTGCTTGTGCATGGTTTAAAAAATAAATCATAACACACGTGCATGTGCATATGTCTGCGCATTTGCATGTGAATGATAATAAATAATAAATTATAAATAATAATGAATGTGAATTACAAGTGTATGTGCATTTGAATGTGAATGATAATAAATAATAACGCACATCCAAGTGCATGTGAATGTGCATGGTAATAAACAATAAATAATAACTAAGTCCACGTGAATGTGAATTTTCATGAGAATGATAATAAATAATAAATAATAACACATGTTATAATAGAATAATGCACGCACATTGCATCTGCATGTGCATGGGAATAAATAATAATAACACATGCGATAGTAGAATAACGCAAGTGCATTGCATTTGAATGTGCATGATAATAAATAATATATAATAACGAACATGCATTAGAATTTACATGTAATGATAATGATAATGACGCATGCATGTGCATGGTAATAAATAATAAATAACAACGCACATGCATGTGCATTTGTATTTGATGATACAAACAACAACAACAACAACAACAAAAATATTAATAGAATAACTCAAGTGCATTTCATGTGAACGTGCATAGTAGTAAATAATGAATAAATAATAATAAATAAGAATGCACAAGCACGTTCATGTGAATTTAAATTTGATGATAATATTAATAATACTAATTGTAATAATAATAATAATAACGCATGTGTGTGCGCATGCATGATAATAAATAATAAATAACAACGCACATGCATGTGATAATGATAATAATAATAATAATGATAATGATAATAATAATAATAATAATAATAATAAAGGAATAATATAAGTGCATTGCATATGCACGTGCATGGTAATAAATAATAAATAATAATGCACGTGCATCTACATTTGCATGTAATGATAGTAATAATAACAGCAGTAGTAATAGTAGTAGTAGTAGTAGTGATAATAGTAGTAGTACCATTGTATGTGATAATAGAATATTGAATGTGCATTACATGTGCACATGCATGGTAATAAATAATAATGCGGGTCCATTTCTTTTTTCATGTGATGATGATGATTATAATAATATTGTTATTATTATTATGAATAATAACAATGCATATGATAATAGAATAACGCACGTGTATTGAATGAGTGTGTATGAGAATTAGCATGTGCATTGGCATGTGATGATAATAACAATAACAACAACAACAACAATAATAACCACACTAATAATAATAACAATAATAATAACAATGCATGTGATAATAAAATAACGTGTGTGCATTGCATGTGCTTGTGCATGGTAATAAAAATATAATAATAATACACATGCATGTGTATGTGCATGTGGATGAGATGATGATAATAATAATAATAATAACAGTAATAATAAATTATAGTTGTTTGAAAAAACAGCAGACATGACAAAAATGCTAGAAATGGGGTGTCGAGAAACCTAACAAATCACAGAATCATTGAAAAAGGCATAACTTCTTCTTCGGGTGTCCATTTATGCTTCGTGAATAGTCAAAATGAATCTCATGTAATGAACTATGATAAAAACAGGTGCTGGAGGCCGAACAGTCACAGAGATCAGAAGTTATGACCATTTAAAGAAAAATTTGATAGGGATCTGTACATAGAAATGGAGTTTTGGAGGCCTTCTGATGGGTTTCTGAGATTTTAGGGACTAAAATATGACTTCAACTATGTTCAAGTCATCCTTCTGGGTAGATCTCTTTGCTACTTTAAATTTGATATGTTGGAGAGCTCAAACGGACAACCGAAGCGAATGTTATGGTCGTTTGAAGTTGATTTTTTTTGAGTGGTATGACTTATAAATATTATATTTCTTTGATCTTATCATAGTATCTACTAAACTTGGTCCTCAATCATAAAAAATTCCTCGATTTGACCGGTAACAATGCTCAAATGGACACCCGATGGAGAAGTTATGCCTATTTTAGTGAGTTGTGGGTTTCTCAGGTTTTTAGGCGCTAGGAGAGTTTCTCAATTTAAAACAATAATAACTTCTTCTACGTGTCACTACTGGAATCTCAGGTTTTCCCAACACTTGTATTCCAATGGTTCAAACGAACCGTTGGTATAGTTGTTCTTTACCAACGGTTTGAATAATCCGTTGGTAAAGATGTGTAGAAATTGGGTTTTCCCAACGGTTTTAGAAAACCATTGGGAAAGATGGATAGAAATCGAGTTTTCCCAACAGTTTTTAAAATACGTTGGGAAAATTTTCCCCCAAATTCTAAAGCAGGCGACCCCCACCCCGATTCGAGAGGCAGACCCCAACAGAAGAAGACCCCGATTCTAGAAGTCGTTCCAGAAGCACTGTCCGACTTCGAGAATCCCTTGAGAAGCCACAAATCAAGAAGCACTGCCAAACTCCAGAAGCATTGCCCGATTTCTAGAAACCCCCATAGAATAGCAGAGAAATCATTTCCCCTAATTTCCAGAAGGCGGCAGTGAACCCTAACTTGAGTTCTTCCATCCGATCAGCTGCAACTCCCCCATTCAGGTAAGACTCTTTAAACCCCTAATGTTTAGTGTTGGTTTTTAATTTATTTTATTTTATTATGGACTTATAGTGATTATGTATTGGGTTCCTTTGGTCATGAATTTCGGGTGAGTTATTCTTAAGTTCTTCTTAGTGATCATTGTATTCATAAAGTGTGCCTAATGTTTTTTGTAGGTGTTGGTTTTGTTTTTATGATTCCAACGTTCGATTTTTTTTAATAATAAAACCTATTTATATTTTAATGATATAAATGAGTGGCTGGTACCACTCAATGTGGCCGGTACCACTCAAAGTGGCCGGTACCCGCCTCAATCTGAGGCACGGTGTGGCCGGTACCACTCAAAGTGTCTTTCTATTGTTTAAAATGGATAATCTTTTTAGCAAAAAGAACTGGCATACGAAAAACCAACCAAACACATTAGGATTGTGTTAATACTTTAGGAAAATTATCCATGGGTCATTTGTGACGTGTACGAGTCAACCCTGCCTCAATTCGAGGCACGGTGTGGCCGACAACAATCAAAGTGTCTCACTTTTATTTGAAATGGACAACATTTTAAGTGAAAACAATAACTGGCATACAGAAAACTAACCAAACGCATTCGGATTGTGTTGATACTTCAACAAAACGATCCATGGGTGAATTTTGAAATGGTTGTACAGACGACACGTCAATCGGAGGTGTCGTGTGACCGTGGTGGCCGAAAACGCACTCCGCGTGTCGTAAATGGCCAAAACATGCGTTTAACAGTCAAATGCATGCCGAACGACATCAGAATGACCTGAAATAAAACAAAAACACCATAATTATTAATCATGAGATGTATGAGGAGACGACACATCATTCGGACGTGCGGATTGCATGACACGGATGAATATGTGGTTTTTAGGTGTTCGACGTGCTGGAAAAGCGCGCGTGGGGTGTTCGAAACTGGCCGAACGACCTCGGAATACCATGAAATCGAACAACAACAAAGGGTGGGTGAATTGTGAAATGGTCGTCTAGACAGCACGTCAGTCGGAGGTGTCATGTGACCGCGGTGGCTGAAAATACACTCCGCGTGTCGTAAATGGCCAAAACATGCATTTAACGGTCAAATACATGTTGAACAACATCGGAATGACTTGAAATCACACGAAAACACCCTAATTATTTTTTTTGTGAGGTGTAAGAGAAGACGACACGTCATTCGGACGTGCGGATTGCGTGAAACAGCTCAATATGTGTTTTTTAGGTTTTCAGCGCGCTCGAAAAGCGTATGTGGGGTGGTCGAACTGGACGAACGACCTCAGAATCCCTTGAAATAGGACGACAACAAAGGGTGGGTGAATTTGGAAATGGTCGTCCAGACGGCACGTCAATCGGAGATGTCGTGTGACCGCGGTGGCTGAAAACGCACTCCGCGTGTTGTAAATGTCCAAAACATGCATTTAATAGTCAAATGCATGACGAACGACATCAGAATGACTTGAAATCACACAAAAACACCCTAGTTATTATTCGTGAGATGTACGAGGAGACAGAATATCATTCAGATGTGCGGATTGCGTTGCATGGCTGAATATGTGTTTTTAGGTGTTCGGAGCGCTCAAAAAGCGCGCGTGGGGTGGTCGAAACTGGCCGAACAACCTCAAAATGCCATTAAATCGGACGACAACAATGGGTGGGTGAATTTTGAAATGGTTGGCTAGAAGGAATGTCAATCAGAGGTTTTGTGTGACCACAATGGCCGAAAACGCACATCGCGTGTTGTAAATGGCCAAAACACGCGTTTAACGGTCAAATGAATTACGAACGACATCAGAATGACATGAAAACACACGAAAACACCTTAATTATTATTCTTGAGGTGTAAGAGGAGATGAAACATCATTCAGACGTGTGTATTGTGCGACACGGCTGAATATGTGTTTTTTAGGTGTTCGGCGCGCTCGAAAAGCGCGCGTGGGGTGGTCGAAACCAGCTGAACGACCTCGTAATGCCATGAAATCAGACGACAATAAAGGGTGGGTGAATTGTGAAATGTTCAGCCAGACGACACATCAATCGGAGGTGTTTTGTGACCGCAGTGGCTGAAAACGCACTTGGCGTGTCATAAATGGCCAAAACATGCGTTTAACGGTCAAATGCAAGCCGAACGACATCAGAATGACTTGAAATCACACGAAAAAACCCTAATTATTATTCGTGAGTTTTATGAGGAGACGGAACGTCATTAGGATGGGCAGATTGTGCGGCACGGCTGAATATGTGATATTTAGGTGTTCGGCGCGCTCGAAAAGCGCACGTGGGGTTGTCGAAACCGACCAAAAGATCTCGGAATGCCATGAAATCGGATGACAACAAAGGGTGGGTGAATTTTGAAATGGTCGGCTATACAGCACGTCAATCAGAGGTGTTGTGTGACCGCGGGGGCCGAAAACGCACTCTGCGGGTCGTCAATGGCCAAAACATGTGTTTAACGGTCAAATGCAAGCCAAACAACATCAGAAGACTTGAATTCACATGAAAACACCCTAATTATTATTCGTGAGGTGTACGAGATAAATACACGTCATTCGGGCACATGGATTTCACGGCACGGCTCAATATTTGTTTTTTAGGTTTTCAGCACGCTCAAAAAGCACACATGGGGTGGTCGAAATGGCCGAACAACCTCAGAATGCCATGAAATCAGAGGACAACAAAGGGTGGGTGAATTATGAAATGGTTGGCTAGACGGAACATCAATCGGAGGTGTTTTGTGACCACAGTGGCCGAAAATGAACTTCACGTGTTGTAAATGGCCAAAATATGTGCTTAACGGTCAAATGCATGCCGAACGACATCAGAATGACTTAAAATCACAAAAAAAAACACCCTAATTATTATTCTTAAGCTGTACGAGGAGATGTAACATCATTTGGAAGCCTGAATTGTGCGACCTGGATGAATATGTGTTTTTTAGGTGTTTGGCGCGCTCAAAAAGCGCGCGTGGGGTGGTTGAAACCGGAAGGATGACCTCAGAATTCCATGAAATAGGAAGACAACAAAGGGTGGGTGAATTTTGAAATGGTTAGCCAGATAGCACGTCAATCGGAGGTGTCGTTTGATCGCGGTGGCCGAAAACGAACTCTGCGTGTTGTAAATGCCCAAAACACGCGTTTAACATTAAAATGCATGCCGAACGACATTGTAATGACTTCAAATCACCCGAAAACATCCTAATTATTATTCATGAGATCTCCGAGGAGACAGCACGTCATTCGGACCTGCGGATTTTGCGGCACGATAGAATATGTGGTTTCTAGGTGTTCGGCGCACTCGAAATGCACACGTGGGGTGGTCGAAACTGGCCGAACGACCTCGGAATGCCATGAAATCGGACGACAATAAAGGATGGGTGAATTTTGAAATGGTTGGCTAGACGACATGTTAATTGGAGGTGTTGTGTGACCGCGGTGGCCGAAAATGCACTCTGCATGTCATAAATGGCTAAAACATGCATTTAACGGTCAAATGCATGTCGAACGACATCGGAATGACTTGAAATCACATGAAAACACCCTAATTATTATTCGTGAGGTGTAAGAGAAGATGACACGTCATTCAAATGCACGGATTGCTTGGTATGACTCAATATGTGTTTTTTAGGTTTTTGGCGTGCTTGAAAAGCGCGCATGGGGTGGTCAAAACTAGCCGAATGACCTAAGAATGCCATGAAATCAGACGACAACAAAGGGTGGGTGAATTGTGAAATGGTCGGACAGACGACAAGTCATTCAGAGGTGTTGTGTGACTGCGCTGGCCGAAAATGCACTTCGTGTGTCGTAAATGGCACAAACATGCTTTTAACGGTCAAATGCATGCCGAACGACATCAGAATGACTTGAAATCACACTAAAACACACTAATTATTATTCGTGAGGTATAAAAGGATAAAAAATGTCATTCTGACATGCGGTTTGCGTGGCATGGCTGAATATATGTTTTTTAGGTGTTTGGCGCACTTGAAAAGCGTGCGTGGGGTGGTCGAAATCGGCCGAACGCATTCAAATTGTGTTGATACTTTAGGAAAACAATCCATGGGTCATTTTTGACGTGTACGAGTCAACCCCGCCTCAATTCGAGGAATGATGTAGCCGGTACCACTCAAAGTGTCTTTCTTTTGTTTAAAATGGATACGCTTTTAAGTAAAAACAACCGATATGCGGAAACTGACCAAATAGATTCGGATTGTGTTGACACATTAGGAAAACAATCCACGGGTCATTTGTGACATGTACGAGTCAACCCCGCATCAATCCGAGGTGCGTTGTGGCCGACACCACTCAAAGTGTCTCTCTTTTGTTTTAAAAGGACATCATTTTAAGTGAATACAACAAGTGAAATTTACACTCATCAACGATAGTCGCAAAATTGTTTTCATGAGTTGGGTAGTTTCACTCATGGGGTCATAAGTGAAGAGACTACTAAGAAAATACATTTCCACCACATATTATAAAAAATACAAGTTCAATTCAAAAATCATCACAAATCATTACACACCCAAATCTTGGATCAGAAAAAAAAATTGGTATTTAAGCCAATTTCAAACTCTTGTTCAACTCTAATAAGTATTTCTCACACTATTCTACCTATTATAATTTGATGGGGATTTGGGGGGGGGGGTTGTGCAGGGGTGAGGTGAATTACTACTGGAAGAGTGGTTGTCATTTGAAGATAGAAATGGGTGTAAATAATGTTTGAGTTATTGAAACAATTATTAACTCTATTTGATGATTGTTGTCATAAGAAGATTGAATTAGGAAATTGTAGTACATGACATGGTTGGAAGAGTTTGATGGGTTAATGTGTTTTTTGTGCTATTTTAGGTGTTTTTTATGTTGTTTTAAGTTTGTATGTGGTTTTTGTGATATTTTTTATGCAGGTGTACTGGAGGGGCTACTGGAGGGATGATGTGCTACAGTTTGAAAAACACATTACCAATGGTTTTAAACTGTTGGAAAAACACATTCCCAACGGTTTTAAACCGTTGGTATAAATGTTCTTGAAAAACACATTACCAATGGTTTTAAACCGTCGGTATAATATTTGTCTAAATAGAAATTTAAAAACTATACCAACGGTTTAAAACCACTGGTATAGTGTTTAATATATACCAACAGTTGTCAAACCGTTGGTAAAAACATTTACACTCAGTATTTCCAATGGTTTGTAAAATCGTTGGAAATTCTCCAATTACACTGCCTTTACCAACGGTTATACAAAAACCGTTGGTAATGGGCTACTGCCACGCCTTACTTTCCAACGGTTTGCCGAGCCGTTGGTATACTATATACCAACGGTTTGGCAGCCTTTACCAACGGTTTTAAACCATTGGTAAAGGTTTAATTTCTAGTAGTGTGTGTTAATTTTGGCTCTACCACATATAAAATCAAATATTGTTAAACTATACACACTCTGGTAACCACTGTAACCCTTTTTGACATTCTTCAACCCCCCAAAAGACCCAAAATCCCTTTGGATGGTCACAAGATTGGATTCTGGTGTCCGTTTTGAAATAACTTCTTTTATGGGTGTCTGTTTTCCTCTACCACATATCAAATTTAAGCTTGTGGCCATACCTACACTCCTATAACCACTGAAGCATCTTTTCACATCCTTGAAGGCCCAAAAAGGTACTTTTACCTTCTAAAAGACCATAACTTCTACTCTGGGAGTCGGTTTTGCCTCTATCATATATCAAATCGAAGGTTTCAACTAGATCTACAAATATTTGACCAATAAGAACACCTTATCATCTTATTTAAGTCTCAAAAGGTCATTAAGTCCTCCAAATGACCATATCTTCTACTCTAGGTATCTGTTTCACCTCTACCACATATCAAATTGAAGCTTGCGACTAGCTCTACACATCTGTGAAAACCATGAACAAATAAATAACCCTAACAAACCATGAATAACCCCCATAAACTTTAAACACCATTACAAACCATGAAAAACCCTAACAAACCCGAACAAACACTAACAGATCCTAACAAACCATATCAAACCCCAAAAAACCCTAAAAAACATAACAACCCTTACAAAACCCTAACAAACCCTAATAGACCTGAAAAAAGCTCTAACAAACCCCAAGAGGATCTAAGAAACCCCAATAAACCCAAAAAACCTGAAGAAACCCTAAAAACCCATAAGAAACCATAAGAAACCCTAACAAAACCCTAAAAACCCTAAAAAACCCTAAGAAAACCTAAGAAACACTAACACACCCTTAGAAACCCTAACACGCCCTTTGAAACCCTAACACACCCTTAAACACCCTATCACACCATTAGAAACCCCAACACACCCATTGAAACCCTAACACAACCTTAGAAACCCTTAAAAACAATAGCAAACCCTTAGAAACACTAACCCACCCATAAAAACCCTAACTCACCCATAGAAACCATAACACACCCTTAGAAACCCTAAAAAATACTTAGACACCATAAATCACTCTAATAAGCCCAAATAAATCCTAAAAAACCCTACCAACCAATAATAAACCATAACAAAACCTAATAAACCCTAAACCCCACTACTAAACCCTAAAAAACACTAATAAATCATAATAAAACCTAAAAAACCTATTAGACCCCAATAAAATCTACAAAATACCAAAAAACCAAAATATACAACAAAAATGCTATTAAACCATTCAAAATGCTAATATTAAAAAAACCCTAACAATCCTGGAAAAATCTGAAAAAACCCTATAAAACCATAAAATCCCAAAAAACCCTAAAAAACTCTAAAAAACCATAAAACCCTAAAAAATCCTAAAAACCCTAAAAAACCCTAAAAAATCCTGAAACCCCTAAAACACGAAAAAACTGAAAAAAAAACGAAAAAAACCAAAAAACCCTAAAAAACATTAAAAAACATAAAAAAAACTCAAAAAATGCTAAAAACGCTAAAAACCCTAAAAACACTAAAAAGCCTAGAAAGCCTAAAAATGCCTAACAAAACCCAAACCAACCCTATGAAACCCTTAAAAACCCTAAAAATCCCCTAGCAAACCCTAAAAACTTCAAAAGAAACCCTAATACACCATAAAGACCCCTAAAAACCCTAAAGAACCACCAAAGCCACTAAAAACTCTACATAAACTCTAACTATTACTACAAAAAAATGAAAAATGCTTCAAAACCCACAAAAAGAAACAAAACCCCCAAAACGCTAAAATAACCCTAACAAAGCATAAAAAATCCAAAAACACCCATAAAACCCAAAAGAACGCCTAAAACCCCAAACAACTCAAACAAACTGTAACAAACCCTAAAAACCCTAACAAAACCTAAAAAACCCTAACAACCACTAATAACCCCTATGAATCACTAATAAACGCTAATAATCCCTAAAACCAACTATTAAACCCAAAAACCCTAATAAACACTAATAAATTGTAATAACCTGTAATAAACCACAAAAAAACTCAATTAGACCCTAATAAATGCTACAAAAGCCCTAAAACCACTAATATACAATAAAAAACACTATTAAACCATAATAAACTCTAATAATCAGTAAAAACCCTACCAAACCCGGAAAAACACTACAAAAACCTCTTAATAATAGCCTACACAACCCTACAACTCCTAATAAACCCTAAAAAATCTTAATAACCCCAAAATAAATCGTAACAAACCCTAAAAGACCCAAATAAATCGTAAAAAATCCTAAAAACGCATAATAAATCGTAACAAACTGAAACAAATGATAACAAACACCGAATAAACCACAATAATACCCTAACAAATCATAATAAATCCTAATAAATCATAAAAAACCCAAATACACATCAATAAACCCTAAAACCTAAAATAAACCCTAATAAACCCTAATAAATCCTAAATAACCCATAAAAGGTTGATAAACCATAAAAAATCTATTAATAACAACAAAAGCCCAATAAAACTCTAATAGACAATAAAAACGCTAATAAACTTTAACAAATCCTAAAGAATGCTAATAAACCCTAAAGAACCCTAATAAACCCTAAAAATCATATTAAACTCTAAAGAACACTAAAAAACCCTAAGGAACCCAAAAATGATAAAACGCATTATATAAACCCTAAAAACCACTACAATACCCAAACAAACCCTAAAACACACTAAAAAACCCTAACAACCCCTATCAATTCCAAAAAAACAAATAAACCCATAAACCACACCTAAAATCCATTAAAAAGTCATCAGATACCATAAAAACCACAAAATACCCGTTAACAACCCTTAAAAATCCTAAAAAACTACAAACCAAAAACAACCACAAAAAACCCTAAAAAATGATTCAAATAGAAACATAAACCCTAAAATGTTACATAACCCCTTAAAAATGAAACAAAAACCCTAAAAATGCTACATAAACCAAAAAACGCAACATAAACCAAAAAAATGCTACATAAACCCTAAAAGCACTACATAAACCCTATAATTGTAACATAAACCCTAAAAACAGAACATACACCCTAAAAACACAACATAAACATTTAAAAACGCTACATAAAACCTAAAAACATAATAGAAACCATAAAAACACTACATGAACCATAAAAACATTAGGTACCCTAAAAATGCAACATAAATGCTACATCACCCCTAAAAATGCTACATAAACACAGAAAAAGCAACATAAACCCTAAAAAATGCTATATAAAACCTAAACCCTAAACACGCTACATAAATCCTAAAAATGTTACATAAACCCTAAAAATGATATATAAAATCTAAAACTTCTAACTAAACCATAAAAATGCTAAATAAACACTAAAAATGCTACAAAACCTCTAATAATACTACACAAACCCAAAAAATGCTACAAAACCCCTCAAGAGGCTTTAAAAACCTGAAAAATATTAAACACGGATATACCATAATATAAAAAATTAAACTGTAACAAACCCCTAATAAATGCTAGCAATCCTAATAAACACCTTATAATCCCTAAAAACTCTAAGAAACTCTACTCAACCCTAATAACACCCCAAAAATAACTAATAAACCCTAATAAATGATAATAAAACCAAATAAACCCTAAAAACACTTTAAGAAAACCTAAACAACCATAACCAACCCTAATAGACACTAATAAACACTAATAAACCCTAACAAACCTCAAAAAACACTAAAAATCCCTAATAAACCATAAGTAAAGCCAAAATAAACCCTACTCAACCCTAACAAACCTTAACACACCATAATAACCCCTAATAAAACCCTAAAACCCCTAATAATGAAAAAAATGCTAGTATACCTTAAAAAATCTCTAGAAACCCTGATTAACTCTAATATAACCTAATAAACCCTAAAACACTCACAAACAATAAAAAACGTTCACAAACAATAAAAACACGCTATATTACCTAAAAATACCTAAAAACAATAATATAACCTAATAAAGACAAAAAATGCTAATATACGTTAAAATCCCTAGAAACCCTAATAAACCAAATTAAATTCTAATATAACATAAGTAACCCTAAAAACCCTCACAAACAAAAAAAACACTCACAATCAAAAAAATACGCTATATTATTTAAAAAGACCTAACAAACACTAATATAACCTAATAAAACAAAAAAAAACTAATAAAACCCTAAAAAACATTAATAAACCATAAAAATCCTTAATAAACCCTAATAAAAACTAATAAACCCTAATAAAAACAAAATAAAACCCTAAAATTAACTTCTCAACCCTAATAAACCTTGAAACACCATAAAAAACCTAATAAAATCTAACTAAACCCCAAAAAACAAACAAAAATGAAAACAAATCATTATAAAGCCCTAGAAACCCTAACAAACCATAATAAATTAAAATAAAAGCTAACAAAGCATTAAAAATGCTCACAAACACTAAAAACACACTAATAAAACCTAAACATTCATAACAACTCCTCATATATATTAACAAAAACTAAAAAACACTCATATACCCTAATAAAAACACTAACAAACCCTAAAAATCCCTAAAAATCCCTAAAAAAACCCTAATAAACCTTACTCAACCCTAATAAACCCTAATAAAACCTTAAAGATACCAACTCAACCATAATAAAACCCTATAAATACCTACTCAGCCCTAATAAACCTTAACACACCATAATAAACCATTGTAAACCCAAGTAAACACTAAAAAAATACAAATATACCATTAAAAAGCCCTTTAACCCCTAATAAATGCTAATGAAACCTAACAAAGCTTAAAAGAGCTAATAAACCCGAATAAAAACTACATAACACTAAAAAACCACAATATACCCTCTTAAAAATTAATAAACCATAATGAACCATAATAAACCCTAATAAATCTGAACCATACCCAAATAACCATAATATACCATAATATACCCTAACAAACCCAACTCAATCCTAATAAATCCCTAAAAATACCTAATGAACCCTAATAAACCTTGACACACCATAATAAACACAAATAAAATCCTTATAACCCCCACCAAACCCTAAAAACGCTAATATACCATTAAAACCCTTAAACCGTAACAAATCATAATAAATGATAATAACACCTGAAAATCCTAAAAAATGACAGTAAACCCTAAAAATTCCTCTAATAATAACAGTAGAATTAATGCATGTGCTATGCAAATGCATGTTCATGGTTTAAATAATAAATCATAACGCACGTGCATGTGCATATGCCTGCGCATTTGCATGTGAATGAAAATAAATAATAAATTATATATAAAAACGCATGTGAATTGCATGTGTATGTGCATGTTCATGTGAATGATAATAAATAATAAACAATTATTCACATTCAAGTACATGTGCATGTGCATGTGCATGGTAATAAACAATAAATAATAACCAAGTTCACATGAATGTGCATTTGCCTGTGAATGATAATAAATACTAAATAATAACACATGTGATAATATAATAACACACGTGTATTGCATGTGCACGTGCATTAGAATAAATAATAACAACACGTGTGATAATAGAATAACGCAACTGCATTGAATTTTCATGTGCATGATAATAAATAATATATAATAACACACCTACATGTGCATTTACATGTAATGATAATGATAATGGCGCATGCACGTGCATGGAAATAAATAATAAATAACAATCCACATGCCTGTGCATTTGTATTTGATGATAGAAACAACAAGAATAATAATAATAATAATAATAATAATAATAATAATAATAATAATAATAATAATAATAATAGAATAACACAAGTGCATTTCATGTGCACGTGCATAGTAGTAAATAATAAATAAATAATAATAAATAAGAATGAACATGTATGTGAATGTGCATTTACATTTGATGATAATATTAATAATACTAATAATAATAATAATAATAATAATAATAACGCATGCACGTGCATGGTAATAATGAATAAAAAACAATGCACATGCATGTTCATTTTCATGTGATAATGATAATAATAATGATAATGATAATGATAATAATAATAATAAGAAGAATAATAAGTGTGACTAAAATAATAATAATAATAATAATAATAATAAAAGAATAATACAAGTTCATTGCATATGCACGTACATGGTAATAAATAATAATTAATAATACACGTGCATCTACATTTCTATGTGATGATAGTTATAATAACAGCAGTAGTAATAATAGTAGTAGTAGTGGTGATAATAGTAGTAGTACTAATGCATATGATAATAGAATATTGAATGTACATTACGAGTGCATGTGTATGGTAATAAATAATAACTCCCGGGCATTGCATTTGCATGTAATGATGATGATGATGATAATAATAATAATATTATTATTAATTATATTAATAATATCAATGCACATTCATTGAAGGTGCGTGTATGTGAATTTGGATGTGCATTTTCATGTGATGATAATAATAACAACAACAACAACAACAACAACCATAGTAATAATAATAACAATAATAATAACAACGCGTGTGATAATAAAATAACGTGTGTGCATTGCATGTGCACGTGCATGGTAATAAAAGTAAAATAATAACGCACATGCATGTGCATGTGAATTTGCATGATATGATGATAATAATAATAATAATAACAGTAATAATAAGTTATAGTTGTTTGAAAAAACAGCAGACGGGACAAAAGTGCAAGAAATGGTGTCTCGAAAAACCTAACAAATCATAGAGTCATTAAAAAAGGCATAAATTATTCTTTAGGTGTCCATATCTATTCTTTGAATAGTCAAACTAAATCTCATGGAACGAACTATGATAAAAATAGGTGTTGGAGGCCGGACAGACACACAGATCAGAAGTTATGATCGTTTTAAGAAAAATTCGACAGGGATCCGGACACAGAAATGGAGTTTTGGAGGACTTCTGATGGTTTTTTGAGATTTTAGGGTCCCAAACATGACATGAAATTTTTTCAAGTTATACTTGTACATATATCTATTCGTTTCCTTTGATTTGATATGTGATAGAGCTCAAACGGACAACCGGAGTGAAAGTTATGGCAGTTTGATGTTGGACTTTTTTTGGAGTGGTATTACTAATATATCTTCTGTTTCTTTGATCTTCTCACGGTTTCGATTAGACTTTTTCCTCACTCATCTCAGGATCATCTATTTAACTAGTCATAGTGCTCAAACGGACACCCAAAGGAGAATTTATGCCTATTTTAGTGAGTTGCGGGCTTCATAGGTTTTTAGGCGCCAGGAGGGTTGCTCAATTTAAAACGACAAAAACTTCTGCTATGTGTGTTCATATTGGTTCTTCCACATATTAAATCGATGATTGTGAAAATATACACACTCTGGTAACCACTGGAACTCTTTTTGGCATTCTTCAACCACCAAAAAGACCCAAAATCCCTTTGGATGGTCAAAAGATTGGCTTCTGGTGTCCGTTTTGCAATAACATCTTGTATGGGTGTCCATTTTGCCTCTACCACATATCAAATCGAAGCTTTAGACTATAACTACACTCCTAGAACCACTAAAGCACCTTATCACAGCCTTGAAGGCCCAAAAAGGTACTTAAACCCTCTAAAAGACCATAACTTCTACTCCAGGAGTCCGTTTTGCCTCTATAATATATAAAATCGAAGCTTTTGACTAGATCTACACATCTGTGACCAATAAGAACTCCTTATCATGTTCCTGAAGAACCAAAAGGTTCTTAAGTCCATCAAATGACCATAACTTCTTCTTTGGGTGTCCGTTTCACCTCTACCGCATATTAAATTGAAGCTTGCGACTATATCTACACATATGTGACAACCATGAACAACTAAATAACCATAAAAACCATGAATAACCCCATAAAAACTAAAAACAATTAAAAACCATGCAAATTCCTAACAAACCCTAACAAAACCTAATAAACCCTAACAAACCCCAAAAACCGTAAAAAACCTAACAAACCCTAAAAAACCCTAAAAACACTAACAAGCCCAAACAAACCCCAAGAAGAACTATTAAACCCCAATAAACACTAAAAACCCTATGAAACCCTAAAAAACCATAAGAAACCATATGAAATCCTAGCATAACATTAGAAACCCTAAAAGAACTAAGAAAACCTTAAGAAAACCAAAGAAACACTAACAAACATTTAGAAACCCTATCACACCCTTAGAAACCCTAACACTCCCTTAGAAACCCTAGCACACACTTAGAAACCCCAACAATCCCATAGAAACCCTGACACAACCATAGAAACCCTTAGAAACCGTAGCACACCCATAGAAATGCTAACCCGCACATAAAAACCCTAACCCAACCTTAGAAACCCTAACCCAACCTTAGAAACCCTAACACACCCTTAGAAACCCTAACAAACCCTTAGACAACATAAATAACTTTTATAAGAACTCATAAATCCTAAAAAACCCTGCCAACCAATAATAAACCATAATAAACCTTAATAAACCCTAAATCCCACTACTAAACCCTAATAAACACATATAAATAGTAATAAACCCTAAAAAACCTATTAGACCCGTATAAAAGTAACAAAATACCTAAAAAACCTAATATACCACAAAAATGCTATTAAACCATTCAAAATGCTAATATTCACAAAAAACCCCTAACAAACCTGAAAAGACCTGACAAAACCCTAAAAAACAATAAAAACCAAAAAAACCCCTAAAAACCCCAAAAAACCCCAAAACCCTAAAAACCCTAAAAATCCTAAAAACCTTAAAAACCCTAAAAACCCCTAAAACCACTAAAAAATGGAAAAACCAAAGAAAACCCGGAAAAAAACCTAAAAACCCCTAAAAAACCTCAAAAATCCTCAGAAAACCATAAAAAACAAAAAAATAACTAAAAATTCTAAAAGAACCCTTAAGGAGTTAAAATTCCTAACAAAGCACTAACCAACCCTATGAAAGCCTTAAAAACACTAAAATCCCCTATCAAACCCTAAAAACCTCAAAATAATCTTTAATACACCATAAAGAACCCTAAAAAACCCTAAAAAACCTAAAAACCCTAAAGAACCACTAAAGCCACTAACAACTCTAAATAAACCCTATCAATTGTTACAAAAACCTGAAAAATACTTCAAAACCCAAAAAACACAACAAAACCCCAAAAAATGCTAAAATAACCCTAATAAAGCATAAAAAATTCAAACACACCCATTAAACCTAAAAAAACGCATAAAACCCCAAACAACTCAAACAAACCGTAACAAACCCTAAAACCCCTAACAAAACCTAACAAACACTAACAACCACCAATAACCCCTAAGAACCACTAATAAAACCTAATAACCCATAATACCCACTATTAAACCCTAAAACCCAAATAAACACTAATAAATCATAATAACCTATAATAAACCCTAACAAACTCTATTAGACCCTAATAAATGCTACAAAAGAACTAAAACCCCTAATATACAATAAATAAGCGTTCAAAACCCCCCGGAGGCCACAGAGTGGTGGATATCTTCCTTCCCTTGCGACGCTAGGGTTCTCCTTCGGTTCTTCCTCCTTCCCCCTCTGGCGTGGTATGGCCTTGGTGTCCATGGCTTCATCCTGGAATGGCATCGATGGAGGTTTCCCCTAGTGCGCCTCTACTTCGTTTTGATCTGGTGTTGGCTTTGTCATGCCTTGCAGCTTCGGGATCTGCAACAGCTTCAGATCATTTGTTGATGGCTTTGGTTCATGTGGATTTGACTCCGTCTCCCCTGGCTTCGGATCCCCTGTCTGGCTTCAGTTTTCACTTCGATTTTGGGTTTCTAGGTTGGTGTATTCCTTTCTAGATTTGGGTTCTTTATATGGTTTCAGGATCTCGGTGTTTGGCTTGGTTTTCCTATTATCTTCTTCGGCGCTCTCCTGTCCTACGAACCTTGTCGCGGCTTCCGTGCATTCATAGCCGACTCCATGCCGTTCGTTGCCGGCTGCGGTGGGTTCCTCCTTGGCCGCGAGATCCAGCCACGACTGTGGTGTTCCTGGCTATTGGCTTTGATATCCCAGCTCGACCTCTTCTCGGCCAGATGGCGATCCGGGTGTGCTCTGGTCTCCTCAGGCTCAGCTCCATTGTCTTGGAGGGGGGAGGCCCTGTTTTTCGACTCCTTTGGTTTCCTGCGCTTCTGAATTTTTGACGTTGGTGAATTATTGTGGTAAGTGATTTTTCTGTTTGCTATTTTTGGTTGCTGAGTGAGGGAAGGTGATGATGTTAATTGATGGTGAATGCTGTGATGGTGTCTTGTTTGTGGCTACAAGAGGTGGATGTTTGGTGGTACTGAAGCTAGGTCGATGATGTTGCTACTTTTGGTCTGGTGCGGCTGTTTACGGGTTCTGTTTGGATTGGAGGTGATGCTGGGGACTTTCTTTTTCTACTTTGTTTCTTTTGTTTTCTTTTTGGTCTTTTCTTTTTGGTTTTTTTGGGTTTGGGTCTGTTAGGGGTTTTTGGGTGTGGGTTATTTGACTCCTCCCCTCCCTTGTCTGTTGCATCTTTTTTTCAAATGAATTTGGAGGGGGGTCGGGAATAGCTTGGCCTCTCTATCTTCCTCTCCCTAATATACAATAAAAACACTATTAAACCATAATAAACCCTAATAATAACTAAAATCCTATCAAACCCGACAAAACGCTACAAAAATCTCCAAATAATAGCCTACAAAACCCTCCAACCTACTAATAAACCCTAAAAAACCCTAATAACCCCAAAATAAATCATCAAAAACCCAAATAAATCGTAACCAATTCTAACAATACCAAATAAATTGTAACAAACTGAAACAAACCATAAAAAACCCCTAATAAACCCCAATAAACCCTAACAAATCATAATAAACCCTAATAAATCGTAATAAATCCAAATACACGTTACTAAACCCTAACAAATAAAATAGATCCTAATAAACCCTACTAAAACCTAAATAACCTTGAAAAAGGTTTATAAACCCTAGAAAAAGAAATTAATGAATATAAAATCCATATAAAACTCTAATATACAATAAAAAATGCTAATAAACTCTAACAAATCCTAAAGAACACTAATAAACCCTAAAGACCCCTAATAAACCCTAATGAACCATAATAAACTCTAAAGAACGCTAAAAAACCTAAAGAACCCAAAAAATGCTAAAACACATTATATAAACCCTAAAAACCGCCACAATTCCCAAACATACCATAAAACACACTAAAAACCCTAATAACCCCTATCAATCCCAAAAAAAAACAAATAAACCCATAAAACTTCCAAACAACCATTAAAAGCCATCAAATACCATAAAAACCCCTAAACACTTGTTAACAACCCTTAAAAACCCAAAAAACACTGCAAACCATAAACAACCATTAAAAACCCAAAAACGGCTTCAAATAGATACATAAACTCTAAAAACGATACATAAACCCTAAAAATGCAACAAAAACCCTAAAAACGCAACAAAAACAAAAAATTGCGACATAAACCCAAAAAACGCTACATAAACCTTAAAAGCACTACAAAAACCCTAGAACTGTAACATAAACCCTAAAAACACAACATAAAGCCTAAAAACGCAACATAAACATTAAACAATGCTACATAAAACCTAAAAACACAATATAAACCCGAAATACACTACATGAACCCTAAAAACGTTACATAAACCCTAAAAAATGCAACATAAACTCCACATCACCCCTAAGAATGCTACATATACCAAGAAAATCCCACATAAACCCTAAAAAATGCATCATAAAACTTAAACACTAAACACGCTACATAAACCCTAAAAATGTTACATAAACCCTAAAAATGATACATAAAATCTAAAACTGCTAACTAAACCCTAAAAATGCTACATAAATACTAAAAATGCTACATAAACTCTAACAACGCTACACATACCATAAAAAATGCTACAAAAACCCTAAAGATGCTTCAAAACCCTAAAAAATATTAAACCCTAATATACCATAATAGAAAAAATTAAACCCTCAGAAACCCCTAATAAACTCTAATAATCTCTAAAAACACCTTATACTCTTTAAAACTGCTAAGAAACTCTACTCAAACCTATTTAAACCCCAAAAATACCAAATAAACCCTAATAAATGATAATAAAACCTAATAAACCCTAAAAACAAGTTAAAAAAACCTAAAAAACCCTAACCAACCCTAATAGAAACTAATAAACAATAATAAACCCTAATAAACCCCAAAAAACCTTGAAAGCCCTAATAAACCATAAATAACACCAAATAAACCCTACTCAACCCTAACAAACCTTAACACACCATAATAACCCCTAATAAAACCTTACAAACCCAAATAAATAAAAAACGCTAGTATACTTTAAAAAATCCCTAGAAACCCTCATAAACTCTAATATAACCTAACAAACCCAAAAAATTCTCACAAACAATAAAAATTCACTATATTACCTAAAAATACCTAAAAAATCTAATATAACCTAATAAAGACAAAAAATGCTAATATACCTTAAAATCCCAAGAAACCCTGATAAACCATAATAAACTATAATATAACCGATGAAACCCTAAAAATGCTCACAAACAAAAACAAAATGCTCACAAACAATAAAAACACACCATATTATCTAAAGAGACCTAACAACCACTAATATAACCTAATTAAAAAAACTTATAAACCCCTAACAAACCCTAATAAACCCTAAAAACACTAATAAACTCTAATAAAAACTAAAAAACCCAGATAAAACCATAATAAAACCCCAAAAATACCTTCTCAACACTAATAAACCTTTACACACCATAATAAAACCTAATAAAACCCAACTAAACCCCAATAAACAAAAAAATGCAAACAAACCATTAAAAATTCCTAGAAAACATAATAAACCATAATAAATTCTAATAAAACCTAATAAAACATAAAAAATGATCACAAACACTAAACACACGCTAATAAAACATAAAAAGTTTTAAAAACCACTCATATATATCAACAAAAACTAAAAAACACTCATATAACATAATAAAAACAGTAACAAACCCTAGCAAACCCTAACAATCCCTAACAACCCCTACTCAACCATTATAACCCCTAATAAAACCTTAAAGATACCTACTCAACCCTAATAAAAACTTAAAAATACCTAGTCAGCCCTAATAAACCATAACACACCATAATAAACCATAATAAACCCCACTAAACCCTAAAAATGCAAATAAACCATTAAAAAGCCCTAAAACACCTAATAAATGCTAATAAAACCAAACAATGCTTAAAAGCGCAAATAAACCCTAATAAACACTACTAAACCCTAAAAACCACTAATATACCCTCTTAAAAATTAATAAACCATAATGAACCATAATAAACCCTAATAAATCCTAAACATACCCTAATATTTCATAATATACCATAATATACCCTAATAAACCCAACTCAATCCTAATAAAACCCTAAAAATACCTAATAAACCCAAATAAACTTTGACACACCATAATAAACCCTAATAAAATCCTAATAACCCCCCCAAACACTAAAAAATTCTAATATACCATTAAAAAACCCTAAAACCCCAACATACCATAATAAATGTTAATATCACCTAAAAATACTAAAAAATGCTAGTAAACCCTAAAAATACCTCTAATAATAATAATAGTAAAAATGAATGTGCATGTGCATGGTTTAAATAATATCTAATAACACATGTGCATGTGCATATGCCTGCGTATTTTCATGTGAATGATAATAAATAGTACATAATAAATAATAAATAATAAATAATAAATAATAAATAATAAATAATAACCCATGTGAATTGCATGTGTATGTGCATGTTTATTTGAATGATAATAAATAATAAATAATAATGCACATGCAAGTGTATGTGAATGTGCTTGGTAATAAACAATAAATAATAACGAAGTCCGCATGAATGTGCATTTGAATGTGAATGATAATAAATAATAACACATGTGATAATAGAATAACGCACGTGCATTGCGTGTGCACACTACTACAAAAATGGCCTTTATCCACACTAGAAAAGTGCATTAACTACACTAAAAAAATCGTTGTTAATCGAGGCGAGGATATAGGGGGGGGGTCCCTTTTATCAGCTCTTAGAAAAGCGCTGATAAAAGCACCTTTTATTAGCACTAAAAAAGAACTGATAAAAGCCTCTTTATTAGCTCTTTTTTAGTTCTAATAAAAGGGGAGTTTTATCACCGCTTCTAAAAAGCACAAGTAAAAGTAAAAAAAATAAAATAAAAAATATTTATATAATGCAGGGGGGAGCTTTTAAAAGCGCTTGACCTCTGCCCTTATCAGCGCTAGGAAGACCCCCCTCAATCTCTCCTACGCGCTTCCCTTCCCCCGCACCCCCCACACGCGCGCACCTCCTTACTTCAACCCGAACTCGAACTCGTGACCTCCCCCCTTGCATGCCTGCACCTTTACCACTAAGAAATTACATTTTTTCTCTATTTAATGATATATATATTTATTTATATATATAGTTATATTTATTCGTATCATAATATAGATTCATATTAATATAAATATATTTAATTATATTAATACATATATATTTATTCATATATTAGTATATATATTCATTCTTATATTAATATATATTTATATTAATATGTTTTTTATCCATATATTTATTTTTATATTAATATATATTTATAATATTAGTTTTAAATGCATTTATAAAATGTGTTTTTATGTGTTTTTATAAATAAATAAATACATACATATATACAACACACACACACACACACACACAGACACACACACAAACTCACATATATTTACGAACAAATGCATATATATGTGTATTTGAAAAGACATAGAATGTTAAAATTACCATAAATTCTAATCTAGAAGCCTGTTTCAACTCCACAACAAGTCCAATCAAAGAAAATGAAACAATCTTTGATATGATATGCGGTAAAGACCTAAGGGACATCCAGATTATAAGTTATACTTGTTTGAATGTTAACAAATTGAGGTATCCTGACTAAAGCCACTAACAACACTACATAAACCCTATAAATTTCTAAAAAAACCTGAAAAATGCTTCAAAACCCACAAAACGCAACAAAACCCCAAAAAACGCTAAAATAACCCTAACAAAGCATAAAAAATCCAAACACACACATAAAAATTAAATAAATGCATAAAACCCCCAAAGAACTCAAAAAAATCGTAACAAACCCTAAAAACCCTAACAAAACCTAACAAACCCAAACAACCACTAATAACCCCTAAGAACCACTAATAAACTTTAATAACCCCTAAACCCCACTATTAAACCCTAAAAACCCAAATAAACAATAATAAATCGTAATAACCTATAATAAACCCTAACAAATGCTATTAGACCCTAATAAATGCTCGAAAAGACCTCAAACCCCTAATATACAATAAAAAACACTATTAAACCATAATAAACACTAATAATCACTAAAAATCCTAACAAACCCAACAAAACGCTACAAAAACCTCCAAATAATAGCCTACAAAACCCTACAACCCACTAATAAACCCTAACAAACCCTAATAACCCCAAAATAAATCGTAACAAACCCTAACAACCCCAAATAAATCATAACAAATCCTAACAATTCCAAATAAATCGTAAAAAACTGAAACAAACCTTAACAAACCTCTAATAAATTGCAATAAACCCTAACAAAGCCTAATAAACCCTAATAAATCGTAATAAACCCAAATATATGTTACTAAACCCTAATAAATAAAATAAACCCTAATAAATCCTAAATAACACTAAAAACGTTTGATAAACCCTAGAAAAAGCTATTACTGCCTAAAAAATCCCAATAAAACCCTAATATACAATAAAAAATGCTAATAAACTGCAAAAAATCCTAAAGAACACTAATAAACCCTAAATTACCCTAATAAACCCTAAATAACCATATTAAACTCTAAAGAACACTAAAAACCCTAAAGAACCCAAAAAAATGCTAAAACACATTATATAAACCCTAAAAACTATTACAATACCCAAACAAACACTAAAACACACTAAACAATCCTAACAACCTCTATAAATCCCAAAAAAAACAAATAAACCAATAAACCCCCCCCCCCCCAAAAAAAACCATTAAAAAGCCATCAGATACCATTAAAACCATAAAAACCCGTTAATAACCCTAAAAACCCTAAAAACACTACAAACCTTAAACAACCATTAAAACCCTAAAAAGGCTTCAAATAGTTACACAAACACTAAAAATGTTACATAAACAATAAAAAATGAAACAAAAACACTTAAAACACAACATAAACCGAAAAACACAACATAAACCCAAAAAATGCTATATAAACCCTAGAACTGCAACGTAAACCGTATAAAACACAAAATAAACCCTAAAATTGCAACATAAACATTAAAAAATGCTATATAAAACATAAAAACACAATATAACCTTTAAAAATAATCCATGAACCCTAAAAATGTTACATAAACCCTAAAAATGCAACATAAACGCTACATCACCCCTAAAAACACTACAAAAACCTAAAAAATGCAACATAAACCCTAAAAAATGATACATAAAATGTAAACCCTAAACACACTACATAAATCCGAAAAACATTACATAAACCCTGAAAATGATACATAACATCAAAAACTTCTAGCTAAACCCTAAAAATGCTAAATAAACACTAAAAATGCTACATAAACTTTAACAACACTACACAAACCTGAAAAAATGCTAAAAACCCTAAAGACGCTTTAAAACCCTCAAAAATATTAAACCCTAATATACCATAATATAAAAAATTAAACCCTAATAAACCTTTAATAAACTTTAATAATCCCTTAAAACACCTTATAATCCCTAAAATCCTAAGAAACTCTACTCAACCCTAATAAAACCCCAAAAATACCTAATAAACCCTAATAAATAATAATAAAACCTAATAAACCCTAAAAACATGTTAAAAAAAACTAAACAAACCTAATGCGGTGAGAGAATTTTTCCTCTCGGGATCTATCCCGCATGGTGAAAATTCCATTTTTATTTCTATGATTCCCAAGAAGGACAATGCCATTGTGATTGGATACTTTCACCCGATTGCTATTGGTAACACCATCCTGAAGATAATTAGCAAAATTCTTGTCTTCAGGATGGGCATATTTTATGTGAAATCATTACTCCAAATCAATTTGGATTCATTCCTGGAAGGATCATTCAAACTTGTCTCTTCACCGACTCAAAGGGGACCAATATTATGCGGAGGAGGGAAAAACATGGTAGTTTTGCCTTGAAACTGGATATTTTGAAGGCTTTTGATGCTATAAAGGGGAGCTTCATCTTCAAGATTCTTAGTAGATAAGGCTTTTCCGATAGCTTCATCAAGATGATTTCCTCAATTCTCCACAGTGCCAGAGTTTCGGTTATGGTTAATATCTCCCAACATGGATTCTTTGTGTTCTCTCATGGAGTTCAATTGGGGGATCCTCTTTTTGGTTTTCTCTTTGCTATGGTGGAAGATTACTTGAGTTGTTGCATCCTAGATATTGTGCAGGCGGGGCTGTACTCTCCAATCAAAGCTAGCCGGGAGCTTTTTTTTCCTCACATCTCTTGTATGCGGATGACATCGTTTTGTTTAGGTAGGATGACAATCAAACCCTACTCACGGTTAAGCACATCTTTCCTCAATATGAGTGTGTGGCTGGGCAGGCCATCAGCTGGATTAAATCTTCGATTATCTTTGTCAATGGTGTCTCTCCTATAAGACATACCCACATCGCCAACATGCTGGGAGTGAAGAGAGGCTCCCTTCCCTTTACCCACTTGGTCATGCCTCTCTTTTCGGGGAAGGCAAGGATCTATTACTTTAAAGACATATATTCTAAAACCATTCATCAAATGGAGAAATGGAAGGGAAAAGCACTTACATAGGCTGGAAGGGTCTGCCTGGTTAATTCTGTCATCACCTCATTGTTTGTCCATGATTTTTCCATCTATAGATGGCCGACGAGTCTCATCAAAAGCATTAATACAAAAATAAGAAATTTTACCTGGACATGATCTATCAATGAGAGGAAATTGGTCATTGTTTCCTGGAAACACTTCACAAAGTCTCTTGATATAGGTGGGATTGGTATCAAAGACTTGCGGCGTTTCAACGATGCCATGATTGGGAAATTTACCTGGGGTCTGATCAACCCTTAAAATTAAGTCCTTTACTTCCTCAAGGAGAGATTTACGCACAGATTGGGTGATGGATTTATGGGGTACCTCGCATCCTCGGTCTGGCTGACCCTACTATACTCATACAAAGATATTATGTCTAAATCAAAATGGATTGTGTCCAGACACTCTACTCAGAATTGCTGGTCTACACCTTGGCTGGAGCAACCCATTTCAGAGGTCTTGACGCCTCTTCAGGATCTACGAAATTTAACCAATACTGGTCTTATACAACAATGTGATGACTTAACTTCTCCCCTCCCAGATAATATTGCTATGCAAGTTCAACAGTATGATTTTTCTGACATTGATACTCTCATTTAGATGCCTAGCATGGTTGGTAAATTCAATACCCGTGATTTCAACCAGTTGAAGGGCCCGCCAGGTTTAGTCTCACAATCATGGATGCTTAAATTCAGGGCTCCCTTCATTGCTCCATCACATTTTACTTTAATCTGGAAAATCTGGCGAAATAGGCTTCTGACCCATGAGCAACTAAAAATTGCTGGATGGCAACTTGCTTCTACCGGTTTCTTATTCCGGAAAGTGGAGGAGAGCCGCTGACATATTTTTTTGCATTGTTCCTTTACTTCGGAGCTTTGGAGTTATCTATCACAGTGTTTTGGGCTGTCCTGCTACTTGCAAGAGCAAATATGCGACTTCCTATGCGGACTGGCTATGTTGAACCGGAGTGACCAGGTTCGGAACCTGCTGCTAGCCGGGGCAGCTGTGATGATCCATTATGTTTGGGATGCCGGAATGCAGATTCATTCAACCGATAGCCCCTTTCTCTACATGGGGGTGTGGTGACAATTCATAAGGCAATCCAAAACACCGCACAGATACAAACTGGTTTGATGTTTAATGATGTTGATGACTTGATTGTTCTGCGTTCTCTTAGAGTGGCTGGCAGGAGTAGAAAACCAATGGCCCTGAAGTACATTAGTTGGATTCCTCCACTTCCATCATGGATCAATGTTAATGTTGATGTCACGGCTCTTGGAGCTCCTGGACCATCGGGATGTGGTGGTGTCTTCCGCACCTCTCAGGGATTTATGAAGGGTTGATTCTTCCAGTTTTATGGGGATGGTTGTGCTTATGAAGCGGAGCTGTGGGCTATCATAAAGGTGGTGAAGTTGGCGAGTCAGTTCAATTGGACAAGGCTTTGGATTGAATCAGATTCGATTCTTGCGGTTGCTGCATTAAAGGGAATTTCTAGAGATGATCCTTGGAGAAGTATACCGTAATGGATTGAGTGCCTTAACCTCTCTTAGACCCTGGACCTCAATGTTTCGCACGTTTATAGGGAAGCTAACTCAGTCACGGATGCCCTCACCAAATAGGAGATTGAAGAGAGATGATCGATGTGGTCCTTTGTTACCCCACACTTCTGTATTCCGCTTTTGGACTCGGATCAGAAGGGAGACATTCACACTCGTCCTTGTAGGCCCATCTTGTAGATATCTTGTTTATGTTTTTATTATATTTTTGGGGGCTAGGAAAGCCTAGCCCCAAGACACTTCTGCCCTAGAAACCCTAATAAAGCATAATAAACTCTAATATAACCAAAGAAACCCTAAAATAGTCAAAAATAGAAACAAAATTCTCACAAACAATAAAAACACGATATATTTTAAAAAAATACCTAACACACACTAATATAACCCAATAAAACAGAAAAACTAATAAACCCCAATCAAACCCTAATAAACCCTAAAAATCACTAATAAACCCTAATAAAAATGAATAAACCCTAATAAAACCCTAAAAATAACTTCTCAACCCTAATAAACCTTGACACACCATAACAAACCCTAATAAAACCCAACTAATCCCCAATAAACAAAAAAATTCAAACAAACCATTAAAAAGCCCTAAAAACCCTAATAAACCATAATAAATTCAAATAAAAGCTGATAAAACATTAAAAATTCTCACACACTTAAAACAGGATAATAAAACATAAAGAGTCATAACAACCACTCATATATGTTAATAAAAAATAAAAAACACTCATATACCCTAATAAAAACACTAACAAACCCTAATAAACCCTAGAAATCCCTAACAAACCCTAATAAACCATACACAACCCTAATAAACCCTAATAAAACCATAAAGATACCGACTCAACCCAAATAAAACCCTAAAAATACCTACCCAACCCTAATAAACATTACACACCATAATAAACCCCACAAAACCCTAAAAACGAAAATATACGAATAAAAAGCCCTAAAACCCCTAATAAATGTTAATAAAACCTATCAAATCATAAAAGTTCTAATAAACCCGAATAAACACTACTAAACACTAAAAAACCCTAATATATCCTCTTAAAAATTAATAAACCATAATGAACCATAATAAACCCTAATAAATCTTAAACATACCCAAATATACAATAATATAGCATAATGTGCCCCAATAAAGCCAACTCAATCCTAATAGAACCCTAAAAATACCTAATAAACCCTAATAAAACTTGACACACCATAATAAACCCTAATAAAATCCTAATAACCCCCCACCAAACCCTAAAAAACGCTAATATACCATTAAAAACCCTAAAACCCTAACAAACCATAATAAATGTTAATTACACCTAAAAATCCTACAAATGATAGTAAACCCTAAAAATACCTCTAATAATAATAGTAGTAATAACACACGTGCATGTGAATATCCATGTGCATGATTTAAATAATAAATCATAATGCACGTGCATGTGCATATGCATGTGAATTTGAATGTGAATGATAATAAATAACAAATTATATATAATAATGCATGTGAATTGCATGTGTATGTGCATGTGCATGTTAATGATAATAATAAAAAATAATAACGCACATCCAAGTGCATGTGCATGTGCATGTGCATGTGCATGGTAATAAACAATAAATAAAAACAAAGTTCACACGAATGTTCACTTGCATGTGAATGATAATAAATAATACATAATAACACATGTGATAATAGAATAACGCAGGTGCATTGCGTGTTCGCGTGCATGAGAATAAATAATAATAACACATGTGATAATTGAATAATGCAAGTGCATTGCATTATCATGTGCATGGTAATAAATAATATATAATAATGCACGTGTATGTTCATTAACATGTAATGCTAATGATAATGATGCATGCATGTGTATAGTAATAAATAATAAATAACAACGGACGTGCGTTTCCATTTGTATTTGATGATACAAACAACAACAACAACAACAACAACAACAACAACAACAACAACAATAATAGAATAACGCAAGTTCATTGCATGTGCACGTGCATAGTAGTAAATAATAAATAAATAATAGTAAATAAGAACGCACATGAATGTTCATGTGCTTTACATTTGATAATAATATTGATAATAATAATTGTAATAATAGTAATTATTATATTAATGCATGCACGTGCATGGTAATAAATAATAAATAACAATGCACATGCTTGTGGATTTGCATGTGATAATGTTAATGATAATGATAATGATAATGATAATAATAATACTACTGATAATAATAAAAACTGTGATAATAATAATAATAATAAACATAATAAAATAATAATACAAGTGCATTGCATATGCACGTGCATGGTAATAAATAATTAATAATAACACACGAGCATCTGCATTTGCACGTGATTATAATAATAATAAGTGAAGTATTAGTAGTAGTGATAATAGTAGTAGTACCACTGCATGTGATAATAGAATATTGGATGTGCATTACGTGTGCACGAGCATGGTAATAAATAATAACGCACGCGCATTGCATTTTCATGTGATTATGATGACAATGATAATAATAATAATATTATTATTAATAACAACGCATGTGATAATAGAATAACGCACATGCATTGAATGTGAGGGTTTATGTGTTTTCATGTACATTTGCATGTGCATTTGCATGTGATGAGAACAACAACAACAACAACAACAACCACAATAATAATAATAACAATAAGAAGAACAACATATGTGATAATAAAATAACGTGTGTGCATTGCATGTGCATGAGCATGGTAATACAAAATAAATAATAATGCACGTGCATGTGAATGTGCATGTGCATGAGATGATAATAATAATAATAACAGTAATAATAATAACAACAACAACAACAACACATGTGATAATAGAATAACTCACGTGCATTGCATGTGCAGTGCAATATAATAAATAATAACTCATAGAGCACGTGATGATAATAATAACAATAATAGTAATATTAATAATAATAGCGCATGTGATAATAGAATAACACACATGTATTGATTGTGCGCGTGTATGGTAATAAATAATAATGCATGTGCATTTTCATTTGATAATAACAATACTAACATTAATAGTAATAATAACAATAACAATAAGAATTCATGTGATAATATAATAATGTAGGTGCATTGCATGTACGTGTTCTTGGTAATAAATAGTAATGGACGGGCATCTGCATTTTCATGTGATAATAATAATAATAATAATAATAATAATAATAATAATAATAATAATAAGAACAACAACAACAAATATGCACGTGCATGGAAATAAATAATATGTAATAAATAATAAATAATAACGCCTGTGCATCTGCATTTTCATGTCACGATAATAATAATAATAATAATAATAATAATAATTACAATAATGATAATTATAATAATGATAATGATAATAATGATAACGATAATAATCATAATAAAAACGTGTTTGATAATAGGATAACACACATCCTAAAAAACCCTAACAAAACCTAACAAACCCTAACAACCACTAATAACCCCTAAGAACCACTAATAAACCCAAATAACACCTGGAACCCACTATTAAACCCTAAAACTCTAATAAACACTAATAAATCATAATAACTTGTAATAAACCCTAAAACCCCTATTAGACTCTAATAAACGCTACAAAATACCTAAATACACTAATATATAATAACAAACACTATTGAACCATAACAAATCCTAATAATCACTGAAAACCCTAAAAAACCCAACAAAACACTACAAAACCCGCCAAATAATAGCCTACAAAACCCTAAAACCCGTTAATAAACCCAAACAAACCCTAATAACCCCATAATAAATCGTAACAGACCCAAACAACCCCAAATAAATCGTAACAAATCCTAACAACACCAAATAAATCGTAACAAACTGAAACAAACCATAAAAAACCCCTAATAAACTGTAATAACCCCTAACATATCATAATAAACCCTAATAAATCGTAATAAACCCAAATACATGCTAATAAACCCTAATAAATAAAATAAACCCTAAGAAACTCTAATAAATCCTAAATAACCCTAAAAAGGTTGATAAACCCTAGAAAAATCTATTAATGCGTAAAAAAGCCCAATAAAACCATAATATACAATGAAAATGCTAATAAACCGTAAAAAATCCTAATGAACACTAATAAACCCTAAAGAACCCTAATAAACCCAAAAGAACCTTAA